>JAJAGP010000040.1:492500-833443 GCA_025084515.1 Ancistrus triradiatus | reverse complement strand
CACCGTGTTGCTCCTCTTCAGTTTGAGCTGGTTCTTAGCCAGTGTCTCGGCGTACTCCAGCTGCTCAATCTCCTCCATCTTCTCGTTGTACCGCCTGATCTGCTCATTAATCAGCATCTCTATACACCTGCAACCCAAACACACACCTTTTCCATCTCTTCCTGTACACCTGGAACCCCTAAAGCCCAACCCAGCCTGCTACGTGCATTTCTAAGACACTGCTAACGTTGTGAGGACATTCTGTAGATCACGGTAATTAGACGATACTTTTCATTCTTCAAAAACCTGTCCATGAAAAGTCTTGCATTATATCCCAGCAAACAGGGTTTTTATATGAACGTGCAAATCTAGTTTTAAAGAGGTCAAAATGAACATAAGAGGATTTCTTATTTAGGTTAGAAGTGCAACTCCCAAAGAAATCCAAGTTTCTATTAAACCCTTATAAATTTCTATACTATTTCTATATAACCCTTACAAATCTTATAAGTTTATAGTAACACTTTAAATAAACAGGAGCTAAATATAAAAATTTAAATATAATAAATCAAATAAAATATAATATATAGACTAAAACAAATAAGAATTAATACAATATATTGACGAATATATTAGAGCACATATAGCTATAGATATATTTTATAAATAAACTAATAAACATGAGAGAATATAAAACTGTTATACATGTCCATTATAACATCCCTAATAATATAAAACTAACTAAATATATAACCTTTATAACAGCATAATCACATACGTGGTTGTCTTGGCGACGTCCTTCATGCTGAGCAGAGGGTCGGCGGTGTCGGGGCCACGCAGGATACAGGGGGCAAAAACAATGGCCAGAGAGTTGGGCGTCATCCGGTTACTCTTCTCCTCCCTCGACACCCTGGAGGAACAGGTCCGCAAATCATCACGCGGTACAAGTTACCAAAAAAACAGCAGGCACAGGTGGCCGAGATACGGACTTCTACGTCATAGGTGTGTTATTTTTGGGGCTGTGTGACCTCATAGACCTCAAATACTAGGGGCACAAATCGCAACCGCTCCGTATCGGAGTAATTCTAAAAAAATGTAAGCAGTACGTGGCTGTAAAGTCAAAGGAAAATAAAAAGTTTAAAAGTGAAGTTTAAAGAAAGCATGGACCTAAACCAAAGAAGTTCCTGCTGTGGTCGCCTCCGTTTTGATCGTTGACCTCTGGACGAGCGGGACACGGGTCACGGAGAGTGAACTGTAGTTCGTATAACAAAAAAGTGCGAAGAGCCAAAAAAAAAAAAAAAATCGGATTTGGTGATTTATCCCTTTGTCTGCTGTGTGAACGCTCTTTGAAGTCAGAATACAGTCAAAACTTTATCTTCAAAAAAATGACAATAGATGTAGTATATTTAGCGAAAATAAATATAGTAAATCCCCTAGATACTAACCGTTTCCGTTCCGAGACCGAGTTAGTACGACCAAAAGTTTGTAAGTCCAACATGTCTAGCCTAATCAGTTTGTGATCCCCAGACACCTGATATCTTACTTTCATTTTAGTGTCTTTTTACACAAAGATTCACTGCTTTTAATCTTAATATCAGACGTTCTTGGTTTAAAATGCCGGTGTCACGACCATGGTCCTACCAGACTACACTTCCCAGCATCCATCGCTCCTTCCACATCATTTAGTTCAGCTGTTTAGTTTGCCTCATTAGTTTGATTATTTAAAGCCTGCATTCCCTTTTGGATAGAGTTGATTAGGGTTTGGTTTTCCCTCTTCCTTGTGAGAGTATCACTGTTGGCTGTGTTTCGGTGTTTATGGACTCTGTATGCTAAGGTTTCGTTATTGCCCTCCGTTCTCCAGTGTTTTTTTTTAGTTTCTTAATAAAGCTCTGCTCTGTACCGGCGTCTAGTGTTCATCTCCCGCTTTCCGCCCGAGCAGGATACATTTACATTTACAGCATTTAGCAGATGCCCTTATCCAGAGCGACTTACAACTGATTCAAATCTTACAGTCCAAGCAATTGTGGGTTAAGGGCCTCACTCAAGGACCCAACAGTGGCAGCTTGGCAGAGGTGGGATTTGAGCCCTGGACCTTCTGGTCCATAGTCCAGTACCTTAACCGCTAGACTACCACAGTCGGTAACACGACCACTTCTTCATAAATCCCGACTAAACAACAACGTTCCGCGGCACAGTTTTTAATTTTGCACTTTTAAAAATAATTTTCCAAGTATTTACGCATCTTTGAAAGTTCGTAAGTCGAAGAGTAACTGTACTCCGCCCCTTACACAAAAAGTTCAATGAGATACATATTTAAGCAAGCAACTGGTGCATTTTCATGACCCTTTCCCACTCGGATGCCGGACCCTGTAGAGCGTACTTGACCAAGTGGAAGATGAGTCTCTCCAGAGTTTGGTAGTTGGCCGTCGGGAGCCCCTCTATGACTCTGTAGATGGCCAGTAGCTGCTCCTGCTTCTCAGGTAATTCTAATAAAACAGGTAACGGCATGGAGTATAGACATATCAGTGAAAAACACAGTGATTTTATTCTTTTTTTCCATTGATAGAATGTCTGCATCTATTCGTGCACCCAGACTGAAGGAGCCGTGAGACTCACCGACTGCATGGAGGAAGTCGTTATAGTGATTAAAAGTCATGAGGGGGTCGGGCAGCTCCCTCAGCCACTGCTTTACCAGACCGGTCACAGTGTGGATGGGATAATCCTCCAAACAAACTGTATTAGGATCTGGAGACATACAAGCTATATAAATATACAGCTGGATCATTCATTTCCCAGAAATGATCTCAGAATGTAGAGTCATCTATAGAGTGCACCTCATCTCAAGGACATTTGTACAGTGATAACTTACGGTTTACATAAAACATGAGCTTAAAATCTCCAAAAAGTAAGTCTAAAGTAAATCAAAACAATTCAAACATGGTGTACTTTTCTTGTATAGAAATCTCAACAAAAAAGCTTTAGTCCCCTGCAATTAAAGAAATTTAAATTCTCACTGAGAATGGCCGCCATCTAGTGTTCAAAACTGGAATCGCACCAGACGGAACAAACGTACCGGCTTCCAGAAGCTGCCGCAGCTCTTTCATTCGATTGGCCGAGCCGGATTTCCTGTAGATGCCCTCGGTATACAGACCGTTCATCTCGACGTGCTCCAGCATCATCTCCAGCACCACAGGGACGGGGATCCGATCGCTGACCAGGCGACACACGCGCACGCCAAAGTGCTGCGAACCCGAGTCCTCGTCGTTCTAGAGCAACATTAGAACAAATCAGAGAAAAACCTCAAAGGCAATGAGGTAGAGAAAATGATTTAATACTTAAAAAGTCGTACCTTCTTGGAGCAGAAGGCGTTACAGTCGGTGACGATTTTGGACAGGCACTTCTTATGGCAAACCATCTTACAGTCTGAAACGTACATGTCGAATCAGATTTATTTCTAGAGCGCTCTTTACAACGCAGCATTGTCTCAAAGCAGATTTTCCATTTTAGATCATCTTGTAATATCTAAGCCCAATCCCAAACTGAGCAAGAACTGGGCGAGAGGGGCAAGGAAAATCCCTAAATGTTACCAGGAAGGAACCTTGGGAGGACCGAGACTCAAAAAGGGACCCGACCGGTTGAGTCAAGTTATCTAATTAATACGGTCATAGTAACAGTTTAAATAAACAGAAACCATATAAATGGTAACAGACTAACATTTACATAGATTTTACAGCATAAACTACAGCTGTCAAAGATCCAAATGAGAAAGATCTGAAGGTAGCAAAACTAACAATGAAGCTTTACAAAAAAAACTTTATAAAACAACAGGTTTGGTGTGATATGATTTATGAAATCTTTATAATGGAAAGAATTGCCTTCTACTTTAGGCTTCAAGAAATGAAATTTGAATCAATTTGGGGAACGTGGAAAAAGTACATTTATTTTGTATGTTTTTCTTTTCTTTTTTTTTTTTACAATGCCCCATGTTCTGTTTTCCAAGTTGAAAAGATGAATCACTAGTTAATGGTAATGAACTAAAAAGGACTATACACTGAGACACTCGGGGTGATCAAAGCCATCCTGAAGCACCCCATATACTCACCGCTGCACATGTAGGCTTTCTCCATCCCCCAGATGTAGGACGAACACTGGTCACAAGACTGCACGATGTTCACCTGGAAGTTACTGAACCTGTGATCCAGTGGACTTTCCATCTAAAGTCAGGAGGAGAGCGTTATTAAAAAGGGCCTACGTATTCAACAGGCTTCTGGTCGTGTGTGTGTGTGTGTGTTGTCTTGCTATAGTTGTGAGGACCAAATGTCCTTATAATGTCAGGAAAACCTTGTCAAGTCAGATTTATTTCTACAGTGCTTTTGACAATGGAGCACCATCTCAGCTCATCCTCAATAAATGCCATTCCCAATCTGAGCAAGCCTAGGGCGACAGTGGCAAGGAAAATCTTGACTCACTCATGAGTTAAAACAGAGCGTTAAACTAAGGGAGCTTCACAATCACATTAAAGTAGCAAACAATATTAAAACATATTAAAGCAAAAACATTAAAAGCCTAGTGGAACAGAAATCGTGTACAAATCGTTCTACTTACACTCTTGTCCTTTTTCCTTCTCTTCTTGCGGCCTTTCGGGGGCTGAGACAGACGGAAAAGCGTTAAAAATGCCAGCCGTGTGCTCTAGGAGTTCATCATCTTCACCATTCATTAAATCATTTACAACTAAGTGAGGCTCATCCCTACAAACGAAGGCTCTAAAGGGCTTGCTGGTGTAATTTTGCCTCGAAACACATGAAATACATCCTGCTACAGGTTTTGCGGCTTTACCTTGGCGGGTTCGGCCTCCTCCCTTTTAATCTCGCCTCTGATGAAGCCGTCCAGCACAGACTGGAACAGATTGACGACGAGCTGCACCTCGCCCTTCTGCTGCTCCCCCGCCAGGCTGATCACCTTGTTCTGGTAGCCCCTCATCAGACCCTTATATCCCAGGTGCGGCTTCTGCAAAAGAACGTGAGGAGAAGAGAGGTGCGGAGTCGCCTGTGATATAACATTCGTATTATAATCCCAGAACTGAACCAGATTACACACATTACACATTATTCGGGCTGCACGTGGCTCTAGAAGATCAGATCTAGAGACTGTTAACGACTACAGGAACGCCTCAGTTTAAGCAGAGCACACAAAGCAGCCGTGCTTCACTTACAGCGACAGAATACATGCTCTTGATGTTCTCTCTGAACTGCACGGTGGCTGTGATGAAGATGTGCTCTGCAGCCGACAGCTGTTTTCCTCTGGAGCGCAGGTCATTCACCTAAGATACAGGCAGAGACACACTGAGCATGCTCACTAAAGCCCAGTGGTACCACATTCAAACTAGTTCCTGCAAACGGCTCAGGTAACAAACATTCAGATAACGGGAGCTCTGTAACTATTATTTCTTATGGGGAATAATATCTTATTTAATTTATATATATATAAATTAATTTATTTATATAAATTTTATATATATATATATATATATAAAATTTATATAAATAAATTAAATAAGACATTAAAATCGTAAGTAAAAGTAAAATCAAATGTAATAGAATTCACCTGCAACAGCATAAATAAACAAAATAAAAGCAGCAAGAACAATCAGTGATTAAAATAAAATAAATATTAATAACAACATTAAAATAAAATAAGACAAGAAAAATAAAATAAAATTTAATTAAATAGAATAGAACTAAAAAATGCAGCAGAAAAATAAAGCAGGAACAATCAGATTTAAATCAGATATAAAAATATTAAAATAAAATAAGATAACAAAAACAATAAAATAAAAATAAAACCACCTGCGGCAGAATAAATAAAACAAAACAAAATAAATAAAATAAAAGTAGTAAGAACAAATCATGGAATTGGATTGGGATAAATATATATTAAAATAAAATAAATAATATACAAACATTAAAATAAAACAAGGTAAAATAAAGTAAAATTGAAATAAATGGAATAAAATAAAACGCTGCGGCAGAAAAAACAAATAAAAATAAAATAAAAGTTGTAAGGACAATCAGTGAATTTGGATAAAACAAAACAGTAATATTAAAAATATTAAAATAAAATAAGCATATATGAAATAAAGTCAAATAAAATTATTTAAAACAAATTAAAAGGAGAAGGGAAAAGCTAAAATGAGCAAAAACAGTTACAGGCTCGCTGAAGGGGGCCAGATCCTAATGTATGACCCCAAAGTGAAGCTTCGTACTCACAGGAAGGACATGGAAGGTGCAGGTAGAAGCAAAATACATTAATATAGATCAGCTGCCATACACCGATGCATACTACAGAGTCTGATTTGGTTTCATTTCCAGCTCGCCCTTTATGGCGGCGGTTAGTGGCTTGGACAGCGGCTACAGAACGGCTAGTACGTTACTTCGGTTAATCCGATAAACCAGACTTCGACTGTGGCTGTTATTTAAATGGCTGCAGGTGTGGAAGGTGCGAGACCTGATTTCCCAGGAACTCGTCCAGGTGCCGGAGCTCGTTGGCATTGGTGATCTCCCGGTCCAGCGAGGCGTTCCACTGCTCGGAGACGCGGGTGGCGCGGCTAATCTTAATGGTGGGATTCCGACTCACGCGGCTGCCGGGAGGCTCCTGGTGATGCAGGCGTAGCGAAGGCGCGGCTGTGTGAGGGGACAGAAATAAAAATGTGGGTAAACACAAAACTTTTACATTACTGACGTTGTAAAAAACCTTTCGTACCTTCCTTTTCAGCCAGGGCTCCAGCCATCGTCAGGTCTCCATCCTCGGGAGTTTGGGCCTCTTTATGGGGACGCTTCTTCAGGATCTTCCTCAGGAAGCCGGTCGACCTGTGCACACACGGCGTTAGGTCCTTCACTGCTTCGCTTCGTCATGGTGGCTCATTGACTCATTTACAACGAGACCCGCCAGGTTACACACAGTTAATTACTTACTTCACTTCAAAACATGGTATTGCAAGGTGTTTTCACAGACAGCTGTGTCTATTTGAGATTCCAGCTCACGTTTTAAATGACACACAAATAAACCCAACAATAGGGGTGTAACGATACTCTGCTCACGATTTGATTTGATTCATGATACCGACTTCCCGACAGGATTTAGTCACGATGACTGATGTTACATTCGATAAAAGGCATTCCCCTTTTTAGTTCTGAAGGGTAAACAATGCACATTTCTTGTTTTTAAACAAAAAACCTCGACTCCTGCAATTTAAAGATCTGTAATAACTAGTAATCAATAACTATGTGCTATCTTAAATTAAAAATGAGACCCTGATACCGTGCCCAGTTTGTCAAATGCCTTCAATCCCATCATTTTTCAAGAGCCCATTACCCCATGATGGGAGAGACGTGCCGTGTATGATGGCTGCACGATGCATGAAGGAAGGCGTTAACATACATGCCTTTATTTCGACCATAAAAAACAGAACTCAGCTTGAAAAGGACTTTGAAATCAAACATAAAAGTAATCATCCTGTCTAAAAAGGTTTTATGATATTTTTCATAGATAAAGAGTACCTAACAGCCTCAATGGCCTGTTTTTGGGACATGGGAGGGAAGTGGACTTTCCAGAGGAAGCCCATGTTGCCAAGCTCCACACAGACAGCAAGTGGAGCACATGATCAAAGAGAATGCTCTGTAGGAAAAGGGTGAGGCTCCAGCACTACCTGCTCCCAGGACCTTTGATTTACTCTGACTTTATTTCGTTTCTCGGCCTTTCCAGCTTGAATCCAAATCCTGGTTTGTAATTAAGGCTGACGAAGCTCGGCTCATTGGAACGATCAGGCTGCTCATTAAGAGCTTCATCTAACACGAAGATCCAAACAAATGTTTTGAAATTAGAACTCATTTCAGCAGTCTTTACCTGAATAATTATAAGGTAGCTGCTGTGTTATGGCTGGTGTTGTTGCTAGGCTGAGTGTGTAGTAATAACTGAAGGGCTTCCATCAACACAGGCACTCCTAGAAGGTCTCTCAGCCAATCAGATTAAGATTAAAAGCCATTCTTGCTTTTACACTGATTCAACTTGGGGAGGATAAAATACATGGAAAATGGCGTAGTGTTTCCCCGACATTGTTTTTCAGAAAGCTCCATAAAATGTACAACGCGGATCCAGGCCAACATCTCAGCCCAGACTGGAGCCATGTGAACGAGCTCGGCTCATTCCAAACGCGTGGTGGTGTGACAAATCGAAGAAATCTCTACGTTCCATACCAGCGACTATATAAGGGAGACAGGAACTCTGATAAGCCCAGTTTTCCCACGAGTCAGGCTTCCTGCGTGAACTTTTGATAAGACCCTCACACACACACACGATAATGATACGAAGCTCAAACAAAAAGTGCTGACAGCATGGAAGGTTTGATCCCAACCCTAAATCTGATGAGTCTTATTAAAAACCTGAGATATTTAAAAAACATACAGATTTCACATAAGCTAATGAAACCTAAAATAAAATTAAAAAATGCCATTTAAACCCCATGGCTGTAGCAGGCAAAGATGAAGCCACACACTTTCGAGTCTTGGCTCACCATCCGTGTTTATCTCAACTCTCACACTGACTGTTTATCGGTTAAGAATTTGGTTAAGAATTTGGTAAAAAAAAAAAAAAAAACCTCTGCAGGACAAGCCAGGCAGCCTAGTTTAATCTAGTAAGCATTAAATATAAAGGGTTTTCAGCTGTACCTCTCTGGGGTGGGAGGATGGACGTGAGGGCCGTCCTGCTGAGCCGACCCGTCCAGAGGCGTCTTCTTTACGCTGCTTGGCCTCCCTCCGTGTGGAGCCTCCGCGGCCCGAGCTGTGGGCTGTAAGAACGTTTATAAAGAGCAGGATTTAGAAACCTCTGCAGAAACGTTTCACAAGGGATTCAGTGATCAAATCAGGAAGGGAAACCACCACCATGATTCAGATTGTCCAGCACAGCAATAAAGCACCTGATTATTTAGGAAAGCTGAGAAAACGAATACGAATGAATGGTAACGGGTTTGTTTATTAAATGGTACTTAAGGCTAAACACGCATACCCTGAATGAATGGGACCGAAATTACGATTAGGTTCATGATCACACCCTCCACCTTTAGACATGGTTAACAACTTCGATCCATCTAATGCCATCTCTGATCATGATACGTCAGGCGAAAAGGACTTCCGGATGATACTCAATACAACCAACCTTATTACTATATATATATATAAAATGATTTTTAACTGTAAACATAAACTGTTAAAAGCTCATGATGTCTTAGTGGTTTATAAAAAAAATGGAAAAGATTAACACTTTGGATAGAAGAGAAGATCTGAGACTCGACTCTCACGCCAGAGACTTGAAACACTGGTGGGACTGAATGCAGGGACTCGATTTGAACTCAACTTGGACTTCCACGGTAAAGACGAGAGACCCGACTCGGATTTGCACAGCAGAGACTCGAGACTCAACTCGGACTTGAATGACAGACTTGACTCGAACCCTAACATCAGGAACTCGATTCTCCACTCAGACTCGCACGGCAGCGACTCGAGTCCCGAGTTGGTCTTGCATGGCAGCAGCTCGTGATTTGACTCAGACTCATGACAGCAACTCGACACTTGACTCAAACTGCAGAGACTTGAGACTCAACTTGGACTCGGACTGAGACTGGAGAGTTGCTTACGTGTAATACCACATGGGGCAGATTCACCTCACTGTCCTTGCTTGAGTATCATCCGGCATGTTTAACTCTGATATTTAAATTCTTGTTCAACACCAGGACTAAATAAACCACGAATCAGCCAAATGTAGGTCACTTTCCCTTTGAGGACGACCGACCGACCGACCGCCGACATGCAGCTTATGAAGGCATAACATCATGCAAATGCAACAAGACTCGAGCTTTGCTTTGCTTTTCAGCAGGCACGGTTCATCTAAAACTCTTTCCCCATCTGATAATAACAGCGCTCATTCAGCCTGCCCAAGCAGCCCCGGAGTAGCTCTGATACAGGAAGATGTAGAACCTGGACTGGGTTTGTGGAGGACAGAGACGAGAATTCCACATCCTCCATTTCTGCACTTTTAACGCTCAAGCAGTTACGCACAAAGTCTAGCCGGTGTCTGCGCCTGGAACACTTCCGATAATGCACATTATCCTGAGTGAACCAGAGAAGCAAACACACGTTACTGACGGAACTGGAGCCGAGACGGAACTAGAGGAGAAAGGAGACTAAAGCCTGGTTTAATCGGAATATCTGTGGAACTGTGGCACCGAACAAACCTTACCTGTAACGTTACCTGTGCGTTAAAACCCGTTCACTTACCTGCGAAGCTGCAGGGGGCTCTGCTGCCTTCAGGTCGTATAACTCATCAAAGGAACGAGAGATTCTATAAGGCAAAATCAGGCAAAGTATTATCGTTAATCAGTGCCCTTGGACTTGATTTAGCCACAGCTATAGCTGACAGAGAGCTGCGTGCTTCATGCTCACATTGTTACTCTGATTATCTAACTCTTATCAGAAGACAGTCGTATACGACTTCATACACACTCCTGGAAGTACTGTGTATGCTTTCAGGGGTTTATTTGAACCCTTTCCCTTCCTCACCTACCCATTCTGATATCCAACCCCATACTGGGGTGTAAGAGAATTTGGGGGTCATCCCAAATACCTCTTATACGAGTGACTGCGTGTTATCTGAGCACACTGGCAAGTGAGATTTTGGTAATGCCAGTCCTTCCTTCGTGGCAATATCTGTTATTTACTGCATCAGAATTTTTGGCTGAAACTTCCTGGATTTTTTCTTGAGCTCCCAATTTTTAAGAACCCGTTACAGTCGAGATGCGAAACTCACAAGCACAATCAGCCTCTTAAAACCAACAAGGCAAATTTCAGACTAACTGACGACCACAGACCGGACTCACGAAAGGTGTCTTAAGAAAATCTTATTAAATACGTTTCCTTAAGAATGAAGTTACGAAAAACTTATTCTTCAAATAACTTAAGAATGATCTCTTTTCTTCAAAGAATTCAAAGCACAAGTGCAATTCTTGAAAACTTGGTTCTAAAATGTTTTCTTAACCTTACACTATCCTCAGGGTAAGGACTGAAATTTAAAAACTTTAAGTTTAGAGCTTTTTCCCCCCTGCTGGCTACTTGTTCTGTCATGACCAATTCATTGTTGGCTAAAATAGTTGTTTTTCCTATGTGCTGCCCTCTGAGAGGTTTAAATAATGCGTCTTGCAGCGTATATTAAGCTCTGAAACAGCCCGCCTACGCACACAGTGAAGATTTCTTAAGATAATACATCTCTTTTTCTAGAACTGCATTTAGGAACATTCTTATAAACTTTGTGTTTGTCTTAAGAACATTCTCATTTTTCTTAAGAAGGCTTTTGTGAATCCGGCCCTGATTTTTAATCTTTATCATTCGTACTGTAGCTTCTTGGTCCTCTTGTCCTCCGGGCTGTGCAGCTCGGGTAACACGTTAGCCGGCTGTGTGTTGCTCTTCTGCGTCTTCCCCACTCTGCTTCCTTCCTTGGGCTGGGTGATTTTGGGCTCACTGGGAGCTGACACTTCCAGCTGCAAAGTGCTGGGCCGGGTCGGTGCGGGAGCGGTCGGTTTGGTTTCTTTCTTCACCTTCTCTTCGTCCTCGGCCTCTTTTTTAGCCTTGTCCTCCTTCCAGGGAATGAAGGTGTACTGGTCCAGCTCTTTGCTGTTCTCGTCTTTGGCGGCGGAGGCGGCGCGGACGCTCTCCCTCTGGCTGTGCTCCAAACCACGCTGCCTCCTCAGCTCCCTCTTCTCCTGGCTTCTGGAGGGGGGCTGCTTTCCTGTCGCTGGAGGTTTCGCCTGGTCCTGATCCGGCTGAGCCGTTTTGCTATCTTCGGCGGTTTTTGTTGCCTGCGCCGGGGCAACTCCGCGGTCGGTCTGATGAACGGAATCAGCGTTGGATTCAGTGCTTGCTCGGTCTGGGATCGAAGCGTTCTGCACCTTATCGTCTTCCTTCCTCTGCTCGGTGACGGCTGCAGGTTCTTGCGGCTTGAGCTTGGCTTCAGGCTGAGGACTTGCCTCAGGCTGCCGGTTTTTCGGTTCTTCTCCTCTTCTCTGGCCCTGTTTATCTGCAGGAGATCGGCCGTTGAGCGGCGGTTGTGCTTCTTGCTGCGTCTTCTTCTCAGCCGCCTGTTTCTGTGCTTGCACAGCTGCCCGTCTGGCTGCCTCTAGCTCCGCTTTCTTTTCGGCGTCTCGTTGCAGTTTCTTCGCCTCCTCGGCCTCCTGGGCTCGCCTGAGGGCTTCGGCCAGCTCCCGCTGGCGTCTGGCTGCCTCCGCGGCTTCCTCCGCCTCCCGTGCTCTCCTGGCTGCCTCCGCTGCCTCTTCCTCCTCCCGTTTCCTCCGCCGAGCTTCTTCCTCCTCCTGCTTCCTCTTCTCTTCCTTCAGGTCGCGGTACCTACGCATAGATTTAACCTTATTGACACATTTTTAATGTTACTCATAGCAGAATCTGCCTGCTTTAAAACCAGGCTGACCAATCGGAGCTCGGTCTCCGGGCAGAACAGAATCCTCAAGAGCTTACAGGACAAGCAACAGGCTTTCTAAAGAAAAGATCTGGTGGAATAGAACTGTCATACTCTAAAGCTTAAGACTCAGAAACAGGAAGATAACGAGACTGACAGGATAAATAAGATCTGCACCTTCTCCGGGCCGAATGTCCTCTGGCGAGAGCCTGGATCTTGGTCACCGAAGCTCGTCTGTGCTTGTACAAACTCCTCTGTTTGGATCCCTTCCACGAGGCCTGGATGAGGGTCGCCGCGCTGCAGCGCCTCCTTTCCTGGAGTGCTCGCCATGAGCGCTGCAGAGGCGCACACACGGGCTCAGATGACAGGCGGGGCACACGGTTACAGTTGTAAGAGCAGGGAGCAGATCTTACCTGAATAATGACGGCTGCTTCTCTCATCTGAAGGAATTCCATCCTCTGGAGTTTAGCCCGGAACCAGCGCTGCAGGAAGATGATTTTGCACATGACGTCTCTGTGCAGCGTGTCCCGCAGCTTCTGCCTCTCCAACTCCTTCAGGTAGACCTGGAATACGAACGAGCCATGGAGGTTTCTTACAAAAACAAAAAACTAATTTATTTTCCATGTTTTACCCCCGAATTTCCTGGTCAGACTTGCAAAGCTCTGACACCTTCTTCGAGAGAACGCAGTTCCCTTCAGAGGGGATGTTGCCCTGACTACCTGAACGTGGACCCACAGCCTTACAGTCGCAATCATATCGAACTGCCGAGCTACATTCCAGATCTGGATTTAAACAGATAGCAAGCTGACCTTAGTTTTGCCGATCTGGTACGTCTTGGGGTCCAGGCCCAGCTTGTGCAGGAGGGCGGATATTTCTTCTGGAGACCAGGCGTTTTTTGGCAGCAGCACACGAAAGTGTTCGATGAATTCCTGCGGTTTAGAGTCACAACGTCAAGATGTAGCCCCACACACACACCATTATCAGCGCAGTACAGGAAAGCAGGTACCTGGAAGGTGTATTTCGCCCCGTAGCCTGACCTCCGGATGCGCACCGTTTCCAGCATGCCGGTGTAACGCAGCTGCTGCAGGATAAGCGCCTCATCAAAACACATCTCCTTCTGCTCACACACACACACACACACACACAGTGCATCAGTCCCTCATTTGGTTCAGTTTTAATACATGAACGTGACAAATGCTGTTTAATCATGTGGTATCATAACATGGCCGCAGACCTGCCATTAATCACAATTAGAGCACTAATATTACTTCAATCCAGTTAGGTAAGGTGGTCCACATTTATTAAAACTTCCTGTTTACTCTTTAATATGAAAAATTTGCACCTTCTCGGCGTTGGAGCGCAGACAGCGGATGAAGAAGGGTTCAGCCTTGGCCAGGGTCTCCAGTAGCTTACTGAGAGAAGTCTGCCGGGCAAAGGACGAGCACAGGTTACACACACATTTACCTCAAACACTCCTGCTTAAAACTGACGGGTCACTACTGGTTCACTACTACTTTGCTACAACGGGCTGAGGACTTAGAAATGATAAATCATAATGGGAAATAAATCTGTCTTTTCAAGACCTATGTTAACATAGTAGGACCTTCACACCGAGTGCGGTTTGCTTTTGTCTAAACACTCTCCCTGCTTTTGCTTTCTTTAATTTCCCTTCTCTTAGTGTGTTGGAGAATTCGCCAAGTGTTTTTCACATTGTCAAATAAAAAAAATAAAAGACAATGCTTCCATCCAGTCCCTGTGAGCTTTATCACCATCATTCTCCAGCCTTTCAGTTCTATTCCACCAGATCTGTTCTTTAAAATCAATGTTTTTAGAGGCAGCCTGTTGCTCGTCCTATAAGCTCTTGAGCTGTTCTGCCCGGCAACCGAGCTCTGATTGGTCAGCCTGATTATAACACAGAAATTAGAACAGGCTCTGATTAAACATTTTACGCAGCCATCAGTTTCGGATTCGGTGTGAAGGACGGCGTTAATATCCTTTAATATCCTTTTCAAAATTGGCATGGGTTTTTTTGTCTTTAAAATTAGACTGTGTGTGAAAAGGCCTCAACTCTGGATGTTGTGGTTGTATACAGTCACATTCATTTTACTTAATAATTATGACAGATGTCTTCATCCTCATCCACCTGTCTTACTGTGAGTAGTATTCCTTCGTTACCTGTATAGTCTCTCAAATCTATAACTACATAAACTGGTTCACATTCACTCTGGTTCATGTGGCTGACCTTCCGTGTTGTTTCTAATACTTTCCACCAATGCATTTTAGCTACAAAAGTGTCAGTCGTTTCAATCACCCCTCAAAATCAGTAGTCTATTCAGCAAGATCTCTAAAAATACCCTTTATATTGACGTTAAAATAGCATAAAAAGAGGCTAAAACATCTGAATGGACAACAGGAATGTGGGACAGAAGGAATTCATGCTGTACCTGGAACTGAGCGCTGATGCTGGGAGGCCTCTTCTTCTTGTGCAAGTGCAGCAGAGACTTGGTGGTGCGGTCGTGCAGACCCACGATGAACTTCAGCGAGTGCGAGTCCAGCAGGTTCTACACCACACACACACACACACAACAATGCATAAAATAAGAGGAAAAACTCTCATACACACACACAGTAATAAAAAAAAACCTACGCGAGTAGTAACTGTTCGGCACACAAGCCCTATTCGGACAGGATCAAATTTACACTCATTTTATTTCCGTCCAGATCAGCCACGTCTGTGTTTTGACTACATTTTACCTCGCTTTTCACCAACTCAGGCCTCTTTAATAGCTACACCTCCTTGTTTCTACAGTGGCCGGTGAGTGTATATCCCTAGGGTATAACCATTAACTCACACATGACACGCAAATCGGGGTTCGTAGAGAATGTAAATCACAAGAAAGTCACTTGTTCTCTGGTAACATTACGTTTTATTGATTTATTGTAAAAATCAATCACAGACTGAGAAACTAATCCAATCCAAATAGGGCTTCAGATTACATTCTAGATAACATTTCAGCAGAAAGACAAAGACCTGAGCGCATTTAAGAGTGAAGAGTGTTTGTACCTTCGGGATGATCTGCTTGTTCTTGGGGCTCTTGTTCTTCCTACAGTGGAGCAAAGAGCATTAAAAAGGGGTTTGACGTGTGCAGGGTGAGGCTTGAGCCGTTAGTGCATGCGGTTAGACTGGATCATGCATTGACGAGGGGAAACGGGGGCACCGGAAGCAGGGCGATAGAGACGGGACTCCGAAGAGGAATTTCTCACAATGCTGAGGCGATGACCGGAGTGGGCACGTGATGCACAGGTTCTACATCCATGCAGAAATTCCTGAAGTTCAGGACTATATTTGAACATAAACGCTCATCCTCAGTTAATTGTGTTTAGGGATTTCTGAGGAGCGAGAGGAGCAGCATTCGGGGTTAAGCCAGCCAGCTCATGCAGGGCGTTAGAACCAAGCCTGCGCTCACACACTGCATTCCCACGGAAGGACTAATCAAAGCGGTTTCCGTACGAAGCAGCAGAACAGAACCAAGCTGGCAAAAACAGGTCGGCGCTCAGCTCAAAGCAGGCAAACTAGTACCCGAGCAGCAAGGTCTTATCAGAGCGTCACTACTTTATAAAACACTACACGGATTTTTACAAGCAGCTTTAGGATCGTGAGCTTAGCCGAGCTTTGAGCGTCAGTCACTGGGGGGAGGGGGCTGGGTCAGGGGTCAGGTCGGAGCATGGAATCGGACTGACTCACTGAAGGACGTGGCGTGGAAAGCGAAGGCGACCCCAGGACTGGAGCAGCTTACGCGGGTCCTCGCCGTCCAACTGCAAGTCCTTAATGGAGCTGATAATTTGGGCGTGGATGTCACTAGCGAGGGGGCGGAGAGATGCGGCGAGGAGTGAGGACAGGGATCCAACACAGCGTTAATTATGCAGGACATATTTCCACCACCGAATCACCAACACACACACACAGACACACACACACAGAATGGAAGCGGATGGAGAGTCAGAGGCAGCATGAAATCGATGACACCCGCTCACCTCTGATCCCGACAAGCAAACCCGGAGCTTTCCATACGGAGCATGGTAGTGCCGTTACTAAACCATGCTTGGGTGAGTGTGAGGGGCGGCGTGATGGCGAGGAAGACCATGCAGGTGCTGAACTGGTTAACCGGTGGTCCATGCACTTAGAAAATACTAATCGCACCGCTCGGAGCGCTAGGAGGTCGAACAGGACCCGCTGGCAGTGGAGGCTGGGCCACCTTCCACAGGCTCTGAGCTTTATTTAAACAGCTTTGCTACAACAAACAGGGCATTTTAATTTAAAGGGCGTTAAGGCTGCTGTACTAAAAACGCAACGCAAAAAAGGTGACACAAAAATACCATATATAGAGACGCTGTTGAACTGCATCGCTACACTCGGCCATTTCATCGTTGCCATATCAACACCAGAAGCAACGGTGATTGGCCGGTGAGTTTTTGTCGTTGGTAAAAAACTGTGCCGAGCTCTAATTCATTTAATATCGTCTGAATACGAGCATGCAAGAATATTTTCACACATGCAAGAAAAACAAATGTGATTTTTAACATACTGGGACCTTCACACCAAGAGCGCTGTTTTTTTTTGTCTAAACACTGAAAACTCCCTGCTTTTGCTGCAATTTCCCTTCTCTTAACGAGTCAGAGATTTCGCCGTGTCTTTTTCACAAAGACACGATGAGTGCAGGAAGCTCTAGTTTGTGTTTTTGTGATCATGAACGCCACTTAGATACATAATGAGACGCTTCCATCCAGTCCCTGTGAGCTTTATCACCATCATTCTCCAACATTTCCGCTCTATTCCACCAGATCGTTTCTTTAATATCCGTGTTCAGAGGCAGCCTGTTGCTCGTCCTATAAGCTCTTGATGAGCTGTTCTGCCCGGCGACCGAGCTCTGATTGGTCAGCCTGATTTTAACACAGAAATTAGAACAGGCGCCGATTTAAAGATGTTACACAGGTCCAACAGTTTCGGACCCGGTGTGTAGGACGGTGTTGACGTACGTGTGTTGTTTTTCAAAACTTGACATTCGTTTGTTTTGTCTGTAAAAATCAGACTATGTAAAAAGTTCTTAAATCGCGTGGAAATATTGTAGACGGATTTAAGACATTAAGACAAATTAGGGCCTTTAAGGTAAACAAATTTAAACCTTTATAAGACTTCAGGTTCTGTGGACTATATTTAGGGGTGGAACTCACTAGGCACCTCGGTTTTGTAACCTTTTTCAGCCTCCACATTCGTGTGTTGTGACAATCAGACTTTGATAGATCCCTGTTCTTTTACCACTCACAGATAGATTATTGACCTCAATAAATAACTGAGCACGTTTAATACATCTCCTTTGTTTAACTGGATGTTATTTATCCTTACTTGTGTGAAAATCTGATGATGTTTAAGCTCATTTACGCAGAAAAGGGTTAAAAAACTTAAGCGCTTAAAATGTTCTACGTGTCGCCTTTAAATCCTAAGATAAGCTGTCAAACCAGCTGTTGCTCTGCTAAAGGCAGCAGCAAAAAAGGCCAACGGCACAGAAGGCAAACAGCCCGATTTCACATGTAAATTCACTCCAAACATCCACGTGACTGGAGACCCGGCGGGGTGGGGATTTCCCCGGTCCTGTGTGTTTCAATGAATCACCAATAACCGGCGCAGAACCGCAGAACAACAAAGTTTCCGAATCATTACAAAGCCCGAGCGTGCGACGCTTTGTTCTATCGGGCTGAATATGATCGGTGCGTCTCTGATAAACGCTCATATTTTAATCATTAGGAAATCCTGTTTAGTCTAGCCTACGGGCACGCTCCGCTCTGTAGCTTTGCCAGTCCTGCCCACTGCAGCCAGCTGTCAGTCCTGCCAGACCTCCGGCTCTGCTCGGTCTCCTCCACTTACTTTTTACTCTCATAATTAGCAAAGATGTCCTCAAAAGCCTCTAGGGGGCGCTCCTCTGAGAGATCAAAGGAGAAATCGAGCATAGAGGTACGGCTGTAGAGGAGAAACAGCACACAGCGATCACTTACACCGCTCTACCGAGGCAGCCGGCAGAACCTGATCAGAGAATATGCAAGAAGTTACTCTGTGTCTGGTTTTATGCTACGACCAGCCAAACTGGGAGAAGCCTGATAGTGAAGCAGCCTGTTTACACCTGGCCAGGTGTTAACCTGTGTGCTCTGGAAATGAATGGAGCCACCTTATTGACCCCAATTAAGGTTTCTCAGCAGCGATGCGCGTCATGTCCAAAGACTAATTTGACTTCCAAAGAAAATATTTTCAATAATGACGCTTCTGTTTATTAATACCGCTGGAATGATGGGCGTCGCCCAATAATCGGTCACCTCACTTTCAGTTTTCCTTCCATCGCTCCTAACACATTCAGTGGCAATGCTGTGCAGTTAGATTAAGATCCAGACCGGGTATGAAACTGCCAGGTTAAAGCAAGGTGTAAACCGGCTGAACGAGGATTCGGACTGATGGCTGTTTTGGGGTAATTAGGGAAATCCTGACCTAAGTCTACAGGCACTGCCTTTGCTTCAGTAGGGCAATAAAGCAGGATAAAGTCAGGTAGGACAGACGGAGCAAAAAAGTCAAACGGGTCACAGATCGGCTCTAAACTGGGGAAACACCGAGGAAGAGGAACGCGGACACTGCAGGCAATACACAGTCATCAGAACCTAACACCTAAACCAGAGCACACGGGCTTGCAAGAACGTGCCTGTGGTGCGCCTCTGGGAGGAGGCAGGTCACATGACCCAGCGCCACACAAAAGTAAAGGACAGGAAGAGATCGAGTTCCTCCCAGCACTTCCGTCTTACTGTAAGGCTTACCGATACATCCTCTCGATGGGCGTGTTGGACCTCTGCAGCTCTCCGAGTGGAACTCTAGACGCGGGCCTGGCCACACCTGCACGGAAACACACACACACACACACACACACACACACACACACACACACACACAGAAACACAGCTGACTTCTATTCAATCCCAAAGCAGGAATTCATGTTCCATTCAAACAATACTCTTTGTTTAAATCCGGACCAAACCATTCTCAGCCTAATCTGGTTCCACGTACCTGCGGTCTTGGCGGCCCAGCGGCGGCCGGCCTCGTTGAAGCCGGCGAGGGCGCGGACGGCGGCGCGCAGGATGCCCCAGCGGAACATGGCCACCGGGTCCATCCCGATCAGCTGACGCACGTAAGCCCGATCGCTGCTGCGCAACAGCGCCACGATGTCCGGCCGCATGTGGTCCGTGTTCTTCTCTCGGAAATCCTGCCACAGCGAGAACAAGCGTGTAGGAGAGCCATTCCACCCAACGGTCGCCATGTCCGCCCCCAGGACGTCAGGTGTACAGATAATTAACACTAATTAACAGAACTAGATTTCCTGAAGGAACTACAACAGTGCTTGAAATGTGGCAAACGGAAAGAATGTGTCCCAATACTGTTGTTCGCCCGCAGGGACATGTCCCAATACTTTTGACTGCGTGCAAGTGCGTGTCCCAACACTTTTGGTTCCGTCAATGCATTGCTATGGGAGATTTTTAATATTTAAACTTTTCAAGCACTATTCTAGCACTAATTAATTAATTACTGTAAAAAAAAAAAAAAAAGAATTTCATTATTAAGTGTCCTTCATAGTGAGGCAAATTTAAGATATACAATTTAACATTACTAAAAACTACCTAGAACACTTACACTTTACAATAAAATGTAATAATTAAAACCCTTCAGAAATCTTTTTGTGCATTTTGTGCATTTCATCGAAGCCTTCATGTGCATTATCTGTTGATCATCAGAACGTGCTCGGTGTCCCAATGCTATTAGTACGGGTGCCATGTGGTTACATTTTACACTTCTGCCAATTCTGTGCTTGTGACGTCCGCATAACCGTTACCTTGATCTGGTACTTGAC
Source organism: Ancistrus triradiatus (assembly GCA_025084515.1). Classification (NCBI taxonomy): domain Eukaryota; kingdom Metazoa; phylum Chordata; class Actinopteri; order Siluriformes; family Loricariidae; genus Ancistrus; species Ancistrus triradiatus. The sequence goes on along the minus strand of JAJAGP010000040.1, from coordinate 813,014 downwards.
CTTCCCGGCAAAATGGCGAATGACGAAGGCAGGCTCCATCACAGGGGTGGCTACAAAGTAGTGGTTTCTCTCATGCTGCTGTTTGAATTTGGCCAGCAACGTGCTATCGGTAGCGTGAGGAAAGCTGAAAACAAACGCATTAAAAACACGGACTTAACCTCAAACAAACGCAGGAGAGACAGTACAGAGCTCATATCTAACACAGAGAGAGGGTCCGAAAACCATATAGTGTATGTAGCAGAGGATGGGACAGAATAAAAAAAAATAGAGACAGACAGAGGGCTGGAAACAGAACAGAGAGGGAGAGAGCAAGACAAACAGTCCAGAGAGCTATAAAACAGAGGGAGACAGACGGAGTGAGAGAGAGGCAGAAAGAAAGGGACAGCAAGCATGAGACAGAGAGCTAGGAATAGCAAGAGAGAGAGACAGTCAGCCAGACACAGAGAGAGAGAAAGACAGTGACAGAGAGACAAGAAGAGCCAGAGAAAGAGAGAGCAAGAGACAGACTTTGAGCTAAAAACAGACAGAGAGAGACAGCGAGTGTGAGAGAGAGATAGAAATAGAAAGAGGGAGACAGAGAGAGAGCAGGCCTGAGAAAGACTGCCAGCCAGAAACAGAAAATGGATGGAGACAGAGAGGGGGAGACAGACAAACAGAGGACGAGTGTGATTAAGCTAGAAACGGAGCGAGACAGACGAGCAACAGCGAGACAGAGCAGAAAACAGAAACAGAGGGAGAGAGAAACAAGCAGATCCACAGAGACAGACAGAAACAAACTGTCAGAGAGCTGTAAAACAGAGAGACAGACAGACAGAACATGAGAGACAGAGAACCAGACAGAGCCACAGAGACAAAGACAGACAGAAACAAAGCTAAAAACAGAAACACCAAGACAGAGGGAGAGAGAGACAGGCAGAGCCAAGAGAGAGAGACATGGAGCAAGATACAAAAAAACAGCAAGAGACAGACAGAAACAGAGGACGAGTGTGATTCAGCTAGAAACAGTGAGACAGTGAGAGAGACAGACAAAGCATGAGACAGAGAGCTAGAAATAGAAAGAGGGAGACAGAGACTTAACATCATTTTAGTCCTTTTATTGTAACTATATTCTCCATTTTCATTATTTATTCACCCATGTAACCATTTTCTTTGTTTTCATACACACGTGTTATGTATCATTCATGAATCATATTTGCTTTGGCAACACTGTACTAGGGCTGTGCTAAAAACCCGTTCAGCGATACATCACGATATTTAATTCCAAGATTCCACATCAATTTTCAGCTCAAAATATCAATATTTTTGAAGGAAGGAAAAAAACAACAACTTTTAATTGGTATGTAAACGACAATCTCTGCTCCTGTAGGTGGCGCAGTGCAGTGCTTTGAGTCAGTTTGTCTGCTGAAAAGTGATGTCCTTTCCAGTACGCACTCCTACACTGTACCACGACAGTCATACCGATAACATGCATTATAAACGAGATGAGAGAGAGAGAGAGAGGGGGGCAGGGGAAACAGAGAGAGAGAGAGAGAGAGAGAGACTGAGAGAGAACCTTTCAGACAGAGTGAGTGAGTGAGTGAGACAGAGAGTGAGGCAGAGTGAGAGTGGTGGTTTGTGGTTGTGTATCTGTGCTCTTACTTGCTTTCCTCGTCCAGTAAATAAAAGAGGCCGGTGGGCTTCCTGCTGATCAGGTGAATACAGCCCACGTTATCGGTGTAGTCGATGTTGTGCCAGGTGATGCCCTCTGTCTGATATTCCTCCTACACACACACCCCAGAAATTAAACGCTGCGATTTCTTCCGGACTGTTACACCCAATCAGATTTCGGCAGAAGTGCTAGGGCATAGCGGAGCACGTCACACCTCCCAGCACCTCTGACTCGTCCACATACTTCATGACCTGAGCTTCGTTTATTAACTGATATCATGAACGTGCACTTTCTGTCTTTTACTTCCTTCATGTAATGCAGGTCAAGTTTCGACTACCACGCTCTTCACACCTGTGCCACGCTGTGGTAATACTGGCTGTTACACTTTCAACGCTGGCATAACCAGACCACAGTTACTTCACCAAGTTAAAGCCACTAAAATAAAGCTCAATATTAGGAACGGTTCCAGCTCCAGGTCTAATAACACAGGCCATTATAATTCCTTTACAACGCAGAACATAACAGCTTAATGAGATGTATATTAAGAATCAGATCCCGCCCTCTGCACTTTTCGAATCACCTGCTCCAGAGTGAAGATGTGCTGGTTAAAGTAATACTGCAGCTGCTCGTTAGCGTAGTTGATGCAGAACTGCTCGAAGCTGTTGGTCTCGAAGTCCTCAAAGCCGAAAATATCCAGGACGCCGATAGACAGACACTGGACGAGGGAAATGAACGAGATAAGTACGCGTTAATGACTTCCTGAAGAGATGAAGCTATCAGAAACAGCAGAAGACGCATGTCAACGACTTTTGCAGTGTTAAGTTTGGATACCGGCACGGTCTCACATCACAGAGAGCAAGAATCAGTCAAAAAGCACCATTTAACAACCACCTGACCAAAGGAGGTCTTATTCTAATGGGAAATAATTCACATCTGAATGACAGAAACTAGTAGAAGCAAAGTCTGGTGACACCTGCTGACAGAAATGAGAATCGCAGTCTTGAAGGCAGAAAACAACATGGTAATGTTCCTTTCATTTTCGTTTTTATGAACTGTTTCAAGTTTTATAAAGGATATAAATCTATAATAAATTATTATTACTATTATATATAACTTTTTTATCATTATTGCAATATTTTAAATTAATTTTATTTCTATAATGTTGTAAATGTTTATTTTTTTAAATGTATTTATTATATTTTTTATTATTTTTGATGTATTCTTATCATATATTTATATTATATTATTTTTTGATTTTTCCTTTTGTTATTATTGTATCACATTATTATTATAATATTATTTTATCTTTATTTTGTTTATATTATTTCTTCATTAAAAAAATAATTATTTTTATTTAAATTTAAGTTTTTTTTATTTATTATATAATTTTATTTTTTATTACTTGTGATTTATTATTATATTATCATTATTATGATTATTATTACAGCAGCAGCTCTTGTGGTAAGGACAGAACCGTTGGAAAAAGTAGAACCTATATTCGAATCTTGGGCTGCTGTTCCTCCTGAAGGCCACACCAGGATAAGGTTAGAACAGGAACCACCTTGCTTACCGGCGCTACTTTATTATTACACGCTTCACCTGAGCCACGCCCGATATTTTCTAAAATCACAACACTCCATTCATCCAGCATGTCGGCAGAGGGCTAACAATCACTCTTTTGTCTGTAAGTATAAGGTGCAGAGCGCCGATGTTTCCTGTTTAATCCGAGCGGCGGGGCGTCTCACCGGAACAGACTCCTCCATGTCCTTCTTATTGAGCAGCGCGTGGTTGATGCGCAGGACGATCCAGTCGAACAGGGCGCTGTACAGAGACTTCGCCATCGAGTCCCGCGCCGTTATGGCCTGAGGGAGGAGGGAAACAGGTAAGGTTTGTATTCTGATCCTGGCTTAAATCACTTAGAAATGCAGAACAGTCTCTCCAATAAAGGCTCTTCAGCGCTCCCCTTGACTGCTTTTTAAAGAAGCACGAACGGAATAGTTCTGTAGGAGCCCCAACCACCACTTTAACCAAGGTCACCGAGCACCTTGCTGCCGACTCCCTACAGGCGGAACGATTATTTTTCTATTCACAAACGATGCCTCTATTAATAACTGAGTGTTTTATTTCCTTTTACAGTAAGAGCAGCTCAGACTGTTCCCTCAGCCAACCTCTGATACTCAACAAAGCCGCGCTCACCGCTCAAGCATCATTTCCTCCCCTAATCAGGCTTAATCTGAAACGTGTGAAACATAAATAAAGGGCCTGAAACTGCTCCAAAATGAGTCTCAAGCAAGACTCTGGGCAGGACTGATGCATTCTGGGACGTTACGAACACCAACGGATCATCTGAAAGGTCGTGCTCACACTACACTGTCGAGGTTTAGAGGGGCCGAGGCGGGGCGACACACACCGGGGTCCAATTCGGTGCCGTTTCCCCTGCTCTAAGTGCACTGAAACGTTCACTTACAATTTCATAATTAGATTATAATCAAATTTATTTATTAATTATATAATTATTATTTCTATAAGCAGCTTTACAACTGTCTAGGCCCAAAGCTCTAACTGAGCAAGCCCAGGGCGACAGCGGCAAGGAAAAAAGTCGTTAATGGAAGAAACCTCGGAAGGACCAAGATTCAAAAAGGGACCTGACCTGCTTAAGCCTAGATGCTATAAATAAGAAGTAAATTAAATTACCTAATTAATACGTTTATAGTAATAGTTTATATACACAGAAACTAAATATAAAAATTAAAAGAAAGAACATACTTGAAGAAAATATAATAAGTAAAATTATATAGATAAATTGAATCAAAAAATATTTTTAAAAATAAAAAGAAAATCCACAAAACATTTATAAACCATCTAATCATGAAAGTGATCAAAGCAAAAAAAATCGTCTTAAATATGTTTTTCCGTCAGGTCACTCTTACTTTAAAGCAAAACAGTTTTTTCTTCAAAATAACTTCTTAAGAATTCTTAAGTCTTAACTCTTTTCTTAAGAACAAGTCATATTTCTTGCAAATGTTATAAACGTTTTTAAATTCTCTCCTAACCTCGTAGGCCTCACGCCTGTCTTAGGCTGTGAGTGTGGACAGGTAAGCCTCAAAATTTAAACCTTTAAACACTTTCTTCAACCAGCGCCTCTATTTCTTGTTTGCTAAAAAAGGTTTTGTAAATTGTAAGTAGTAAAATGCAACATAAGCTACGCAAGAAAGCTTTTCAGAGAAAATTCTTCAGGAACAAATTATAATAAGGTAATTAGAACTGCATTTAAGAACATTAAGAACCTTCGCAAGTTTCTTCTTAACAAAGCTTTTGTGAATCCGGCCCCAGGTACCATTTTATAATCAGAACGGAAAGCGTTCTACAAAACGCCACGCAAATTAGCGCTAGGGTTGAGGACGCAAATCTGTGTGTTAAATCTGAACAACATTTATTCGCCCTGGAAATCAGTGACACAAAACTGCTGGTTGTGGCAAACTCCAGTAAAACTAAATCAAACTGTGCTTCACAGAAGCGCGGGACCCAAAGCCCTAGAACAGAAAAGAATCCAGCAGTGGTTCGGTGGAGCTGGGTTTTTACCTTACCCAGGGAGTTACCCATACCCCGTGCCCTCCGCTATCTGCCCTATGAGACACAGAGCGTGTGATAAAGCAGATAAGGCGGTACCATACCTCGCTGTGGCTGTAGGGCAGGATCAGCTTATCGTTGGCTGTAACTGTTTTCCTCTTTGTGAGCGCCTCCACTAGCAGCTCCTCTTTAACCTGAGAAAGCGGCCCACACAAGCGCCGCATAATTATTCAGTCACTTTAAGGAATTAATTCTGTTGGCTATAAACATGTCAAAACACAACGGGCGAGGATAATCCGCTCCCATGAATCAGATAACACAATACACTCTTATAAAACACAAACACCACCAGCAATGAGAAGCAACATGGAGTTAATACATATTTTATTTATGACCCAGCACCGGGTGGGTGTGGGTGTGTGTGTGTGTGTGTGTGTGTGTGTGTGTGTGTTACCTTGAGCAATTCAGAGAGATTAGCGAGGACCTCAGGGGGACCCACATCCAGCCCCTCGTCTCTGCCCGAGGCTTTCCGGCTGTAGGTGACGTTACCCAGGTACAGGATGGCAGACAGCACCGAGAAGATCCTGCAACGGGACCAGATTTTAACCTTCGCGTGCTCAAAGCTGCTCGTTATCGGTTCAACTATAAATACTGGTCATTGCAGCTTGTTGGTTCTTCTTTCTAAAGTGTGCTTGCTTATTCGGGTTTGTGCCCCGATCCTGTCTCTCTCTTCACAATATTCATGCGAGTTGGTTTTATTCAACCTCTAAAGTTCATAGGACAATTTATATAATTTTTTATAATTTTTTTTTTGCCAGTTTGCTTCTTTTGGGCTTGTTTCCACAGACCTGGTTGCTCGTTTCTTTTGTGGGATCTGGCAACCCTGGAATTAAATACAGCATCCGTAATACACTCTATGCTGGAAGAAATTAAAAATTTGAATATTTTCAAAAATATTTACCTATGTAGGTGGTCATAAATGGTCAGAAACAAGTATAAACTTTCACTTCTGTTAAATATAAATATAATCTTCCGTTAAAAAGACCTCGCTCGAGCTCAGATGTGCACTTCCTTTTAGAACAGACGTGAGCAGGTTAATCTTTCAGCGGCATCCTAATAATGAAAACACGGTTGCCAGAGCTGCTTATTCTAAGTGAATTGAAGCTTATTTTTCTATAAAGTCGCTTACAAATATCGGTCGTTGCAGGGTGCAGATTTTGGGGCGTGTTCCTGAAGTGTAGTTGCTTAATGGGGATTTTTTGGAGCCAATGTCCTTATTTTCCGCTTGTTCCCACTGACCTGGTTGCTAATTTATCTTGTGGGATCTGGCAACCCTGGAATTAAATGCATCATCTACGACTCTGAAATGCAGTCCATAGTTGGAGGACATTAAGAAAATGTATGTTTCCAAAATATTCACCTATACAGGTGGTCAGAAATGCTCAAAAACAGGTGTAAACATCCCCTTTTTACATTACTATTGCATATATTGTTAGTGCAAATAAGTCACCATGGTCCCAAGAAGGTTATGATAAAAGCCAACTAAAGGAAATCAGTGTGAACCAAGATAAAGCTTTAAAAAAAAAAAAATACATCTTTTGTTTGTGTCAGTGTATATAGTGTTTACGTATACAGAATAACTTCATTAATGCATATAATGCCTTACACACGGGGGGTTTTCTGTGGGTCTGAACATTATTCCTTATGGGAAAAAATAATCAACATGGCTTCTGGAACTAAATATGAACGAGTACAGAGGTACCGCTGTAAACAATAACAAAGAAAATGGACAGAACATGCCTACAAGTTACGTGCAGAAAAGCTCAGAGCATTTCTGGCTTTTAAAGCTAACAGAAGTCCTGGCTTTAGTCAAACAGCGGGTCTAAAATCGCGTATTTGGTTAAATAGTGAGTACTGATTTCATTACTACGCACTGTTTCTTGGTGGCGGGCAGGAAGCCCACCATCTCCATGGCCTGCTGCAGCCGCTCGAAGTCGTGCCGGAGGTCGTCTGCATCCTCTATGGTGAAGTTTTGCTATCGGCATAAAGACAACAAGACGGCAGCTTTAATAACAACAACGACTCAGGCTGTGGTGTGTCCTGATCCCAGTCCAGGTGTGTTAAGAGCAAGAAAAAACATGAAGACGTGAGACAAAAGGAGCAGGATTAAGCAAACAATGAACGGTACAGATCTGTTAAGTGGTGCTGTCATAACACTAGAGGATATTAAACAATGCCTAAACATTACAGTCACAATAGAGTGAGATTCAGGCACGCTAAACGTTTCGTTATTTATAACACGGCGTACGTCATGCACTGTCCTACCAGCTTTGGGCTAAAAATGCACCCATCAGCCTCAACAGATTACAAAACTACTGAGGGAGTAGAGATCTATATACGGATCTATAATGATGCTATTTTTAACATAGTGAGGCCTTCACACCAAGTGTGCTATGCTTTTTGTCTAAACCCTCTGAAATCTCCCTGCTTTCTCTGTCTTTAACGTCCCTTCTACTAATGTGTTGGAGATTTCTCTGTGTCTTTTTCACATCGTCAAGTTAAAAAACAAAAACACGAATGAAGATGAGTGCAGGATGCTTTTTATAGTTTGTTTTTTCTTAGATAAATAACCAGACGCTTCCATCCAGTCCCTGTGAGCTTTATCTCCATCATTCTCCAGCCCTTTCATGTGTATCCCACCAGATCTTTTCTTTAACATCCATGTTTTAGAGGCAGCCTGTTGCTCGTCCTATAAGCTCTTGATGAGCTGTTCTGCCCGGCGACCGAGCTCTGATTGGTCAGCCTGATTTTAACAATGCAGAAATTAGAACAGGCTCTGATTTAAAAAAAAGTTACGCTGCGTCACGGGCCTTCTTTAGCAATGAAAAATGTTTCTGTATGCTGTCTTTCATAGAGAGGTTTTTAACGACCAATGCTTAGATGTTCTACAGCTAGACCTTCTACAACAAAACAAAAAAATGGGGAAAAAAAAACACAGAGAAACGGTTTCCAGCATTGCAACTTCCTGCTCTTAACTGGGACTAAAAACAAAAAGATACTGCTACCTTGTCGGCTGCTCTGACTTTTTATTTTGCAAGTATTTATACATTTTTGTTCTTGTTTTCTCTCCAGAAATAAGAAGACGCCATTACCTAGTAATAAAAGTTGCTGTTAAGTGCAATTATTTAAAATATGGAGTGCACACAGAGACGGTGCATTTATGGATTAAATATGTCCAAATACATTTGCATCTCATTATTTATTATTAGCTTTATCAGGTGCCGAATAAATGTGATCTCGGAGTTATATATCGACCATCGGTCACCCTGCTCTGTAAAATACCGTCAGTTAAAAAAAAGTCCTAGGTCGACCCTTAGTCTGAATTTTATCTACATTCAAATAACCTTCAAACACACCTTGTTTATCTTGCCTACAACCTCCTGCTTTCCGATGTTATTCATGTCACGTTACATATTCGGGTCCTTGAAGAGTATTATTATTATTATTTATTAAACTAATCAGGCGGTCACTTTTTTCCTCGTCTTCGCAAGCTTTTTGTCACGAGCTCCTTTGTGTCTTCGGACAAACAAGCGCAATCTAAGGACCCGCCCACAAGGGGGTATTACAGGTTTAATCACGGTTGTGTTAGGGAAAAGCCAAAGTGTTTCAGCACAAATTATTTTAAGGCGGTTCCATCGGCCACCACGCCAGAGCTTAAATCAAACACCGTCAATAACGGGCCTCGATTTGGACTAGAAAGTGAGAGCTGTTGACCTCCCCCACAAAGCTCTGCTCACCTGCTTGAGGTAGTTGTAGTTTTCGGGCTGCAGGAGCTTGTACTCCTTGCGTTCCTCCTCGGACGCCCCCACCAGCAGATAATAAAAGACGTGGTAGTTCCTGCGTGGGAGACAAAGTGGCGGTTTACTTTCGCTCGCGCTGCCACCCATCAGGAGGATTTTCCATAGCCGTACTGATAACCTATCAGGGTCGGCAAAGTCAGGTCCTAATTAAAGCTTAGCTTACCGTTCGTTCTTCTCTCTGGACACCAAGCGGGATTTCTCCAGGAGGTACTTCTCGACCACAGCGCTGCAGGAAAAACAAACACACAGGCGCCAAGAAGCGTCGATTAGAAATGCAGCAATAACGAATAAGAGGTCAAAAGCAAAGCTGAGGCAGATGGTCTAAACAATACGCAACCCAAACAAACAAAGCCCATCGAGGTGAAGCGTGGTCCTTCTGTTTGAACCCAGATTTCTAAGATGGACGTCCTGATTGACGACGCGCCCGAATAATCCCACGATTTAGTCCCGTCTCCGCTCAGACTAAACAAGCGCACATCTGACGGGGCGGTACGGCACAAACAGCAAACAGCAGGCGAGACCGAGCCTCCCAAGCAGCCGGGAGGTCCGAAAACAAAACTGCAGTCTTGAGCCTGACAAAGGCAGACGGACACGGAGCTCACTTACTCAGGACTCATCAATGAAGAGTGGACGAGTGCAGGGGGCCGCATTCAGCCGGAGAACAATGAGGTGCCTGAAAGCATCCTCTCGAGCTGCCAGCTTTGTTATCCGGCTTATTGTGCGTCCCCGGTCGCGGCGCTCGCTCTGGCACGGCCTCGCTTTGTGGAGCGGCGAGCACGTGCGCCAGCTGCGCGCATCCTCGTCCGAGGGGGACTTTCTGACAAAGACTCAGAGGGGAGACAAAAGCGCTCGCTGCACCCCCCAGTGACCCGTCTACACCTCCCTACGATAAACACAGCGGGTCCTGAATCTAATCTCCGTCCGCCTCCACACGTTTAATTATCGCTCCGTCTACGGAAGAACCAAGCGGCAAAAGAGAGCTGTGTTTTCACAGACTCTTCTAATGACTGCGCAGGCTATTGGTTCTGGCGAGCGCCTGCTGTGTAATGGTCATCTGTTAAAGCTCTAAGATATTCGTCTGGAGCCCCATACGGCGTTATCGGAGGAAACACCGACACACACGAATGTCTGGGACACCTGAACACAGCGGCAGCTTTAATGGATAATGTACCTTCTGTATAGAATATACTTAGTCGCAAATATAAAGACACGTCCACATAGGACACAAAGCATGTGTTCAGACAGGCGGGTCACAACAGCTGAGCTGAGCACCGACCTCATATCAGAGCTTTTTGAAGAAGAATGAAGCAAGAAAGCTGCTATCATTAAGTTTCTGGAGGACGCAACAGCAAAACAAACGGTCATTATATCTCCTGTCATTTTGGGAAGGTTCTGAGTCCTCACCAACCAACGCCAATGGTTCACTTTTAGGTTCACTTTGACAGAACTGAGTCCGGTTCATTTAGAAAGAACTACGTGTCACAGTACATCCTCATTCCAAAAACACAGACTGGGGCAAAAAGCTCAGTGTAGCAGCTTTGCTTCTAGTTAAATCGGCTACGTAATCTCCAGGAACAAGCGGTCATATGAAACGGGAATCCATTACTAGTCCGGGTAACTGCTCCAGCCTTCTCGATTTAGACCGATCGTTTCCTGGAAGCATGAGCCAAAAGAAAGCAGTTCTTTCTTAAGAATACTTAAATTCAGGGATTTCCCTTATTTGACTCAGCTAATGCAATGTTTAACCTTCTCACAATCCTATCTCACCAGGACCATCAGCTGACTGCCCAAAGGCCTGGTGTGGCCACTGCTGTGCTCTCCCGCTGGAACAAGCACTTCTTCTCAGATTTAGCCTGCTTATGTTAGAGGCCATGTACTGATGGTGCAGGGGTGCAGGGTTTTAGTCCCGCCACTTCCAAGCAGCCCTCAACTCTCAATTGCATCGATTCTACTGCCCCTAGAGAAAACCTGCCCCTAGTGGAGGAGGAAAAGTATGTCAGGATCTTGGTAACATTTATATTTAATGAAGTCATATTTAATGAAAGCTGTACAATCATTCCGCAGACTCTCTCTCCAGGTACCGTCTTACAGCAGCAGCAGTTGTGGGTAATGGCCTTGCTCAGGGACCCAACAGTGGTAGCAGTGGCTTTGGGGAGGTGGGATCCGAACGACAAAATCATTACATTTTTTACATTTAATCATTTAGCAGATGCACTTATTTATCGCGGTGTCTGAGAAGCAGCAGCTAAGCCCTCGCACAAAGTTCAGTTTACAGGTCATAATACGTGCCCCCCCAACTCAATTATAGGCATGCTATGTATATTATATTATTATATTATGTATATATCAGTCTGTAGGTGTGATTTCAGACACCCCCTCAGTCTCGGTGCAGTGATGAGACGTGCCGAAACTGCTTTCACCTCAGTGGCTATAAAGTTGCATTTTATATTTTCTTATTTCGTCTCTATGTTCTCTTATTTCACATCTTTATTTTCTCGTGTCTTTATTTTTACGTATTTCACATCTTTATTTTTCCCTTATTTCACATCTTTAAATTCACCTATTTAATGTCTATTTTTTTTAATGTCTATTCACCTATTTTATCTTATTTTTTTGTGTCCTAACTGATTTAATGCATTATATATTATTGCATTACATTATATTCATGCTTTTAATCAATAATTACATATGAACATAGGCATCAAATCATTTGCGGGTCAGGAACAGATTAATGCCATTTACTTCTTAGGAGGAAATTTGATTCTGATTCGAGCAAATCGGAGTTCAAGCGGCCTTCTGGAACCAATTAAGCTTGAATTCCAAGGTTCCACTGTAGTGTGATTCTGTAACAATCCTCTTATATGTGCAGCACGAGCAGTACAGGCAACCGGGCACAGTACAAGTACACCCCGAGAGGTGCCAGGTGAGGAGGTTTAGGACTAGAGCTGGTCCAGGGACCTGGATGGAGACCTCGGGGCAGACCAGAGATATTCAGAGGTAAATGAAGCTGATTTAACCCAGAGCAGTGAGTCCATGCCTCAGTCCTTACTGACGTCATGTCATGTGACCCTCCTACAGGAATGACCACAGAGAAAGGAGGCAAAAAAGGTCAAGTTTCCTCACCCAGACGACCTACAGACGTCGTACCGGCGTTTAAACGAAGCTCAAAGTGAGAACGAAGTGAATGATGACCATCACCACACCATATTAACCTTATCAGAAACAGCCAGGGCGCTTTAGTCTAAGAGGAACTGTTACTAGTTTCAAATGGTTCCTTATTTCTAGTCTTGCACACGAACAGCTCGGGGAGGAAATGACACGCGATTTCACTGTGACAGTAATAAACCACATGCAGGATTTTAAAAACCTCTTCCCATGATGCTCGGCGTCACAGTGCGTGCCAAAGTATTCGTTCGGGCCTGTCTTCTGCACAGTTTAGTTTCGGGTACTGAATGGTAAACGCCGCCAACAGCTCAAAGGGTTCAGATGCAGCGAGACGCACTTACCCTCGAACCACGCCGCTCTCCAGGTAGTTGACTTGGATGAATTTCCCAAAGCGGCTGGAGTTGTTGTTGTGGGCCGTCTTCGCGTTGCCAAACGCCTAAGGAAAAGACGAAAGAGTGTCAACAGGCGTTAATCACATCCATGGGAACGACTTTGCCTAAGAATAAATCGAAAATGTGGCAAACGTTTATAAAGCGTATTGTGAAATCATTCTTACGACAAGGTTTTCCTTCCCATTTAAACCTGTTAGAAACCTGCCCTAGGAAAACTTCTCTCAGTTATTCCCGATCATAAGTAATCTCTACTGGTGAAACGATCAACCTGTGGTCCAAATACTTATAACAGGTTTAAATAAGATAAAAGCTCAACATAAAAATGATTCCTTTCCTTCTGGCTCACAGGTTCATCATTTCAGTACAGATTACTTATGATCAGCAGGAACCGAGAGGGGTTTGGTTTTTGTACATTAAATCACTTTAAGCTTTGTTCACGTTGAGCATCTTCGACTCTCCCTCTCTCTAATGCAGCATTTGATCTAAGAGAGCTCAGTCGGTCGAACCCGGGCCGGTACCCTGCTGAAGCTCAGTCTCCTGCTGGTACTTTAAATGTTTTTCCACCTCCTTTATAACAGATCAACTTTCCAAACATATTATATTTCTTCGCTGTTGAGTCCGTCTATGGCCACAACGTCCACAGGTAATAAACCCTATCATCATTTATTATCATTTCAGACCTCGGCTGGTATAGCACACATGATGCAGCGGGGGAAAAAACTAGTCTGCATGATTATCTGCAAAAACCACACTCTTTGCAGCCAGGTTGCATGCTCTTATCTCTTGCTTGCAAACCCGAGGGGTCTCAGAACCCAAAACGTCCAGGCAAAACCTATTTACGCATACGATTCAATCATCGGAGCCTTATTTCTGTACAGAACGATCCTCTCAAGATGACCTTAGTTAAGCTCGAGCCTCAAAAGTAAGATGAAAGAATAAGCCTGAGCAAACAACAAAGCGAGCTCTGTGGTGACGCATATCAAAGGCGCATCGTGGGTTCGTGCAGTTGCTGGATCCTGCGAGACGGTTAGCTAGTTCATCAGGGTGAAATGCAGGACTGAAGCGCACTGCCGATTGGCTCATGATCGCACACTGGACGGTTTTAAAGGTACACACATCCACAGCGGGATGAGAGAGTATTCCAGAGGGGCTCTGAGGGCCCATTTGTGAAGGTTGTCTGTGTGAGAGAGAGAGCAGCAGTGACACCGATCCAGGGTGTGATTAATGAGGCTTTGGCACCCTGACCTCCCAAGGCTATTCCCAGCCACCACCATTGGGCCTCGAGGCCTGAAAGGGGCTCACTGTGTACCAAGCAAAATGCAAACAAAAGCCAAAGTGAACCGGGTGCATCCCAACTAGGATCCTAACTGTGCCAAAAACAGACCAGAAAGGGAACGTAATTGTTCTAAAGTGGCCGCTTGGGGGCCTTAATCTGATCAGGATTCCGTTCACAGCTGCATCGGCGACAGCAACTTAGACGCTTACAGCAAAAGCAAAGCCTGGTCCGGGTTCGGGGGGGACCACAAGCTTCACGGTGCAAGAACCACCCAGGACCGAATAGGGGTGGGTATCGGAAAGGACTTCCCGATACAATTATATCACGATACATTGCGATACGATACATATTGCGATATACCACATAGTTCACTGACGATGTAAAAACAGATGAAATAAGTTACAATCTGAGTCACCTTAATCAATCACATCTCATTGATAATTCTGCAGATAAATGCGTCAAAACCACTGCGACATCTACGGGAGCAGAGACTGTAGTTTACACCCCACTGAAAATGTGTGTTCGTCTGATATTTTGAGCTGTAATCGATGTGGTATATATAAATATCGTGATAAATTGGTATCAATTTTTTAGCATAGCCCTACATTCAAGCCCAGGCTCTCAGAAACGAGCTGAATCCAAGTGCAGCTAAAAATAACATTTTATAACTATTTATGTTTTTCAAAGCCATGATGGAGCTCATGATTTAACAGAATGTCTTGGGAATAGATCATGAAATGCAGAAGTGCATACCAACTCTGAAAAGTAGTGGTAAGGCTGCTTTTAGCACATAAGCTCAAAAAGCCTGAAACTTCCTCCTACAAGTCACGTGAAGCTTCTTTAAAAAAAAAGATAACTAAAAAAAAAACCCCCACAAAAAACACACAAAAAAACACATACTTTGCAAGTTCCTTCCTCCTTGCTTTCACGCGTTACAAACTACATACGATGCTTTTATTTACATATTTTAGTCATTTCACTGTTTACCCTTCCCACAGCCCAAACACCTTGACCTAAATTCCCAACGCAGCGGCGACGAGGACTCGTTCACATTCTAACATGCCCCTCCAGAGCGTTTGTCATTGGTTGCGAGGCAGAAGGGTATGAGGAAAAGGCACGGCCAAAGCAAAAGGGAAGTTTCGCAACCGGCCACGCACACAGAAACGAGAGGGTGCGAGAAAATGTGGAAAGGTGACGGTTTCGGTGCTGAGTGTCACAGAGCAGGCCTGTCTCAACTGGCTCACTCGTTCCCACATGGCCCAAACGTGCTCACCCTGTAGGTAAACGTTTCTCCTCCCACCAACGCGTGACACAGATTTTTTTTTTTCCATTTGTTTCCGATCTGCACTTTCATACAGTAATGTCTGACATGACATTTACATTTACAGCGACTTTCAATTGATACAGTCTTACAATCCAAGGGTCTTGCTCAAGTCAAGGACCCTGCAGTGGCAGCTTGGCAGAGGTGGGATTTGAACCCTGGACCTCTGGTCCATAGTCCAGTACCTTAACCGCTAGGCTACCACAGTCCCACAGTGAACGGCTGAACAGTGAGATTTGAATTCCCAGAATGTGGAAAAAATGGGAGGAAACTCGCACCGAAGCGAGGAGAACACACAAAATCTACACAGGCCGGGGTCGAGAATGAACGGGGATCTTAATGTAAAAATGATTCCTTTCCTTTTGGATCACAGGTTCATCATTTCAGTAGAGCTCATTTATGATCAGTAACAACAGAGAAGTTATTTCAAAGGTTTTTTGTACATTAACCCACGCTAGGCTTTGTTCACGTTAAGTGTTTTAGACTCTCCCTCTCTCTAAAGCAGCATTCGAGATGGAGAGAGTCGCTCAAACCCGGGCCGATACCCTGCTCAGTATCATGCTGCTACCTTAGATGTTTTTCCACCTCCTTTATAACAGATCAGCTTTCCACCCATCTTACATTTCGCCTTTTCGTTTTTTGGGCGCTTTTGTGAGTTCGTCTTCTGCTAAAACAAAGCTACGGATTTATGGATTTAGGGAGGAAAAAGCAGAGGACAGGACGGATGATCCGCTGTTGTGACCCCTAACGAGCTGCCAAAAGCAAAAGAAGAACTGGAGCAAGGTAAAACCTGGGGCTTTTTATTTTGTCACCATGTCTTGAGGAATCTGTCTGCTGAAGACAAACGGACCAACAGAGTGAGCTACAGCTTCACTTCCTCATCGTGTAGCTGGAAAACCACTCGGACTGAAGCCACATCAAGCGGAATGTGACACAGTAACAAAGATTCCATTATCAGCCACAAATAAAACTAGAAGGGATTCACATGACCATTAAGTGGGGCGCCTTATGATGTACAGCCCAACATCCGGCCTTCATGATCTCATCTCTGTGGATCTGAAACGGCTCTGAGTGTGACGTCATTCTGCTCCTGAAACTCCTCCGAATCATCACCAGCGCAGAGGGGTGCTCACACAAAGCTGACTAGTGTCACTGCTTACGAGTCAGATTTATTTCTATGGTGCTTTTTACACTGGAGCATTGTCTCAAAGCAACTTTTCAATTTTTAGATCATCTCCTAATATCTACGTCCAATCGAAAACTGAGCAAGCCTAGGGCGACAGTGGCAAGGAAAAACTCCCCAAGTGTTATGAGGAAGAAACCTTAGGAGGACCAAGACTCAAAAAGGGACCCGGCGTAGATGATAAATGTACAAATGAAACAAATGTATCTAAACTAAGAGCTCCGAGCAAGCCACGATCGAAGAGAATCCAAAACAAGAACACGTCAAGGACATATTAAACTGAATCATGATCCTTTTCACAACATTGTGCTCTTGAGATTTATTTTATATATAGTCACTGGGCTCTAGCCGAGTGAACAGCCTGGCTGCGTCTCAAACACGTCTCCGGCTCTGTCCGTATGGACCCTGGGTTTGTCCTGTCAGGGTGAATTAGCCAGCATCTGCTACCAATACGCTTAAATCCCAATGCGACTCGCGTTTAGAAGCAAACGCTGCAAACGTGAGCCACCGACGTGGATTCCTGTATTAGTGGGAGGATTCTTATCTCCTTCTCTAGTCTCCGTTTCCCTTCACTTCTGTTCTCGGCTAAGGTCTTTTCACAGTTTTTTTTTACGCAAGACAAAACGGATGTGATTTTTTATCGTAGTCAGACCTTCACACCAAGTGCGCTACAATTTTCGTCTAAACACTGAAAACTCCCTGCTTTCTCTTTCTTTAATTTCCCTTGTCTTAATGGGTTGCGAATTTCGCCGTGTCTTCTACACATCGTCAACTTAAAAAAAACACAAAGAGACAAGTGAAGATGAGTGCAGGAAGTTCTAGTTTGTGATTTTGGGATCTTAGATAAATAATCAGACGCTTCCATCCAGTCCCTGTGAGCTTTATCTCCATCATTCTCCAGCCTTTCAGTTCTATTCCACCAGATCTTTTCTTTAATATCCATGTTTTTAGAGGCAGCCTGTTGCTCGTCCTATAAGCTCTTGATGAGCTGTTCTGCCCGGCGACCGAGCTCTGATTGGTCAGCCTGATATTAACGCAGAAATTAGAACAGGGTCCGATTAAACATTTCACTCAGGCCTTTGCACAGCCCAGCTCCTCCTGGACCTGCCCTGGAGCCTCCACACAGAGGGACGTGCCTCAAACAGCCGACAGCAAATTAACCCCAGCTTGTGTATAACGCCACAAACGTGTTCTTTCTTATATCGCAAACGCGACCTTATTTTTGCCCTCCATTCAATTTTTGTGAACGTCTTCAGGCGACAAAAACTCACTGACCAATCGGCATCGCTTTTGCGCCTCATGAAGCAGCTCCTGTATTTTCAGTCTGCCTCTCTGGCAGTTTTTCAGACTTAACACCAGACTGGGTGAAAACACCACGTTTTATTTTATTTTCATGTCTGCCCTCTGTTGTGCCCTTTTAGTCGGAACCAGAGCTACTTTACTCGCTTATAAAATGTTCCGGCTCGAGACGGTGTGAACACTGCGAACAGTACTAATATTAATCATTAATAAGCAATTATATTTGAGTACAAGCTCAAACTTGAGGTGCAACTGGACAGACCTAAATCAAATGATGCTGTTCATGCTCTTATATGAGAGTTGGAATCTCTCCGTTTTCTTTTTTCCAAAATCGGATGTACTAATTACCGGCGTTTGCATTTTTCTGTGAGCAGCAAAAGGCCGTTCATCACTTGACGGCACTGTTCATCTTATAAATAAATTTAACAGCGTTTAAAAGTCGAATGCGCCTCGTCAGCCAAATTAAAATCAGCCTTCTGTATCCCATGTCACATTTAAATCAGCTCCTAACACTGGACTCCCGAAGAGACAAAGCATCTACCAACCAGCGGGTAATGAACCGAACGTTTGTTTGGGATGGCCGGAAATGGAAAATCCCACACACGGGTACTACCTCCACCTGGTACGTTTGTGCTGAATTTGCTTAGGGTAACAGAAACAACAGAAGTGATGCTGTGAACTCTTACACGGTGCAAACGCAGTGGCACGGATATTACAATGGGGTTTTTATTTAAGTCCCTCATTCTGGGTACTTCCTGAGGAACAATATGCCTACAGACCAATAAGGAGTGATGAATAGGAGCCACCACTTCCTGTTGTGCAAAAAAAAGTGCTTCCTGCAGGCTGGATCAGAGAGAAGGCCAGACAGTAAGAAGTCTGTAGATGCCGACAGCAGGCCTCAGAATATCAGATTAACTCTGCTGCATGCACACGTTTCTGACAGATTCGTGATAAAGCTTCACGTCTGGCCTCTCAGATGGGTTTATTTTAAGCTCACGGCCGATGTAGGTCGAGGTAACCAGCTGTGTGTTTTTATGAAGGTTGAATAATAGTGCTGCGACCGAACTGCGTGCTCCCGAACAGAAATAAGCTTCCTCTGTGAGGCAGCTCGGGACATGTGACAACAAAGAGCGTAATAAAAGCAGAGCTTTAGTAAAGGGCTGAAAATAAACCTGTCCAACCCGTCTGCCGTCTATCTTAAGATCTGCACTTGGAAAAGCTCAGAAATGTGGCAACATGTGGGCTGGAACGACGGATTAAGCCCAAAAGTAAAGCTTTGAAAGAAATGTGCAAGTGAATTAAGGCCTTTTCACACCGACACCGAAGAAAAAATGCCCGTCAAGTATAAAAAAGAAAACGTCAACGCCGTCCAGAGCTCGGTCGCCGGGCAGAACAGCTCACCAAGAGCTTATAGGACGAGCAACAGGCTGCCTCTAAAAACATGGATATTAAAGAACAGATCTGGTGGGATAGAACTGAAAGGCTGGAGAATGATGGAGATGATTTATTTAAGTGTTAATGCCCACAAAAATCACAAACGAGAGCTTCCTGTACTCATCTCCGCTCGTGTTTTTGTTTTTTTAAGCTGACGACATGTAAAAGAAGCTCCGACACGTTAAGGAGGAAAATTAAAGAAAGCAAAAGCAGGGGGTTTTCAGAGTGCTCGCTATGAAGGTCCCACTACGTTAAGAATCGCATCCTTTTGTGAGAAAAGGCCTTCAGTTTGCAGCGTTTAATCGCCTTTATAAATCTTGTACAAATAAGCAGCCAAGGTTTGACCTTTACCAAAAGTTTGCTTTGAGGCTCTGCCAGACGGCCACGCAGTTCTGATTGGGTGCGGACTCCATTAGCTCACTAAAGCAGAAGGTCAGTGAAAAGCACCTTCAATAAAATGGCCTGCAGAACTCCTTTAGTCTGGGCATTGTTCACACAAGTTACTTCGAACACACAGACTGATAGAGTCTCACTGTTACCAGAAACATGTATCGCACAGCCATGACAATACAGTGTAATGAGGAATCCTGTAGGCGTTAGATTCTTAACATTTTACACCCCCAGTACGTCAGTGATGCGGAGTTATGAAGACAGCACACTTTCAGCCACACCCATCACTAACACGTAAATCAGGCATCCTGTCAAACCTCGTCTACACACAAACACCGGCAATAGTAATTAAAAGCTGTCATTAAAAGCTCAGCATACTTTGGTATGCTGCTCAAAGCTGGCCCGGTGCTGAAACCGTGATGTGGAGAGATCCTAAAGGTCTCCGAGGTGTACGACGCACCAGCATTACTCACAGCATGTATGCCAGTTACCTGATTATAATGTGCTTTCTCCAACAGGCCCGCACATTTCTAAATACCTGGCTTTATTTGGCCTCTTTTCCCAGTGACTTTGGCATTTGTTTGAATTAAAGGCAGTAAAACGGCTTTCGAATACTTTGTGGAGACAAACGCAGTCCGTACACGAGAAAGTGAAGAATTTGATTATTTAATATTAAAGTATATTAGCATATTATATATAGTAACATATTTCTGTGAGATCACTGGCTGGTTGCAGAGTAGAAATCCGATTCATATAGAGTAAACCTGGAGGTTTAATGTTATCTGATTACGAAAACACTGTACTACATTTAAAATTTGTTTTTTTGGCACTCAATAATAAAAAAAATTATATTTTGAGCTGAAAATCAATGTAGTATATGACAAAAAAAAAAATCTCAATATTTTGTCGTATCGATTTTTTAGCACAGCTCTAGTTGCCAGGTCCGCTTATTCTAAGAGATTTGGATTTTTTGGGCTTTCTTCAATCGACATGTGGCTTATCTGGCAACCCCAGATACGCAAAAACGCAATATTGCTACTGAACTCTTTACTCAACAGTATATGCTTGAGGAAATGAAGAATCATGACTTAATTATTAGAATTAGAAGTTTACATCACATTACTGTGAGACTATTGTCTGGTTGCAAAGTAGAAATCCATTTAGTCCATTTAAACGCCGATTTTCTGCAGATATAAGCACATAAACGCACCCAGTTATGAGCCGTCTGGACAAGAGTGTCTGCCGAACGACGAAACGCAGACGCGTCTGATAGCAGGTCGGCCTGCATTCTAAGGAGCAAATTAAACGCAGAGAAAGTTGCTGCACGACATTTCTATACAGAACTACCAAAAATTAAAAGCGATCGTAAGCTCCCCTTTCCAAATAAGCACCCATGTCCTGGATGGGCCGCATCGCATCATTTCCTCTGTACTCCATTACGCCCGACGCAGAGCCGGTTTGCTCCCCGGTCCTGTACAGGCGTCTGAAATGTTGCTGATGTGCAAAAGCAGAAAAAAAGCAGCGTGTTTACGATAACTCCACAAACAAGGACTGCCGTCGGACTCGCAAATATTTCCATTGTGTCCTCAAGATTAGACGTTTGAGACGTTTCATTTTCCAAAGCGAACTCTGCTGCTCTGAGGCAAATTACAAGCGTTCGTTCGACTTGTTTACAAGCAACGCAAATTCAGAGCGATCGTGCCGGCATAAAAGCTCATGTGCCTCGGTTATAATTAGGCCGCAAGCTTCTGGAGTCAGAAGAAACGCGTAAGAGGGAGAAGGACGCCGAGTGCAAATCAGTAGGAGTCTTTGTGATCGAGCTGCTCTGTCCTATGGCATTTCTGACCCTGTCCCGGAGGTCCTGACGTTACCCATTCGGCGGTCTGTATAAGGGGCGGCCTGATACGGCCGATAGCCCAGCTGTGTACGAGTTCAGCAGACGGGTTCTGCTTCTGCTCATCAGTGTCATGAGCCTGCCCTTTAACCACAAATAAGGAGGAAGTAGAAACCCGAGTCGAGGCCGAGCCGATCGGGGGACGAGGACCGTGCTGACGGAGGGGAAAATGAGTTGGTGCACGAGCGAGAGCCACGATCCAAAGGGGATCTCACAGGCCGCCTCTTGTTTCACTTGAATATTCTAAAAAGGAACCAGGCTCTGTGGTAAAAATTGTGAAAGACTGAAAAGAGAAACTGGAAAGCTGCAGCGCTGTCATGAATCCAGCAGACGCGAGGAGCTTAGGCCAGCGGTTCTGAACCTTTTGAGAAGCCACAGACCCCTCCAGAGCAAAGGAACACTATTAAAAAATTAAAAATTAGTGGCCAAGCTTAAACCCCCTGAAACCCATAATTAATGATCAACCCATAAACTTAAACCAGTTTAATCATATAATGGTTGGCATCTTTGATACATCTGATTTTGGAAAAAAATAAAGGCGCACAGAGAGGTTGTGTCTCATACTTTAAAATATAAATACTTCCAGAGTGTCTCATACAAGAAATTAAACTTTTTTTTTTAGCATGAACAGCTAGACCCGCATTTCCTGAAGGAACCACAACAGGGCTTGAAATGTGGGGTTTGTGTCACAATAGTTTTGGCTGCATGTGGATGCGTGTCCCAATACTTTTGGCCTAATGCAGGTTCACGTGCACGTTTTCATCCTAATACTTTTGGCCACCTGGGGTTGTGTCCAAATAGTTTTGGTTACAAGTGGGTTTGCGTCCTAATACTTTTGGCCATATGCAAGCTTGTGTCCCGACACTTTTGGCAATAAGCTGGTTTATGTCCTACTTTTGGCTGTGTGCGGATTTGTGTCCTGACATTTGTTTCCATATGCGGGTTTGCGTCCCAATACATTTGGCCGAGTGTGGGTTTGCGTCCTAATACTTTTGGCCACTTGCAGGTTTAGTATCATATTTAGCTGAGTGTGAAAATCCCAATAGATCGGCAGTCTCTGAAACCCACAGACCAGCCCGTCTACCACCAACTGCCACGGCACTTAAATCACCTTCCTTCCCCATTCTGATGCTCCGTTTGCTTCAGTAGCTCGTCTTGTGATTGACTGATTAGATATTTGCATTAACGAGCAGTTGAACAGGTGTACCTCAAAGCGGCCGGTCAGCGCAGCACTGATTAAGCGGTCCGCATTTACTGCAGGAACTAACACTACGGAACTTCCGGCAGTATGATGAATGCTGACGTAACTGATGTAATATAAGTATGGACAAAAGTATTGGGACACCTCATTAGACCTACAGGAGCTTTTAGGTCCCATTCTAAACCCATTATTCATATGGATTTGGTCCCTTTGCAGCTTCTGCTGCTTCCTCTCTTCCGTGACCTGCACCCTGTCCCTTCTGTGTAGTGTTGTCACGATACTGTCGATACGATACCAAAAGACAGATACTGAGCTTATTTCACTTTCGAATCTCTAATTTTAAAGATCGATCTCGGGTACGTATGAATCGATATCAGGTCATTCAAATGAAGATTTTTAAACCCACCCCCAAGTAATACAGTCTAGGCTGAAGTTGAAATGATGAGCCGCGGCAGAGGCACAGATGGTACGATCTAATAACGCTGTAACTCAGCCGCCTCCACAATTAGATTTGGTCTCTGACAGGACATAATTTGCACTTAAGAGCACTGAACATACAGCGCCTGCAGGCTGGGTTTCTGATGTGCTTTAAAGATCAATAAGCCTGAGAGAGTAAAAATCAGTCCAGATAAAGTCAGCACGCAAACCACTGAGCTACAGTTTGATCCAATCAGACAAAGCATTACGAGTATGAGCAGTCCTACCTCCAGGACAGGTCCCGCTCCCAGTATGGTCCTCTCCACCCCACTGGCGTAGCCCTTCTGACTCAAGGCAGTCAGGCAGTGGATCAGGAAGTTGGTGCTCTGCGTCTTGCCGGAGCCGCTCTCCCCGGATATGACGATGCACTGGTTGATGCTCTTGCGCAGCATGGTGTAGTACGAAACGTCCGCGATGGCGAAGATGTGGGGCTCCAGTTTTCCCAGCTGGTGATTCTCGTACATCTTGACGTACTTGGGGTTGTAAATGGGCAGGAACTTGAAGGGGTTGATGGCCACGAGGATGCTCCCGGCGTACGTGTAGATCTTTTTCTTGCGGAAGCGGCAGCGCAGGTTCTCCAAGATGGTGTCCTCGTTGAGGATGGGCAGGTTGCACAGGTCGTCGAACTCCTCGTGGGACGGAGGGAGGAAGCCCCGGGCGACCAGGAGCTGGGCGTCACGCTCTTTCCCGACGCTGGGGAGGTGCGTGTAGCGAATGGTCCCGTCGCAGTTGCGCTCCTGGAGGACGAAGTAGAAGCCCTCGCTCTGAGCGTGCTCCTCCTGAGCCTTCCTGGGCCACAGCAGGACCCTGTGCACCGGGAGGTCCGTCGACTCCAGGACCCATTCCTCCCCTCCGCTCTCCTTCACTTCGGCCAGCACGTAGCACTTGGCGCAGTCCAGGCCCAGGCTGGCGGCCGCGTCCCGGATGACGTTGGCCGCCGTGGCCTCCTTAAACACTTTGAGTTTGCAACACGACACCGTCTCCCGGGACAGGCGGGGGTAGATCTGTAAAACGTAGGCCCGACCATCTTGGCTAGCTGTGCCATCGCCATCTGTGACACTCATTCTGACCCCGGACGAGTCGTCTCAGCATTACGCACTGCCGCCCCACTCACCATCTAGTACCTGCGCAGGAAACAACACGCTCGGTTTAGCCTCACAGACGTTTATTAGGACTTATTATAGGTGTTAGAGGGAGAAAAACATGCATCTACACTGTCATTTTTCACAAAATATGAGCGCACGTCTGCGTCTATCCTGGAAAAATGGAAGCTGAAAATGAAATTCTGTTAGTCGTGTCCATGAAACACAAATCATCCCCCGTAGCAGTGGTGGGCAACATGACAAATCAACATCATGATTAACAGAACACACTACCTCGACTACACTTACTGAATGATTATTTTTGTTAGGGGATTGTTTCCTGCCCTCATAGTTCAACAAAGGTTTGAACTTTAAATATGCTGAAATATCAAACCTAGGACACGCTACTAAACGTGTGAAAAACACAGAACTATTTACGCTTATTTATTATGGATGCACTGATATTGAATTTCTTAGGCCGATACGATAACCGATGTTTAGCACATTATTGTGGATGATATCGATGTTAAAAAACGATAATTTATCCTTTCTGGATTTAAAAAAACATTCAAACAATAATCCATAAATGAACTGTTGTTAAAAACTAGATCAGTAATTCATTATAGCTATAAAATAACACAAAAAGGAATAAAACAAAATCAGACATGACCATTACTGTACACGTATGGTGCAGTTCAGTGGAAGGGAATTTTGTTTTCATTCCATTATTTTATAACCTTCCTTTAAAAAGGTAAGAATCTACTGTCATATTGCTCAGCCCTACGTATAACCAACAGATTAAAAGGAAAAAAAACAGACAAATAGACGGACTGACCAAATGGGGACTGTATTTTAGTTTAAAACAACTTCTAGGAGGTGTTTAAGGTTTATTGCTTCTAGAAAGGAATATCTCTTAGGCGGTGGGACAGTGGTGAGAGTTTAGTAGGACATGGTAAGTACAAAAAATTTATTTTAAAAAAAAAAACCCTCATCTGGGGACACTAGGTTTGTGTAACAAATATGGCTGTGTATAAACAAAAATCGCAAACACCTTGTGATTTGCTCAACATTTTGCAGCTCTATACAATTCCCTTACTCCGTAAGCCACAGAAGGAACGTCCTTTTTGTCTGCAGGAACAGTCCGTCACACCGACTGGTTTATGATATGCTACAAAGAGCTGAGCTCTATAGGACGGTAATGGTAACTGGGGATAAACAACTTTACTGGGACATCCCTACTGCAAACATTAAGCAGCATTAAATAAACAAATAACAAATACAGGGGTACCTCGAGGTCCGAGCAAATTTATCCCACAAGGAATGATGTAAATGGAATGAATGGGTTCCAGACCCCAGAAAATCCCCCTGTATAAGGCATTATATGCATTAATGGAGCTGTATTGTACAGGAGCTCCTGATTTATGATGGGGATATGTCCAACACATCCATCATAAGATAAATCATCATGAACTGAGGAGTTTAATATAGTCAGTACTGTATCATAGAGGAGCCGATTCCACATTAACCCTTACATTAACCTACAGTTGGCCAAAATCATTAACACAAAGCTTATTTTATAAATAAAGGGTTGGACATTATCATGTAATTTATCGAGTAATGGATTGAAAGTGAAAAGTAAAAGCAAAACACTTACTCTATTGATGAACTCCCTTACAGTAGATGAACAAACAAAGAAAAACACAACAGAAATAGCCGAGATCATCTCTTAAAGCTGTGAATCGTGTCGTGAATCGAGTTTCGGCTCAAACGAGTCACGCAGATCGACTCGTACTAGATTAAGCGAGTGCACCGAGCACCGGGCAAACGATGACACCCGAGGAACCGCTGTACACATGACGTCTAGACCTATGACTGTCCACCGAGCAGTCAGTCAGTCACACGGACAAAAAGCCATCATATTTGATTCCTAATAAAAGAACCACTTAACTGAACAACTGGCAGCTAAACAAAGAGCAAACCACATCAGATCTACACAAAACTGTCCACTTCATCTAACTCGGCTCTTGTGTTGATCAAAAGATGCTCAGGGACGCTTCTGAGCACGCTCTCGCTTCACCACAAACCATCCACAAGCCCGACTACTCATTATTTCCTCTGCATTCTGCTTACTGAGAAGATACAGGCGTTCAGAAGAGGCCGATCCCTTTTTCGGATTTGCTCTGCTCACTACAAAGCAGTCACAGTAAACCCGAAGTCTCCTCTCCGCACTATAAACGCACCCCGTGTCCTACAGGAGACCTAATTAACAACAGGAACACGTTCGTGCTCCGAAATGCTTCATCACGGCACGGATGCAGAGCCACGCAGGAAGCTAGAGTCACGCAGCTGTACCCGACACGCCGTCCTGAAACAGCCTTCACACGCTCGCTAGCGACATGCTACGCGTCTATAAATACACGACGATGAAACCACAGTCATTATGTCATCAGGGTCAACGTCAGCATAGCAACCGTATCCCTTACAACAGAAGGCAGGAGGAAAAACAAAAAGGCCGAAAAGCAAAACTTGAACCGTGGAACACGAAAACAGGCCCGGGATTCGCCGGCGAGGCTGCAGAGCGCTTTATGAACTTTATAAACGCGTCACTGGATTTGTCGCAGTGAAACGCAGATCCTTTGTAAGTGGGTCTACAGAAATGAGGCCGAGTAAGAAACGTCCCTCAGCAGCTGCAGCCGCTTCTGTAATGATGTTTTTCGTTGGGTTTTCTGAATTACAGGATCGCCTCGGAACGAGACGGCCCTCATGTTGAAAGCACAAACACTAAACAAACACGCTGGTGCACATGCATTTGCCTGTGTCGAGAGGCTACCAAGCCACAAGCTGAAATCACACAACCAGTCATTTGTTTCTGCGCTGTTTAGGTCTGAAAACACAGGCTCGTTAGAATAGCTCCGCCCCTCACCTGAGTGCCGGTTTGAGAGCTAAACTAAGAGCTAAACACAAGAACTACTGTGGTGCTGCAGCACAAATTGGTACATGCACCTCCAGCCTCAGGGGACTGAAGATGGAGTGGACAAAGTTTAGTTTGATGTGACGTCGCCGCTCCAGTCAGCACAAACCTGAGAGCAGTCTGAGCTACGATACTTACCTTAGCTTGTAAGCACTATTTCATGAACATTGCAAACGTTACCATCCTTTACTGTCTACGTCTAGTTTTATTATTATCACAACAATATGCGCTCTTTCATTAGAAATAAAAAACAGCCCAAGCCTTAGTGGTGGAATATGTACAGTACAAACCTCTTCAGCGAACTCAGAGCAAGAAAAACGTTCAGTTAATAATGATACTGATTTGAGGTCATACTGCCCAGCACTAATGTAACATTTAAAGGAACGAATTCAGGCTCATCTCAACGCTGTGAATCACTGAGGGATGAGCGAGTGCTCATTACCATTTAAAGTGAAAGGCCCTCAAACTGTTCCAAAAAGTGCTGCTTAGACAGAGCGAGAAAGTGCTGAGATGTTTGATCCATGGGACACTGCAACCAAAGCACGTCAGATATTTCAGTTAGACGTTTAAGACATTTCCTCTTCAACGACGAGCTTTTTCTGCACTGAACACAGGCTGGTGATTACTATAAATATCCATGCATGTACACGCACTACCAAACAGCAGCTGGCTTAACCACAGTGACAGAGCGAATGAAAAAACTCCACCCGCGGCTTACCAATTCCCTCCCAGTTTATCTGCATTATCCCCTTTGGTGGACGGATTTCCATCAGGGTAGTATTGAATAAGGAGCGAAAGGCTGGGGGTTCATGCCCCTGGTCCCAACATGCTACCACCTTTGGGTCCTTGAGCACCAGCTCTTATCCCTCTCTGGTCCAACCGCCGACGCTGGGTGACCCTACGCTTTGACCATCATGTTACACAGGTGTATGTCAAGAAAATTGCATTTTGCACACCAGTGCATTTCTATAACACCGTGTGTTTAAACTTCTGGTCGTGTTTGATTCAAGTGAATCCTGTACATGAGTGGAAACCACAAAACACCACCTCGTAAGCTATTAATATTTGATTTGTAACATATACCTGGGTGTTAATGACCACACCAAAACACCAACCGGATGTTCAGTGTTCAAACTGAAATCAAACAGTCGCTGAGACTCGACTTTCCCACAGCAGAGACGAAAGCTATTGCAAGCGGCCACTTCCCCATCAACGGCAACACAACAGGTTCTCTTTGTAGGGCTCCTCGTAACACACTTGTTTACACTCCGCTTTGATTCACCACACAAAACTAAACATCAAAGACAGATCAAGACAAAACGGACAGTCGGTAATCCTCCAAAAGAAAGTAAGGACAGTAATCGAGAACCGGTTCCAAATCAAACTGTACCAAGGCCGGCAGGTTTTTTTTCTGATGGTTGCAAGTTGCAAAAACCATGTGACTGACGTCAAACTCTGCTTGAAACTCGCAACTAGAAATAGCTGCAGTAGAGAGCGAGAAACGTCCAAAGTGTGGCTTCAGATCATGAATAAACAAATGCTCAGGCTGTTTGTGGCGGTTTATAATCAGTACTGAACCTTTACATTTCAACTCCATTACGTTACATTCATATGCTGCTACACATGTCGTACTGAGCCAACTTATTAAAAAAGTTTAAAAAGTGTGTGAGGGTAAGAAGGGCATCTTTGCAACGCAGCACACAAAATGCACTCGCTTCTCACGGTTTCTGCACACCTCCCAGTTCCCTGCTCTCTTCTGACATAACTACAATGGGAAATGCACTGTACTGTCACAAAGACAGTTTGTCTTTCCAAAATTGCCTTTCTCTGTGTGTGTGTGTGAATAAGTGAGAGATATATTATATTCTACAGTTTACCATCAGTTTTGTTATATTCTATATAATAGTTATAGATGCACCGATACTGAATTTCTTGGGCCGATACGATAACCGATTTTTAGCACATTGTGGCCGAAACCAATCTTCAAACCTTTAAAAATGTTTAACCTTACTTCATTTAAAACACAGTAATTCATTTTCCCAATAAAAATAAGCAATAAAACAGTTCATTCAAAGGAAAAATGGTTTCATTCCTTTTTATTTTCTAACCTGCCTTTAAAAAGGTACAAATCTTTTTTTTAATCTTGAATTGTTACAGGCAGCAACAAGAACAATTACGTGTGTAAGAAAGATCCGAGAGAAAAAATACCTGTAGCTTAATAGAAATGTAGCTTCATTCATATACATGTCAGTTATAATATCAGCTAAACTAATATCGGACCAATGTTGATAACTGAAAAGAAATCCATATATCGGCCGCCGATATATCGTGCATCACCAATAATATTATATCCTCTTTAAATCATTATAGCCTGCATTATATTTTCTCTATATTATTTAATTTTTCCATGTAACTTCTGTTATTGAACCTATTCCTATAAACTTATTATTTAGGTCAAGCAGTTTATTTCTTATTTATAACATCTAGGTCACCTAAGGAAGTCTGGTCCCTATTTGAGTCTGGTTTCTCCCGAGGTTTCTTCCTTGTAACATTTAGGGAGTTTTTCCTTGCCACCATCTTGCCACACCAGGCTTGCTCACTTAGAGCTGTGAGCCTATTGGTAAAGCTGCTTAGACGATGAACCACTGTAGAAAGCGCTAAAGAAATAAATTTGACTCGACTTGACTATAAACGAACAACATGGACTGCTTACAGTTTTCAAATTTGGTATGCTGAGAAAACTGAGCTACAGCAGATCTGTAAAGCTTGC
Source organism: Ancistrus triradiatus (assembly GCA_025084515.1). Lineage (NCBI taxonomy): Eukaryota > Metazoa > Chordata > Actinopteri > Siluriformes > Loricariidae > Ancistrus > Ancistrus triradiatus. The sequence goes on along the minus strand of JAJAGP010000040.1, from coordinate 783,081 downwards.
GCCACACACCAAAGGAGAGGAAAAAACAGCTCCTGGCTTAAGCGGTGCATCGGCTTTTGTACGTAACTAAACGGGTCCATGCTCTCTCGAGGCTTATTGCTTTATTCACTGGCTTCGAGAGAGTAAAATCGTTATTGCATTTCGATCTGGTTTTGACACTGTGCCATTCCCACGTTAAGTGATGCTAAAAAAACCTTCGTCCCTCGGTTTCAACTGTAAACGAAGCAGCGTGAACTCAGAATACTTGGCAGCCCCATACTGACCCAACATTTCTCTGGAAAGGCTTGAGAATACAAATGGCTCATTCTGATGGTTAAACCGGTAAAGTGGGCCAAGTGCAGGGCCGAAGGTCTCAGGAAATTAAACTCTAATCCTGGGCTTTTGCGTTTTTAACCATATTAATCTGATTTTTGGTAACAGCCATTTACACAGCGACAAAGAAGAAAGTACTCCATTTAAGGTTAACAAAAGCTACAAACAGGTTTCTCTTATTCTGTAAGATGGTGGATGCTTAATTTACCCAAACAGTCAATAAGCAGAGAAGAAAGTAGCCTTATAAACGTTAATCATATGCTCAAAAAAAAAATGTTCTGCATGTTCAACCCCTTTTTGATTCACTAGGACCCTGGACTAGGACACTGTGGAGGATCTCAAGATGCAATCAAGAGACAAAGACCAGTTTTAGCTCATTTCTGACAACTGTAACACCACTAGAGAGAGATTTACGGATTGTTTCCTGCCTCCTTCCTTTATTGCTCCCAGATAAGGAATGGCTACAAATCAGCTGGAGGCAGAGGTCTGTAAACAACAAGCAAACGGAGGAACTGAAGTAGTCTGAGGGGAAACATAGGCCGTGTGTCTTTACTCCAGCAAACCACCGATTGAAAACCATCACAAGACGTCTTTGGCGTCAACATTAAGGTGAGATATGGGACTGAAAATCAGATAAAAATGATCACGATAAACGATGCCACATCACATATGTAAACGACTCAAGAAATAATCCAAAACATCACACTGAGTCATGCGTCGTCTGTCCCAGGGGTCAGGGTGGGAGTTTTTGATGACAGTAAGTGAAGGTTAAGCCTGAAGTCATTAGTCAGTAGGGAAGTAACTCAAAAAAACATGTAGAGAGTCAGCGGTGAGCCACCGAACACTTAATTACCAGAGTAAACTAGTGACTCATCTCGTCTTCACAAGTCTGTAGCAGCTCTGTCTTTAAGTGAAACTCGTAGGCAAGAGATGTTAGCAAAAACATCAACATTTTCCACTTTTCTGCTGTACTCTCACCGGCCACTTTGTTAGGTATCAACCGCTCATTAACGCAAAGATCTAATCAGCCAATCACACGGCGGCGACTCGGCACATTCAGGCATGTAGACATGATCGAGACGAGCATCAGAATGGGGAAGAAGGGTGATTTAAGTGACTCTGAACATGGCTTTTCAGAGACGGCTGATCTACCGGGATTTCACACAGCGCCATCACTAGGGTTCACAGAGAATGGTCCGAAAGAGAAAATACCCAGTGAGGGCAGTTCTCTTGTCCAAACAGAAGATGACAGAAAGGTAACTCAATCACTCGCACAACACAGCAAACCTTGAAGCACATAAGCTACAGCAGCAGACCACCACACCGGGTGCTGCTCCTGACAGCCAAGGACAGACAACTGAGGCTACTCGTACAGGCTCAGCAACATCTGACGACAGCAGATTGGAAAAACGTGGCCTGGCCTGACGAGTCTCGATTTGTGCTGGATGAATTTGGCGTAACCAACATAAAAGCACGGATCCATCCTGGATTGTATCAACGGGGGTATTTTCCTGGTACACTTTGGGCTCCCTAATACCACAGAGCATCATTTAAACCCCACAGCCTTCCTGAGTATTGTTGCTGATCGTGTAGACCCTTTTTGAGCACTGTACCATCGTCTGACTCCTATTTCCAGCAGGATAATGCTCCATGTCCCAAATTTCAAACTGGTACTCAAACGGCCTCCACAATCACCAGACCTCAGTCCAACAGAGCACCTTTGGGATGTGGAGGAACAGAAGATGGAATTTTCTAAGAAGATCATTTTATGATGAGTATAAAATATCTATTTTGGTTACCGTCCCTGTTGGGCTGAGTAAACCGAGGCCGTGTCCTTACAAATCCCAGATGCAAAGCCATTCATTACGTCCTTTCATGTGCACGATTTATTCAAACGGAGCCGCTTTAGCAAAGCATTCGGCCAATCCTTTCTAAACGAGGTGACCCTTGGGATTCCGGCAAAAAAATGCACACGTTTTCTGCCGGCGTCACCGCCTAAAGCTCCAATGTCGAGTGACAAACTTCACAGTTTTTCTGCCCAGTGCAAAACCAAACCACGACCACGAAACAGGATTGGTTCCCCTTGTATCACAAGTTCCTAAGCTTTGTTGTTTTTTCACCTCTGAAACGTCTCTCTGCTCCTCGGTCCTTCCTCATGGCTTTTGATTGTAAGCAGTAAAAGCTTGGGAAACGAAATGGCAGATTTGCATTTGCACTTCGTAGTTTTAATGACGTCTTTATTTTCAGCCTGTGTTTAGGTCTGTTTACTGCAAAGCAGGAACGATCTAGCCTACTGGAGACTGCTGATTATGGCCCGTGCCCCTGGCGTGCAGCGTGCTATCCCGGAGGAAGAGGACCCAAAAAATAAAAAATAAAAGTTGAGGTAATTCAGCCGCAGAGTATTTATGGAGGCCAGATGCAGCTGGATTTGTTCTGAATGAAAAGGCCATCCGCGAGTAGGAATGCGTGGGTGGAAGAGAAATATGGCTTTTGTTTAGAGATCACCTAGATATAAGTCCTTTAGCAGATGGGAGGGTCAGAAAAGGGGGAAGGTATTTTTTCCATACTGCCGGGGATTCTTTAACTCTTTTCCATTTGCTGCATGCAGACCAGCACTGAACGCTTTGTTTACTTTTTGGTACACTAAACTCGTTTTTGGCTGCTCCGCTTTATAAGAAACCAAAAAAGCACGCCACCAAAGCAAAAAGAAGTGGAATGAACAAGCAGCGCGTCGTGCAGACTTCTGCAAGAATAGACTCCGCTTTGGGTCGTTTAAACATCAGGCTGCAGAGTAACTGTGCAGAGACCTCCCGCTGTCATGCATGTGGTTTCACCCCATTCGGGAAAGTCAGAGGGACGAACGCTCCTCAGCACAGGACGGACGTGCAAAGACTTTAAAAGGTGTCAAAGTTATTACTCATAAAGTACAGGAGCACCAAGGAAACGTTTACCTACTCATGAGTTTCTTTGTGCATAACGGCACCAAAACGCAAAGCAAAGCTCAATTTTGGATCAGCTATTGGAATGCTGGACCCATTAGCCCTTGCTCAGATCTCACAGTCGTTTTGAGTTTCATTAAATCACTACAAGCTGTGCGGCCGGTTTTGAGTCAGCTCGAATATTACGGCCAGCAGCAAGAAAACTCCTCCAATCACAACCGGAAAAAAATCTCCGCGTCTGAGAGAAATCTGGTTCTGGTTTGCGCTCCGGCTTCACAGGGGCCTGGCTGATTTCCATCTCCCAAATCCTCAGGCATAAAATCGATAGGTCACCCTCATCCAGTACCCATTAATATTTACAAGATGTCAGAGACGATGTGAGCAACTCCATATGCAGAGGAAATCTGAGAGGGAGCCTATGGACAAGAAACGAGCTTATAACTAAACGATAACGTGAAGACCCAACACTGTGCAGAACCCTAAACTAAGGCTGCGCTCATGCTGCAGGGCAAGGTGGCAGATCTTCTGCCAAACATCAAAACCATGCTGCACCTCCTCCGTCAGATATAGGCTCAGGACAGCCTGGACGTTTGTTTTGGACTGTGTGTGGGTTTTTTTTCCATTTTTAGTGCAACAATCTGCTGGCCCGTGCCTGGTTCTGTGCTCTCGCTAGCTGTAGCGTCATCCTCTTTGCCTTTGTTATTTCCGTCAAATTCCAATAAAGGCATTATGAAATTTGTTGTTGTGAACGTTTGAGTTGTTCCCCCACGGTTTTTTTCAACATGTATGTATTGCAAACAGCACACTGAAGAGCTTCCACATGAAAGGCATGTCTGTGTTCCAAAGAGAGAGAGAGAGACTATTCAGTTGACTAAGTAGCACGCAGAACGTCTCGGCGGTCTCTTAAACAAACCGGCAAGTGGCTGAGCCGTATTTAAAGCTCTGTACATGAACTGAATTCTGAATTACAGTTAGCAAAGCACCCTGCTCTTTGCGTGTGGCTGCGTTTGACGCTGCCACCATCGTGCACTGCAAAAGCATAAATGTGACCGGCACAGATGATCGGTTAAATGAAATTTTTTTGGAAAACCAGAGGGTGCAATCATCGGTCATGCTCGAAGACGTGCATCTTCGGTTCAGTGCGCTTGTTTGTTTACTTTGATTTTGATTTTAGTTATTGCAATGTGGTGAAACTGTTACAATAGCACATAGCTTCAGGAGCATCATTTACAACTCCTAATGTCTTAACTGCAGACTAAATACTTTTTGTATAAATGTTTGTACAAGAAAAGCACACAGTTTGAACGGTTATTCTTCAGAAATAAAAAAGGAATGCTTTCACTTGGTCCTTTAAGATACGGTGAAGCTACAAAAGAACATTAATTGCAGGGGAATAAAGCTTTTTTGCATCGTTTACACTTATCTTATCGAATGTAAATCTGGTAATGGTGAACTATTGTGCATTGTGCTATCGTTTCAAAAAACTCATGCAGATTTAAGCCACTTTGCTACTTGGGCTGCAACACTGAATTCTTCAAAGCTTTGTAAGAAGGCCTCCTAAGTAATCAGTGCACTAAGAAAACGTGCATCTACACCACACACGATCCTTTAATTCAGAGACACGATGAACGACACTTTAAAGCGAGCCATGATTACAAATCTGACCGTGCAGCCAAACACACTTCAATAGAAGCCCGGAGGATCCTGCTGAGCAGCCGATCCGAGTCCTGATTTACTCCTTGCTTTGTCCTGTTTTATCGAAAGTGGGTCAGCACGTGTTCAGAAAGCCCGGTTTCATGTAAAAGTTTCAGCTATTTTAATCCTACTGACTCCAGTCATTAATCAGAGCAGGACAAACAGTCGCAGTCGATTCCGCTCCCTCGCCCGCGAGCGCGGCGCTGCGGGATTAGCTGGCGTATCCGAGGGGAATCTCGCGTCACCGAGCGGCCTCGCCTTTCTGACTTAGTTTTCCCGTTCTGAACTGCCCAGGAAAGTCAGATTCTAAAGTAGAGCTGGAAACTTTGTGTCTTTGGAGAGGCGGTTCATTTTTTCACCTCATATTTTCAGGAATAACTCGCTTTACAGGTCTCCGTGTGGGTTCAGGTGATTCGACGTTTGCTTTGGTGTGGGGGTTTTAGCTAGGAGAGCGCGGGCTCTGTTTCAACAGGCGTTATGTTTATGAAAACACCATGTATAACTCCGGTTATAATTCAGCCAGGATTTCACACTCTGAAAAGACTAGGCACACACACCATATGGACAAAAGTACTGGGACACAACCTACACATTACACCTAAAGGAGCTTCAATCACCCAAAGGTGTTCGATGGGGGTTGAGGATCAAGTTCTTCCAGACCAAACCAAACTCTCCCAACAATATAAAGTGCCTGATTTTTCACTAATGCTTGAAAAGCACGACTAGGTGCCTGTTCTCACGTAGGACTGAATTAAACACCTGAATTCGACCATTAAGAGATGTGTCCCAATATTTTTGTACATAAGTACAGTTCCGATACAGATTCTAATACCTGACCTCGTTTCATATTCAACAATACTCTAATTTCACTGAGCCAGAAATTTTAGCTACATGAAATTGATAAAGTATGATCGTTTTTGGCTGCCGAAGCTGATAGAGTAAGTGGAGAGGCAAATGTTCCTGCGTGGGGCTTTTATTTTGCCGCCCCACAGCACAGAGAAACAGCCGGAACAGATTTCAGGCTTAGCTTAAACTGCTTAGAGTAATAAGTCTGCTGTAACGTGATCATTCATAATTATTCAAGGAGGAGTTACTGTTCATTTAAAAAAAAAAAAAAAAAAGTCTTTATAATCTTTATCACGTCTTGGAATGAGGCGTGAAGAACGCGTATCAGACGCGTCTGGTTTATGTCCGATCTGTTTAATAAGGTCAGTATGTGCCAATTTGATCCAGAGTGTCGGATCATTACATTTTATTGTCCCTAATTTTCACCCTGTAGGAGGACAGTCCAGAGAAAACAAACCAAATCTAGAACCCGAGACGGAAGCAAACAGGCGTGGGTTACAGCTTTTCCGTGTCTCCTCCTCGGCGAGCATTCTCTCCATAGAAACCGAGCCGATCGAAGCCAAACAGAGCCGAGCTGGTGAGGGTTAAAGGACTTGCTTAGTAACCCTCTAACAGTCATTTCATCTGAACCCTCAGCCTTCTGGTCACCACCACAAAACCATAACTGCTCCGCTACCGCCGGCCTTTTAATCTCAAGCATTCTGGTTTAGACAAACTACACTTTAGCATCTTTATCCCTCTAAGTTCACAATCACATGTTTACCCTGCGGAGCTGCACGGGGCCTTAAATGTCAAGCTCGCAATTTTTCAGTGGCATCAGCTAATGTACACACAGGCTATGAGCACTACGGGCCGGTCATACCGACTGATTTGTTTGCACATCAAAGAGTGAGGATAAAGAAAACGAAGAAATGACAAAAATAAAATAACAAAACGTCCAAACGTAAATAGAAATACGTCCAAAAGGCTGCAGGTTTGGGCTGAAGTTGTGAACTTTTAGGTAGTTTATTAATTATAGTTTCAGGTTAAAGGAATATGAACGAGCCTAAACAATCGTCTTTACAACAGATTCCAGGGCTGTAGACTAATTTTTTTCTAAAGCTTTGGGACTCCAGCAAACCACAGTGAGAGCCATTATCTACAAATGGCGAAGACGAGAACCTTCCCAGCAGTGGCCGGCCAACCCAAATTACCCCAAGAGCACAGCAACAACTCATCCAAGAGGTCACAAAAGACCCCACAACAACATCCAAAGAACTGCAGGCCTCACTTGCCTCAGGTAAGATCAGTGTTCATGCCTCCACCATAAGAAAGAGACTGGACAAGAATGGCCTGCATGGCAGAGTTCCAAGACGAAAACCACTGCCGAGCAAAAAGAACATTAAAACTCATCTCAATTTTTCCAGAACACATCTTGATCATCACCAAGACTTTTGGGAAAACATTCTGTGGACTGACGAGACAAACGTTGAACTCTTTGGAAGGTGTGTGTCTCATTACATCTGGTGTAAAAGTAACCCAGCATTTCAAAAAAGAACATTACAGCAACAGTAACATATGGAGGTGGTAGTGTGATGGTCTGGGGCTGTTTTGCTGCTTCAGGACCTGGAAGACTTGCTGTGATAAATGGAACTATGAATTTTGCTGTCTACCAAAAAATCCTGAAGGAGAATGTCCGGCCATCTGTTCATGACCAAGCTGAAATGAACTTGGGCTCTGCAGCAGGACAATGATCCAAAACACACCAGCAAGTCCAGCTCTGAATGGCTGAAGAAAAACAAAAATACGACTTGAGTGGCCTAGTCAAAGTCCTGACCTGAATCCTATTGAGATGCTGTGGCAAGACCTTAAGAAGCCGTTCATGCTTGGAAACCCCTCCAGTGTGGCTGAATTACAACAATTCTGCAAAGATGAGTGGCCAACATTCCTCCACAATGCTGTAAAAGACTCACTGCAGGTTATCACAAACACTTGGCTGCAGTTGTTGCTGCTAAGGGCGGCCCAACCAGTTATTAGGTTTAGGGGGCAATCACTTTTTCACACAGGGCCATGTAGGTTTGAACTATTTTTCTCCCTTAATAATAAACACCTTCATTTAAAAACTGCATTTTGTGTTTGCCTGTGTTGTCTTTGACTAATGTATAAATGGGTTTGATGTTCCAAAACACTTAAGTGTGACAAACATGCAAAACAATTAGGAAATCAGGAAGGGTGCAAACACTTTTTCACACTGTACATCATCTGTTCCTCTTATCGCATCTCGTCAAAAATGTTACGAGAGTCTTATGATGTTCCTCCAAAAAGAAGCCCTAAGGAAAGATTCAAACTGCAAACTTGTCTTTTGGGATTCCACCGTTAGGAAGGAAGCTTCATAAAGAGAACGCTCTACATGGGAAGTAGGCAGTAAGGGCACTCACTAGGTAATGAGACAGACCCGATGAATACTCTGGGTGAAGCACTGGCACACTGGAGTCAAAATCTTGTCTTGTTAAAAAATGAGGAACAAAAACAAACGGAACAAAAATGCGGTGACGGATGTTGCTCAAAAGATGCCGATCTCGACAACTAACTTGTTTCACCGTCTAACCACCGTGCAGAATAAGAAGATTAGGATCAACTACAGGAGTCAGCCGTCCACGACGGGCTTAGACCAGGGAAGGTAGCAGCACAAAAACACACTCAGCAAACCTCGGAGGAATCATTCTGCAAAAAAGGGCCTCATGACAAGTAAACAGATGGCAAAACAACTTTTGAACACGTTAGACCCGAGATACAATCGTTATTATTGTTATTGATAAAATCCCAGAAAATAATCAAGATTTTTTTTTTAGGTACACCTGTTGAACTGCTCATTAATGCCAATATCTAACCAGCCAACATCTCTAGGTTACAGAGAATGGTCCAAAAAAGAGAATATATGATGAACAGAGGAGAACGCAGACTGATTGGAGCTGATAGAAAGGTAATGGTAACTTGTTACAACTGGAGTATGCAGAAGAGCATCTCTGAATTAACACGTCAAACCTTGAAGCAGATGGGCTACAGCAGCAGCAACAAAAGACAGAAAAACGTCATCTAGATTTCGAAGAGTCGAAAGAGATGGCCGACTTTGACTTGAAACTCGCAGGCTACACGGGTGCAATTCCTGTACCATTACTTCATCGTTCCTTCTGAACGAACCCTCTCCAGTGCTAACATGAACACTGGTTAGTCTAAGCACATTTGGACTCTCGTTTTCGTCATTATTTCCCAATATCAGCCCTACCACAGCGACAGAAATATTTAGAACAAGAGAATGAGCGTGATGTCAATCCTCCATACACGGCACGTACAGCTTTAGAAAATCTCTTCATACAGCCTGGCTGTGTTTACTTCAGCTCAAGAGACGATGGAGTCATGTTTGCTCCTACGCTTGCAAATGAACGGCTGGGTTTATTCCTCGCAGTCTGCTAAACAAAAAGCATCTGAGCTAAAATTCACCCTGGGCCCTGACCCGATTCGTGTGCCGGACCTAAACCACGGGCCATGAGGAGCTGCATATTGAAGTGGATACCCTAACAGAAGCTCGACTCGTGCCAACAAGAGCACGGATTTCATTTATTCTCAACAGGCACGCTCTGGTTGGCTTACAGGGTCAGGTCTTAAAATCAACAGAAAACACGTGCAGGCTGAACATGGTGACGGCAGTATCAACGCCGGTCTTGTTTTACTCTGTGGGGGGAACTTTCCAGTTTACCAGAGTGGCTCAGGATTAACTGATTATTCTCCTAATCAGATCAGATCATGTGACCGTTTGACGTGGGTGGTAAGAAAGAAGTACGGCCATATTTCACCAACAAACAAAAAGTAGAAGGGCGAGTGATTGTTGATAGTTTCCCAATGTTCACAACATGTGGGAAGAAAGTGGCAGCAAAAACTGCAACACCAGCGAGCTCTGTAAAAAATCGCCTGCAGCGACGTTACGACCCATTTGAAGTGGGATTTGTGCTGTTTATAAACATCTAGTGAACTATTTCTGCTTATAGCCACTACGCAAACCAGGGAGCTGCCAGGTATAGGGTTGGATATCGAAATCTGTTTCCAAAAACAGAATTATGATTCCATTTATCGGTTCCTACTGTTGATGTGATTAGTGCAAAAAGAAGGTACAAAGAAGGTAAAACATCTAAAGTACCAGCATGATGCTGAGCTTCAGCCGTGTACCGGGTTCGACCGACTGCTCTTGACTAACTCTGTTATTACCAAACCTCTGTTATTACTGCTCATAAATAATCCCTACTGCTGAAATGATGAACCTGTGATCCAAAAGCAAAGGAAACATTTTTACATTAAGCTTTCTTCTTTAACCCTATCAGAAGCTTAACATAAGCATGATTTTGGTTTTCTATCTCTGTGTGTGTGTGTGAGAACTTCTTTCGCAGGAGATATCTGCAAATCTAATGAGTTATGAGAGCAAGTGAGATCTCGCAATGTTTAATATTGTACAGAAATGTTGCTGGATGCAGATTAGAAGGTGAGAAGTTCGACAGTTTAGATAACGTGTACGAGTGAATAAACCTAGAGCTGGACGAGCACTTCGGTTGCAACGTCACTGTTCCAGACTATCCTTGAGACTCCAGAAAGCCTTCCTGCTTCAGCCTAAAGTGTCGACGACACTTAGGCCTTTCATGCTTAAATGAAACTCTCGGAAGTTCAGGGTTCTGCTGTTCACTCCACTCTGTTAAACACCACACTCCATTAAACAGGCTCGATCTAATTACGTACGCAGTTTCACTTAACGACTAGGCCTAAGGCGCTCGGGCAGTGCAGCCGTCTAAAGATGTGCCGGAACAACACGGAAAATGATACATCCTCGCAATTCAGTCCTGGTTCACTTGAGCGTTCAGACTGACGTTCTTATCATCGAACCAAAATATGTAAACAAAAGTCATATGAATAAGGTCTGACTGCCTGGATGGCTTTTATGACGTTTTTCGACTCAACTTCTCGGTCTTGTGTCCCTGCTGGTTTGGAAGCACTCCAAGGTTGATATGGCAGCGCTCTCCCTAATTCTAATGAACCTCACCGACAAAGACGGACCAAACCGGCCAAGAGGGACTGTGGTTGCTCAGTGGTTAAGGTACTGGAAGGAAGGCAAGGCCCTTGGCCCAAAAATCGTTGACTGTACAAAACTGTACCCGGTTTAATTCGCCCTGGATAAGGGCGTCTGCTAAACGACTAAATGCAAACGTAATACAAACACACCCTAAAACACAAGCCCACCCAGGCAACGTGTACCGTTATGGTCGTCTTTATAGAGAGAGGACTGAAGAAAGAGAGGCCGGCTGGACTGGACTGGCTTACGACTGCACCCGGTCTTCTCTGGGATAGAGCCTGGACCACCACAACACCAACGAGGGCGAGCAGGGATTACAAAATGTTTAATACATGATTTGATAAAGTCTACCACCTCCATTTAAAGCAATCTGGGTTCCAGCCCAGACACTCACAAACAATCACAGATCTACTGAATTGATTCCTCTCACTTAGCCCACAATTCCTTGATCAAAATCTCTGCTAGTTAAACCCTTCACCAAGCTCCTTCTGTTTGTCTCAGCTCTCAGGCCCAGCCTGAAAGGACCTTTTTCGGTCAAATATTTGTAACAGTAACGTTTCAGATCAGCATATGACTATTGTAAACATTCAATACCATAACGTTCAGTCTCTAAAACTAAATACTAACCACTACATTCATAACGTATCAGCATATTTAAGATGAAGTTTGAGCACTGAAGATATAAACATGACTAACAAGGTGTAAAATAGAAAATGAGGTCAAGTCCTGCTGTCCACTGATGACGAAGGGGGACCTTTAACAATGTCAACAGTGCCCAAGTCACTCTGACTACAATTAACACACACACACTTCCTGTGTGACCTCAGAGGCACGGAGGTGGACACGTCAATAAAGAACCACTCAAAACTAAGAACAAAACAAAACTCATGACACGTTTGCCAAGGCTTGCCCTGAAGTCAGAGTGCATATTAGTCTGGAGTCATGCTGCAGGGTTCTGTCATCAGATCCAGCTTAGAAACGAAAAGCACCATCTCACAAAACATCGTTTCCTCGTGCGGTATCGTCTCCGCTAGCTGAGACAGAAGGTGAGCTGGCCTTTACTAGTTTCAAACCGCTTATTGGCAACTACAGGGAAGTTGTAACTACTCAATCTTTCTGCTAGTTTTGTTCCTTGTCCGTGGGAAAAAAACCCATCAAAACCTCCTGCTTTACAGCCTTCACTAGTCACCCATTAGCAGCAGCTTCGGTGGTTCAGCGGGTAGAACTGGCAGCTCGACACGCCAGTGTCAGAGGGCCTGGGTTCAAACACGGGTGGAGCTTAGGTGCATTTACGGAAAAACAGCACCGGGGGTTGTGCTTCTAGTGCCCGCTCCAGTTTTCCTTGTGAAGCCATTATACACTATGGACAAAAATATTGGGACACACCTCTAACTCATTGAATTCAGGTGTGTCATTCAGTCCCGTTGCCACAGGGGTAGAAAATCCAGCACCTAGCCATGCAGTCTGCCTTCCTAAACATTAGTGAAGACACAACAAAGCAGGTCTTGTTGTCACAGAAATTTCTTCCCTTCTCGAGATTCCAACATCAACTGTGAGTGGTATTACTGAAAAGTGGAAGCGTTTCAGAACTAGTGACTCAGCCACGAAATGTCAGACCAAAGGAAAGTTACAGGGCGGGGCCGCCCAGTGCCGAGGGGCATAGTGCAGAAAAGTCACAATGCCCTACTGACCCAATTACTGCCGAGTTCCAAACCTCCTATGGAAAATTACCATCAGTAATAAAACAAAACCTGTGGCCCAGGGGCTTCATGGCATGGGTTTCCATGGCCAAGCAGCTGCATGCAAGTCTTAAATCATCAAGAATCGAATGGTGTCCCAATACTTTTGCCCATATAGCATATGTAAATAAGGACTAGGGTTGCTCCTTGGCTGTGGAATGGAACACACCAAGCCTTCCAAAGCAGTCCCAGTCCCATCTCAAGCTACAGTGCTCAACTTAATCATGTTTGTATTATTGCTTCGTTCCTCGGTTATCTGATCTTGCTGCTTGCTAGTTGACCCTCCCCCTGTGAAGTGCTGCATTTTAATATCTAACCTTTGCATGCCTGCTTTAATCCTGTTTGTCCTGACATTATTTCCCCGTTCATTTGATCCTAGTATGGTTTGGGGCCCCTCTGAAAAGGAGAGTGGCCTGAGAAGGGCTTCCCTTTGTCGTAAACAAATCGAATGAAAAGCAGACCGCTGGAGTTTTCACTCTTGGCAGAAAGGACCGCGCCGAACGAAGCGGCAAGGACTGGCAGACGTTCGCACGACCCTCCAGCCTGCCACGTTACGGAGTCATAAGAAACACGCGGACTGAAAACGGAACGGATGAGCAGAGCAAAATGTAACACCGACATCATCAGTGCGGCATCAGCAACGTTCGTGGGTTTTAACCGATATGACTCTGGTTTCAATCTTGGACTCACGAGGTATTACCGGGTGCTGACTCGGCTGTAGATACACCATGGTCTCATCTTTCCCATGCACTTATCATGGTTTACAATCTCACCAGAGCTGCTTGTGTTTTTCTGCTTGTGGGCTGGGTGTCATGACTTTCTTTAATCTTTAAACTCAATTTATTTAGCGTCTGTGGATGTACACAATTAGACTTATTAATTACAAAACGTAGTTTAATTCTTACACATAACATCTAGGCTCAAGCAGGTCAGGTCCCTTTTTGAGTCTTGTTCCTCCCAAGGTTCCTTCCTTATAATTAGGGAGTTTTCCTTGCCACTGTCACTCCAGGATTGCTCAACGAAGGCTTTGTGATAAGTTAGAAAACTGTAAAGCTGTTTTGAAACGATGCTCCATTATAAAAGGTGCTACAGACATACGACGCATTCGAAAAGTCTTCAGACCCTTTCTCTTTTTTCACATTGTTGCTGCCTAGAGCTAAAACAAAAAACCATGAGTTTGTCCCCATAATTCTGTACTCAACATCCCATGGGTGTCCAAACTGTTTTCAAAGGGGGCCAGATTAGACAATATCAAAATACCAAAGATTTAAAGAGTGAGCGTGATCGGCTGGTGCTGACATGTCGATGAAGAGGAAGTGTTTGATTTGATGTTTTCTGTGCCATCTCTAGTCTTAATTGCAAAATTCAGGTCACAACAGTGTCCTAATGATTTAAGGGCATTACTAAAAGGTCCTTATATTTGTTGAAATGGAATTATTTAAGTTACAAGCTGCCTGAACTAGGGGTGGGCAATTTGGTAAATATTACATCACGATAATGAATAAAGTTTTCACGATACACGATATTTATCACCATACATGTGAGAGCAAAACTACTACTATAATATTATCCCATACTTAGTGATTTAACTTCAAAAAGTGCTGCACTTCATCCAATTAAACAGGACCAGTAACAGTTTTTATAGTGAAACGCAGTCGGCCGGTGCTCTTTAAGCACTGATGATATCCTCGACGTGCTCAGAAAAACACCGTCTATCATGATACAATAAAATACGGTCATATTGCCCACCCCTACCCTGAACCTTTCCTCGGAATGGTGAAAAAAATCCATAAAAACAAAAATGGAAAAAATAAACGGATTTTATAAGGCCCTACGCTAGCTAGCCTAAAATAACTGCGAAACCACTTCATGTTGGTCTACGTTACATGTCTAAGACAGGTGCTGTACCACCGATACAAGGCCCACACGTACAGGGCCGTGCAGTGAAGTGCTGCTAAACAAAGCCCCAAACATGACAATCGGTTGATTGACTGGTCGGTCGGTGTTTAACGCCAAAGTAACCCTAGATTCTTTCCCGGTAAGGAAGCAGGAGTGAGGAGTCCACGTCATTGTCTTCAGGTTGCTTGACTGATTAGGAGCTTGTCTTTCATGGCTATTGGTTTCTTTGTCTGCTTTAGCAATGCACTCAAGTCCTACTCCCCCCAGTTCTGCAGATCCTAATCAGGCCACTGTCAAGCAGCTAAATGACCCAACGAGCCTCTCTACAATGCAGGCAGTTCAACGTTAATTCAATTTTAAGAGATGAGGCACTGTAAGGCAGCACAAAATTAAATAACAAGCACTGCGGGTAATTCGTATGTCCACGCACGAGCCTCGAACTGCATCCAGTACTTAAGGACGATGACTCACATGACGCACGAGATGACAGACGGCTTAATGGTCACGTTACCCTAGCGCTGTTTAACAAAACAGGACCAGAAAGTTTAAAGGAACACCCCACGAAGACGACGTGTCACCTTTTAAACTGTGCCGATGTTAAGACGTTGTTTAATGCTGTTGGAAACCCTGGGGCCCTTGATCAAGGCACTTAAGGGCCTTTAGCCTTCTACTGTTTTAAATCTTTAAATAGGGGCAACCTCATTCCTAAATGTTAACGCGTAAATGCACTTACGGAAAATATTTAGCTCGTTCAGCCCTTTAGATCCAGTGGAAAAACTGAAGGAGCAAACAGCTTGGCTGATCGGCCATATTCGGGTTAAGTGGAATGTTTTACAAGTCATATTTTTTGCCAAACCATTCTTTTCAATTCCAAGTAAAACATCAGGAGCAAGTAAGGTCTTTCAATAGTTTCAATAGACAATCTGGTTTCTGCAGACAGACACAGCAAGCATTTGCTCGAGGACAGGAACTGAAACAAAGGGGGAGAAAACAGTGACCAATGTAATATAATTAGTAGGGATGCACCGATGCCACTTTCTTCCTTCCGATACCGATACCTGATCTTCAAGTATCTGCTGATACAGTACCGATACCAACTCTAACTAACCTACTCGATAGGTGCCCATGAATCCTTTTCTATCGATTAGCTTCATAATAAGGGATACTGTAGTTTGAATTTGATGAAGAACATAAGAGGGTACGACAAGCAGCACCAACATCCAGTCCCACTTTTCTCGTACATGCACTGTAATTATGCTTATTTATAAACTTGGCTGTGGGAGAACAGAGATGGCATCATAGTTGGAGAATGCCATCCTGTTCGAGTTAACTTCCAAGACTTTAAGTTTGCACTCAGACCATCGCTGCACATTTCGGCTCCACCACGAGTGCGTCATCTGAATCCACACTAGCAGAGCTGGGTTAGTTATTTGATGCAGAACTGAACTCTTTTCCCCCTTCTGCTCTCTCTATAAAGGACACACCCTTCAGCATCCGTGTCGGGCCGCATTAGGCTGCTTTTGGATTAGAGGCTTCTCTTCACCACAGGCAACAGAAAAGCGCTAGAGCTCAAATTTAAATAGACGTTTTGCGCTTTTTACAAGCTCAGCAGCATCTCCGGGCATTTACAGGCAACGTCTTTTCCTGAATGACAGCTTCCTCTTTCTAGAATTAAACCACGTCCTCATTTTAGCATGCATGACCAAAACTCTAGGCTCATGCATGTAAAGAAATCAACTCTCCTCATCTCCCGTTGCACTTCCACAGAAGCATTACTACGCAGCCGCTGTGATTCACGCTCACACACTACTGAACGCGTTCATGCATTCCAGTCAATCGAGGACTTTCCATGCAGGCTGCAGCTTCATGCATCAAGAATGAATTAGCAATTTCCTGTCACTGCCTCATGAAAGTCCGCCGTCGCCGGCTTGCGTCACGCGTCCGCGCTGACCTTACACGGGGCGGCTGGGAGATCTCAGAAAAGTACGGAAAATCATGCTTCAGGAGCAAACGTTAGCACACGGTGCTCTAAAACCGCGGCTCGTGCGCTGCAGCTCCGGGGGCTCGTGAGAAGAACCAGCTGCTGGAAACTCAGCTCCTGTGGGCCTGGCTTCAAATCCTAGATGTTGATTTACAGGACCCCGCATCGGACTGGCGCTCTGTCGTACAAGTAGCCCCAAGAGCTCCATTCGTCACAGATTTGTGCTTTGCATTCAGATTCCTTCTGAGCTCCTACTTCAGGGTGGAACGTTTTGTCGGCGCGTAGGAAGGCTGAGTGATATACGTTTTATGGGTCGACTATTAATTGGCCATCTTGAGATAATCAGCATCGACCAATGCATGAGCTCACGAGGCTCTCACAATATTCAAAAACAGAGGAGAAAATGCAGAGAAACTTTGTTTTCTTGCATTACAACTTGCAGCTCATAAACTGGGACAACTGAGTGACTAAAAACAAAGAGATGCTGAGAGAACATTCCGTGAGGGAGGGGCGGCTTATGAGAAGATGAGAACTTTGTTTCCAGCATTACAACTTACTGCTCTAAACTGGGACTAAAAACAGAAAAGATCTTGCAAAGAGACACCATGTGCACTATAATATCATTGCTCATCTTTTGCAAATATTTTTCCCCAGAAACAAGACAACGCTGTTAACTGGTAATAAAAGTTGTTGTGAAGCGCAATAAAACTTCAGATTTACTTTTTATTTATACAAAAGACAAGAGTGCAAACGGAGACAATCCAATTATAGCTTGTTCAGCTAGTGTGAGTGTGTCATTTATTATTACTAGTTTTATCAGTTATATCAGCCATCCTGCTCTCTAAATGTTGGTATCGGCCATTAAAAACCATATCGGTCGCCCATTAGTAAGTATGCAGTCCAGGCACAAGTTTGACACCTGAAGTCACAGCTGGGATTTAGTTCCTACGGCATCGAGGACGCCTTTATGGACACTTTTGACATTTAGAGCACAGTTTATGTCCTCTGCTATTTTTAGATTGTGTCTACCATCTGTGTTTTAAACTGTGTCTACATTCTGAAATGATATGCTTTATCGGCTTCTTTCCTTCCGTAAAACAGCTGTCCCAGATTGGCAGGTGTTTAAATTTAAGAGGTACTGGCGGCCCAGTCCCCTTCGACTTCTTGCCAAAGCTGTTTGATCAATTCTCCTAAATGTATTGTTATATCAGTGTTTATGATTTGGTTTAATATGGGTGGGTCTCAGAAAGGACTTCTGATACGATACTAATCATGACACAATGCGATATTCCACATAGTTCACTGAAACACAAGTTCCGGTCGCCTTAATGCATCATATCGATAATTCAGCAAACAAATTGAGTCAAAACAGCATACAGCAACATCTACAGGAGCGGAGATTGCAGTTTATTCCCCATTTAAAATGTTTTTATTCCTCCTTCAAAAAAATCAGTTCGAGCTGAAAATCGATGTAGTATATCACAACGTTGCTGTACTGATTTTTTTAGGACAGCTCTATGGTTTAATCACTGTTTTTAAATATATATGCAACAGCAGTCATAAAAAACAGACTGTCGCACTAAAAAATAAAATAAGTTAGTTACAATCTCTTACGGACTCCTGAAAATGTCCAGATACAAACTCAACCTTCAGACAGCAAACAAAAGCTTTCGAGCTGCACCACTCAGCTGTGCTCGCAAGATTTTATCATCATCGGTCTAAAATAGAAGTCTGATAACACACTGCGATAAGAAAACCCAAACCGGGTAATGCTACCTCATTACAGACGAGTTGTTTCCAGCTGTGTCATGACCACTGGCAGCAGAGCGTATCGCAAATCATCGCAAATCCACACAAATCTCACAGCCACCTTATACACACCAAGAACACTGATACTGGGTCGTATGATTGTTTTTCTAGCTTTAGGCACGAACGGCGTTGACCGCTAGCTTCAGCACTGCGGTCCGGGGCAAAATCTCCTTCCATCTTCCACCGCGTTTCACCGAATAGGTAAATAAATCCACGTGATACCCGATCCTGATCGGAGTGTTATTGTTGGAGGGGGCCGTGCGGAAGAACGGCTGTTTGATACGTTATGTCGAGAGAGGAGCTTAAAGAAAAACAGCTCGCTCAGAACACACTAACATTACGCATGAGGTCATTCCCATTCCATGCTAATCGGGGCAATTACAAAACGAGAAACCGTAGGCTTCCTGACCGGACTGCTCCTTTAATGCGTTTCCTCCTTGTGAAGGGAAGCAGATCTCGTCGCCACTTTATTAGGTACACCTCGTTTCTACTCTCGCTGTCTATTTTATCAGCACTTTGTAGTCCGTGTGTTTCTCTTCATACTTTGTGCGCCCCTTTTACTCTGTTTTCTAAGGGTCACGATCTCCACGGTACCCGCAGATCGGGTACTATTGCAGTTTGTCTTCATCCTCTAATCCTTCATCCTGCTTACAGGATGCTGGTGGCTGGATATTTTTGGTTTGTGGACTCTCCACACTAACTAACAGCACTCATGTCTGATTTTGCATTTTCCCGTGAAGTTAGTAGAGCCCTATAGAGTCGTACCTCGATTCTCGACCAGCGCAGAGTTTGACAAATTCGTTCCTCTGTGCATTCTGACTACAAAAATTCGTCTCGGTTCGCGTTGTGCGCTTGGTACTTGGAGCACTTGCTTAATCTTGTACGAGCTGAACTGGGTGAGCTCGGCCAAAACTCGATTGACGATTCATGATTCCGCACAGAATGATTCAGGCTCACAACAGTCCTTCCACAGTGCAGATCTCACTGTGTCTATTGTGTTTTTCTTTATGGTTACATCTACAGCACTATATTCTTAGTGCACATAAACCTCCTTGGGTCCTAATAGGTTAGTTATAAGAGTCAATTGAAAGGAAAACACAGGCTGCTCCAATAGAGCAAGTTTTTTAGGTTTCACTTTCAATCCATTAGATACCAAACGAGATTAAGTGGTTTAAACATTAACTTACTTATCATAAGTTCTGGGACAGATTCATTCAATTTACATTAATCCTTATGGGAAACACTTGCTCTGTACTTATTTTCGGCTCTCGACAATCCTCCTGGAACGAATTAACGATGAGAATCGAGGTACCGCTGTATGTTTACTTTTTGGTAAAGACTGATCAATCTAAATCTTGCTTGTTTTAATTCAATGTGTGAACGTTAGATGTAATAAACCACAGATCTTCTACAGAAGGACTTCTCATGTAAGACGACTTCTGTCTACATCTTACCCGCTTGAGAGCAGCAACTAATAAAGGGCTAATCTAATCTCATAGTCTAATGACAAAAACGTGCGTTATGCTGTTCCTTCGAAGGAAGGACTCAGAAATAGGAAAAGTTACTATTTCAATAAAAGGGCAAGTTGAGCATCCTGAGCTGTAAAGCTTGAAGTAAATACTGGCAAGATGTAGATGAACCTATTCTCACAGATTTTCCTTCCTAATGATTCCAGTCACATTTCTCTAAAAGTAAGGAGCATACCTAAGCATGGATGTTAAAATCACAAATAAACCCATAACCGTCACCGATTTGCCTTCGCTTCTTCTCTCGTTTCCTTCTTTTCTTTTTCTCTCTGTTTGGTGAGTTGGTTTTTCCATGGCACAGTCATTACTCATAAATGTAACGGTGAAGATTTGAGGCAGTTAGGCTTTTGGGGGGAAAAAAACTGGAAGAAGTGAGAAGAAAAGAGCAGCCTGCAGAATTTCCAGTGCCACATGGTAGTTACATGGTCAAAGTCAGCTCTACATCAGTGCCGTACCAAATCCTGCTGCTTCTATCCATATGCATATTCGCTATCGAGCTTACGTTAGAGAGACTTACAGCTGATACAATCTCAGCGCAAGAGCCTTGCTCAAGGGCCCAACCGTGGCACTCTGGTAGCGCAGAGTACTCTGGACCTCCTGGGCAGTTACCAAGTACCTCAACCACTTTGCGACCACAATCCCCAATAACACAGCGTAGCTACAACAACACCTGAATTCAGCTGGAGGGCTCATTACCGAGTCGTTGAGGTTAAATGGGTTGTGAGAGAACAGCATAAACACAAACAGCAGGGGGTGAAGAGACACTTAAGTGAACGGTCAGAAGGGTTTTTAAATCTGACGGGTCGTTACTCTACCTCGTTAAGCCATAACCTCCTCCAAAACCCTGATTCCTTCTACGTTCCAACAGCAGAGCAAATCGGATTTAAAACTCAAACCATTCAATATTCTTCACATCAAACACAGTAAATATTTAACATCCTGAATAATTACAAAGTGCTTCAAAAGTGCTGGGCCACAGTCACCTGTGGCCAAAAGTAATGGGACACAAACCCACGAGGTCAAACGTACTGGCACTCAAACTCAAACGAGGCCCAAAGTACTGGGACACGCCCACATGTGGCCAAAATTAACTGTGAGCTTTCTGTAACTGGAAGAGGCTCCGTCGCAATGGTAAAGAACAAAAAAAGGAGATGGAGAACAAAGTGAGAACGGAGATACAAAAGAAGAACCAAGCAAAGACCTGAGTCTGCAGTTTTTAAGTTTTTTTTGGTTTTAAAAAGCCGATTCAGACCAAAAGGCTATACATTACAAAGCTGGTCGAGCCTCTGTTGGTAACACAACCAACTACACCATCACCTCAGCAGAAAGTGTGCGCTGGAATACCGAGAGCTCATGAGATCATGCTCGCCGGATTTAGTAACTTTAACCAGCAGCTCCAGTGAAACAGTGAAGCCAAAGGCTCAGTCATCACTTAAACAGGCATTTTCTAAAGGCGCTACACATGACAGGAAACAATAGCAGTAAGGACACAGTGACAACCTGGTCGAGAGAGCAAGACGGGTTTGGAGCAATGATTAAAACTTTGGATTCGAGGTGCGTCTTACCTGGGCGAAAATACTCCAGCCATATCACTTTAAGTTCTGCAGTTTGCACAATAAAAAACTTTACGTTTGGCTACTGGTTCATGCATCCTGATTCCTCCTTCTATTGTGTAATTTTGTGGGGCGAAGCAAACCATAGTAATCAAAACCTTCATTATATAAACTCCTGACAGTAAAATAAGCCACAAATGGAGCCCGTATAAAAGCCCAGTCATGTCCCGACCCAAACAAAATACCGCGATATATCGTGAAACCGTAGGATCGTTAAAAAAAACTAACAATTTTTCATCATAGCGCCCAGCACTATCGATATTACTAAAACAAGCAAACACAGCAGACTGAGACTCATTTGTTTTCTAAAAGGAGAGCAGACTAATCGATACAAATCAGCTGTACGTAACACTGTTACCTTTCTGTAACGTTCCTCTAAACAAATGGCAGCTTATACAGCTAACAATTAGGGGGGAAGCTGCAAAAAAAAAGTCCAAACACTTCAATGACAAAAACTGAACGCTTAGTTTCTAATAAACAATCGATAACGTACCTTGTTGGTGAGCCTCCAGTTTTATCCAAAAACAGATACATCCCAAAAAATGAGTTTTTACCGAGATGAAGTCGAGTTTAACGTCCGAACTGAACGTTTAGCTTTAAGGCTAATTGAAAAATAAAAACAAAACTAACCTTTAGCAGAGGAGCTAACCGATTTAGCTAGCGTCTCTCACTGTCCACTTCCATCTCACAATCCGAAAAACACCAAACAATCCCGAAAACGCACCGTTTTTACCTCTTTAATCGAGTTTGAACAAACTCGGTGGATTAAACCAAACAAAAAGGCCTCTCGGAACGAACCGGCCGGTCGCTGATCCGAGGTTTTATGCCCGCTCTGCCCCCGGAGTCGCGCGCACTTCCTCTGGCTCCTCTAGCACGGATGATGAACCTTTCCAGTCTCGCGCTCTGAAGGAGAAAGGGGGTTGGCTGGAACGACTGTGAGCCGCCTCACGCGCGACCCCGCGAGGACGGAGGAGGATATGAAGAAAAAGCGTACAGAGTCTGGACTCCACCAATCCAACACCATTGTTCCTCTGCCCAGGAGAAGCTGACCAACATAAGATCACTCCAAGAGGAACCAAGGGTAACTTTTAGGCAACTAAAGGTCTCTCTCACACTGGCTAATACTCACATTTACAGCATCTAGCAGACGCCCTTATCCAGAGCGACTTACAATTGGTACAGTCTTACAATCCAAGCAATTGTGGCTCAAGGACCAAACAGTGGCAGCTTAGCAGAGGTTGGATTTGAACCCTGGACCTTTTGGTTCATAGTCCAGTACCTTACCCGCTAGGCTACCTCACAAGGCACAAGATCACGTGGGCGAGCCAAATGTTTTGATTTAAATGAAAAGCATTATATCTTATATTTGAGTATAAAAGCCTTAGAAACATGGCGGTGGTAGTATCAAGGTTTGCTGTTTTGCTGCATCTGGGCAGGACGGCTTGCCATCATTGATGGAACAATGAATTTTTAATTATATCAGAGAATTCTAAAGGAAAGCAAACTAAATCTCACCATCTGTGGTTTTGTGAATGCACACGTTGTACAAATCATAACATTTTAGTGCCAGTCCAGTGCCAATTAACACCCGCCCATCACAGGGCCAGTATCACTGTTGCAGCACCAGAACATCACAGCGTTCACGGTCCAAGCCCAGCATAAGGTTCGAACCCAGGTCCTCGGGAACTGCTGTTTCCTGCAGCTGGCTCTTACTTCCCGAGCCACCAGAGCAGCAACATTTTGACTTTTCCATGTTTTATTTCTTTAAATAAGGGCAGAGATGTAACTACTTAACCATCCAGACTCAACCACTGTTAGTTGCCAAATAAATTAAATATAAATGTAACAAGTAAATGTGAAATAAAAATGTAAATATGCTTAAAACATTTACACCTGCATGCAAAAATATATACAGTTCAGTATACAGTACAAAGAGGTTTATTACGTTGAAATCGCTGAAAATGTTAAAGCGGCAGCTCAGGTTAGTAGAGAGCCCCACCTAGTGGATAAAAACAGTACATCCTTGTTCCTGCAGTTACCCCAAAACGCACACAGGTGTCAGTGTAGAGCTGTGAAGCAGATACGACGAAGTTAACAGAACCAGTGCACGGGCCAAAAAATGAAATACTACATGTTTCGGCGCATTTTAATATATGTAATGTGTTTATACGTTATTAAAGTAATAGTTTGTCTTAGAACTTGGCTTGTTAACAGTTCGTTAAATTGCGCTAAAATGAGTTTCTGTGATTCGGGAAATTAACAAATCGTGTCGTTTTAACACTGGTGTCCCATCTAAATCTGTGAAAAAAGCCTCAAAGGCTCTCAAACTGTAATAAAATAACAGTGACAATGCTCTAACCTGCCTCAAACAACATTGAAACACGGATCCATCCTTCCTTGTATGAACAGTTCAGGCTGCTAATGGTGTAAAAGTGTGGGCAGTATTTTCTTGGCACACTTCGGCATTCCTTAATACAAACTGGTTTCTCAAACTTCTAGAGCTCCTTTGGGATGTGGTGGAACGTGAGATTGACATCACGGATGTGCAGCCGACGAATCTGCAGCGACTGCGTGATGCTATCACGTCAATACGGACCAAAACCTCTGAGGAATGTCTCCAGCACCTTGTTGAATCTGTGCCACAAAGATTTAAGGGTCCAACCCGGTTCTAGCAAAGTGTACCTAATAAAGTGGCCGGTGACTGTATAATATCTGCTGCTGGGTGTCAAACATTAATTAGTTGTTTATATTCCAAGATACTAACCAGAATCCATCTATTCAAGACCAAAATGACAGAATCTACCACACTCTAAAAAGAGATGTGTTAAATATGACACGTATTGTGTAGAATTTCAACACATTTGCCGAGTGTGCTCAGAGACAACACGTTGTGTCAATTTAGACACAGTTAATGTGTTATTCATTTTTGCACATCAACTGTGTTAGGCTAATGAACACACAAATGTGTTGTTACTGCACAATATGTGCGGATTGTGTGTAATATAATGGATTAATAAAGCAGAATTGTTCATTTAAAAAAGGGGGAACGCTGATAAAGTTTTTACTCATTTATTTATCAATGAAACAGCAATATTACGTAACAAATAATCAGTTAAAATTCGGTTTCCTTTTGCAATTACAGTGACAGTAAGAGCATAATAATTCTATAAAAATGTTTAACATTTAAACACTTCATAGAAAACAATTCCACAACAGGGGAACATCATGCATTTTTCAAAATAGTCTGATGTCTGACTAGGGCTGGATATCGTTCCATTCCAAAATGGTGAAAAACATGCCAAACGTTTAGATATAAAGAATATATTTTTTACATATATTTTAACTTCAAAAGTAATCATTTTATACATTAATATTGTTTTTCCCATTTAAACCTAAGTAAAAACCTTAATGTGGCTAAATGTACTAAAGCAATGACCTAGAAAACCAAACATCTCTCAGTTATTACTGATCATAAATAGTCTCTCCTGCTGAAATAATGAACTTGGCATCCAAAAGGAAAGGAATTTGAAGCTTAAAATGCATTAGCAGGATTTTTTATTTTTATTTTTACGAGTACCCAGTTCGTAGAATTTATTTTCTTTTGATACCCAGCCCCATGTCTAACAGTGTTTTAGAATAATTTTGTGGTAAACAAGTATAAAATGTCATTTCCTTTTGCAGTAAGAGTGACAGTAACAGAATAAAATACAGCAACAGAAAAACAGCACAATAATAATGGCATAAAAATGTTAACAGTTCATAACAATAAAAAAAAAAACTATTCCTGAACAATTGTGTTCTCATGCAGTGCTTTCACAGGGGAACCTCATACATTTTTCAAAATGTCTGACAGTTTTTAGGATAGTTTTGTGCTCAAGTTTTGAGTTCTGCTTTAAAAATGATTAAACACTGACTTCACCTTTAAGTTGTTAAAATGCTGAACAATAGCACACCAGTACACACAAGTTTTGTGCATCTATTGTAACTCCTGAAGCTATAAAATCTTGTATCTTGGACTCAAGTAAAGCTTGTCGCTGCTGAACGATGACAGTATGTCAAGTAGCATCATTTAAACTCATCATTTCACAGTTCTGTGTTTGCTTCACTACATATGCATACAAGTGCTCATCAGCGTAGTCAGCTGAAAGAATGCTGGTCGCAAAACTGATCCAGTTCTGTATGTTTGGCCATGTGAGTAGCATAAACGGTGCTATTCAAAGTCAAATCACAACTAAATACCGACTTAAGTGCTTCCAAAACAATCAGTGCCTTTCTTAAAGACCCAATGCTCACAGGATATGCATTACCAACATCAGCTTTGTTACAGAAAGGGTCACCAAGCTTGAAGTGATACATTTGCTGAACCTGATGTTTATAGGCCAGAGTTTTAGCAATGTTCTTAAAAATGCACATCACATGTGCTTGCCTCTTCATAGGGTTGTGCTTTGCTTCCAATCTCATGCACCATATCTCAGAGAGGGGTCCAAACATGCAAAGCATAAAAATGATGCTTAGGAATGAGACTTTGGCTGTACAGTGCCTTAAAAAGTGTATGGTGATCAATAACGAGCTGCTTCAGAAACACAGCAAGCTCAAAAGTCACAGCAGGTGCAAAAATAATACCGCAGATTTCCTTAAGCAAAATAAACAAATGCCAGTGCTGACTTTTTCTGTCCATGTAACCCCCCACTACAAAGGGCTAGACCTGCAAAAGGCACCACATTTGTGAAGCGGTCTGCTTAATAGCATTTTCAGAAGATCTCAAATTGACAATAACACTTGGTTTATTTTTGTCATTCCCATTACCGTAGTCAAAACTGGAGATTCTACGATTAAGCTCTTCTAAAGTACATAGCTCTTCTTCATAAATGAAGTGGCGCAATAACAGCGTTACCTCTAGGGGGGGCTACACCCTCAAGGACATCATGCATTATGTCCACACATATGTTTTCTGTAACATGAAAATACAGTTGAGCTGGGGTCACTGAGCCGAACATGCTGCTCATAGTTTTCTGTAGCGCGTTGTACAACATCATCTTCGTCAAACACAGTCTGTGTGCTGGAAAACGTGCTCTCGACAAAGCCACAAAGTGTATGCATTGCTAAATTATCTGCTGTTAAAACCGAAATAGTTCCATAAAGCTGATGAGTTTGTCCTTTAATTTCTATTTGAACACCTGCACTCTGGACTTTTGCGACAAATGAGGCAGCTCGGTCACTGGCAGTATTATTAGCAGTAGTACTAAAAGCCACAGAAGGCATGGCTGTTGTCTTCTTATTGGCTGATCCTCTGATATGTCTGTGGATCTCATATGGCACATTTGAAAAGGCACACTGTCCACCATGTTGCTTGTCATCTGGTGGTCTCTGTAAAGATGCTTAGTAAAAGACTTAATACTGTGGTACGTCCTTGGACAACCATCTTGGCTGTTACTTATTTTATTCTATGTTAACATATCCTGTTGTCCAAAGAAAAACATGCATTAATAAGTTGTAACAGACAAAATCTAACCAAGAGAGCCACATGCTAACACTAAGTGTAAAACCATAGGGAATTTGATGTAAACTTTGTTTATAAACCGCACTACACTAAATCTAGGTCTAATTTTGCGCACTCCACAGTGAAACATGTCTGTGTTAAGGGTGATGTGACATAAATTCACAAGAATATGAAAAAAATGTAATATAAAAACCACAAAATATTGTCACCCGTGCCTGTGGGGTAAAATGCCATGGACTGAATCAGCCTATAAGATGGTTAGGTTACTGATGTTTTATTGCTGTACCAGCACAGTTACTGGCTACATTAATGCCATGTTAGCATATGTTATTAGCAGTCTAGCTCAGCTGTACATTAAAGTAAGTTTATCATGTCCACGATCTGCGCCCGTTGAATGTTTTCTGCATTGCTGATATGAGATGGTCTAAGCCTTTTCATCAGATCCACTCAGCTGTGCCTGTACCATCATCCCTATTCTGCTCAGAAGCTGGACCGTCATCACTTTTTCGCTTGTGCATCCTAGAACGTCGTTGACCCTCCTCTAGCTTTCGGCGGATGTTTCGCAATCTCATTTCCAAAAACCCAGAGTGAGATTCTGGATCATAAAAATGTTCCTGAAACAAAATAAAATTGAATACGAAATGTCTTGGCTGACTGAAACTGTCTGGTAACTTATCTAGGTACAATGTTTTGTCGTTCACTTATATACTCAAAGGAGGTCCTCACAAATCCTTCTCCATTTCCATTTACTTGGACTTTCAGAGACAATGCGCTTTGCTAGAGCCACCTTTTCAGTAGTGGATGGATAACTACTCGGTACAAGAAAAACACAATGAGCTGAAGCACATGTACAACTTTTTTCCATACAAGTCTACTGTGATACAGCAGGTAATACATGCATGACATTCAGTTGTAAACAACATTCCCTAGTCATATTAGCAACAGTTTAAAAAAAAATACCATGACAGAAAAGGACAACTCCCAATTATTAAAATTATGTTTCCAAAGATAACTAACCTACATAATCCAACAAAAACTTACGGTAAGACAAAAACATGTACTTACAAGCCAAGCCTCTCCACCAGGTCAGAAATACATATTTTGACAAGCTTTAGCCTTGATTTTTCTGTCACAGCACCTTTTCTGTTGATTTCTTCAAGTACCTCAGGTGCTTTATTTTCCAAGAGAGACCTCAAGCTGTCAAGTTCATGCGATTCTTGAATAGGCTGCACACAGAAAAAGGACAGTGATTAATTTATTCTTGATGATAAAAACCACCACAAAAAATAGATGTGTTATCTTAAAAGCTACAGTATGACAAAAAGTATTTGTATAAAATAAGTACCTGGGCAAGAAAAAAAAAAGGAAATTGAAAGGAAAGGAAAGGAAATAAACTATATTTCCAGCTAACATGACCATTGTATACAACACATGCAAATCAATATATGTGTAGATTATGTTTATGACACAAGACAGTATTAACTGTATTCAGAAATAGCACAACACGTGTTAGAACACTCCTTACTCAGCGGATGTGTAGAACAAATGACACATTCACTCTTCGTGTGCAGTGAGTGATCAAGATGTCTAAGGATCCTAGTTTCAATAACGAGGCCCTTCGATTTGGCAAATCCAAAACACTAAGCTGTAAGCCACCGATCCCACACACAAAGAAATCTCATCCCAAATCAAGGTACTGTTCCACGGTACATCAGATACAAGGAAAAATGTCTAAAACATGGCACAGATTCCAAGAAATACATGCGACGGCGTCCTGTAAGGATCCATCATCAGCCACACGGGATTTTAGAATTTCCTATAGCGCCGAATTCTCACTAAATTCCACAACACAGTTGTGGTTTGATCGAGTGGAGATTGTAAACGATGCCTCCATGAGGTACCACAAATATTCTGCTACAAGTTTTCCCCATGATTCTTCTAAATCTGCTGACTTGAGATTGAGAGAGCAAAGGAATTAGCACGCCAGTGTTGGGTACATTACTGAGCACACAGCCTGATTAAAGACGTCATTCTATTTATAAAGCTAGTTTTTGGAGGCTGGAATAGTGACAAAGCACAGTTAGGACCGCACCTTCGCAGCTCCAGAGACCCTGGCTTGAGTCCTGGCCTGGTTGCTGCCTGTGTGGATTTTGCATGTTCTTCTTATGTGTCCTCCAGGTACTCTGTATTCCTCCCACCTTCCAGAATAATGCGTTACGTCAACCGGCATCTCTGAAGAAGAGTACCAGTGTGAGTGTGCGTGTGCCATGCAATGAGCTGGCACCATAACCAGGGTTCCTGCCTTGCACCCTGTTTTGGGCCAAGAGCAGGGTGGAATCCCTAAATGACTCAGCTGGGGAAGAGAGAGTGAGGGGCCTCGTGACTTACTGTACATTTTAAAGCAGAGACTGTTGGAACAGGTGGGGTGAGTGACCCAGTGTGAAGACATTCATAAGGGGATGCAGGGGTTTTAGTTTCAGCCAGTGGCTGAACACATTTGCATTTAGGGGAAAGCCTCCCTGTAATATAGCATGCTGATCAGCAGTTTAGTTCACACATATACAGACACATTTAAAATGATCGCCCAAATATTAAATATGAGAGCCGATACAGCTCTGAAAAAAATGAAGACAAACCTGACATAAAATGGTTCGCTTCTGGGTTTTTTTGTTTTAAGGCTCAAATATTGACCTCTGATGTCTCTGGAGACTTATTTGTGAATCTCACTTACGTTTCATTTATAGATGAACATTGTCACAGATGTTTCCCCTAAAATTGTGTAGAAGAACATGAGACATGAGATGCTTCTGAGTTTACAGGAGTCAAAGCTGAGAAAATGATTTCTTACTTTAATCTCTTTCAAGACTCCATATTTTTGCTTTAATAATTAAACAAGAATGACTCAGTAAAGCAATTTAAACCACAAGCAAAATCTATTACAGGTTAAGAACTAAAGCTTTGTAACCCTTATTAAACACACGTCACAACTGTCGATTTTTAAACAAAAAGTGACAACTGGTCTAAATATAATAACCCTGATTTTCAATCACAGCCTTCATGCATCTTGTACTTTTCCGTGTTAAATAACATTTGGTTTAGGTGATCACCCAATCAATACCTCACTAAGTAACCAAGATGTGTCTGTATTGGAATACAACAAACAATAGAATGGCTTCTTACACAAAAATATTTATTTATTTAACGTCACATCAGCATCCATGGGTATTCCCGTCAGGAGCTCCATCAATACTGGGACAAGTTTCGAGCAATAAATTGCATGTCCTTGGAATGGAGGAAACCAGAGTACCTGGAGTAACTGCTCGCACCACCGTGCTCCCCTTGATGATTTCAGAACATTTATAGTTGTCTCCCAATTGCTCCAGAATCTACATATTGAATAGTAAAGGATCCACTCTTGAGCAAAAGTTCGCAAACTGGGTTCGCAAACAAGACTCGTTCCAGCAAAAACCATTATTAGAAAGGTGTCTCATGAATGTTTCATGTCTAGAAGATGTGTCAGAAAGTTGCTGCTGTCTGAATTTTTTTTGTGGTGGAGAATATGGAAAGTTTGGTTCAGTAGAGTTTGGTTCAGTAATGAATCACGGTTTGAGTTTTTTCAGCGAGGGTAATTTTTTACCCACACCACAGAAGTGGGTTGCGAACAAATCCATCAGACTCATGCTTTGGCCTGCTCAGAGTCCAGATCTAAACTCTTCATTGTGAGAATAATTATAATATTAATAACAAAAATGGCATTTTCAACTATTCAATAAACGCTTACTGGAGGAACATTTTCTCTTCTTTCTGTAAAAAGCTGTCTGCAGGTTTACCCAAACACTAAAATAAATCAATGGCCATAATAGGTTTCAGGCTATTGATTCGTTTTTATGACCATTGAAAGCTTTGACCATATTTGGGTTCGGTCCATTTTTTCCCCATGTCAAAAAAACTGAAATTACCCTTGAATAGCAAGAAAGGTTTAAACCCACATTCATAGATGATCCTCTTAATAAAATCCCTTAAAATATTTCAGACTTTGCAGCTGTATCTTCAAATTTGTTTCAGTGCTATGCTCTATTTAACTCTCACAAATGAGATAATCTGGAGATGTTTAGTTTGATACTATGACTTTTATTTCATTACAGACAGTATGTACCCAAGATACTTCATGCTTTTTTTCTGGTCAACATCATTTCATTTGTTAATAAACATCCATTTCTGCATTTAAGTCCTGCAACACATTTAGAGCTAGTAATGAGAGTTAAAAAAAACTAAATAATGACGTGATTTCAAACATGATTTGGTACAAAAGCAGGATCCACGAAAGTCTTTGAGGAGGAAAGATGATCAGAGGATCTCCAGTTTATCAACAAATGTGTAAGAAAATGATTGAAATTTTTAAAAACAATGTTTATCAAAGAAAGACTGGAAAGGATTTACATATTTCTCCCTCTACAGAGCATTATATCATCAAACGATTCAAGGAATCTGGAGGAATTTCCTAAAAAGCCTAAACAGAAGAGGGGCGATCTCCACTCCCTCAGACGGCACTGCATCAAGAACCGTCCTTCATCAATAGCTGATAGAACCACATGGACAAGGGATTCCTTTATCAAACCTTTACCAAGCTCTACAATACAGAGTTACATTCACAGATACCACTTAAAACGTTACTGTGCTAAAAAGAAGCCTTATGTTATAACCATGTCCAGAAGGGGCATCGGCTTCTCTGGGCTCGGAGGATCTGGGATGGACCATCACACAGTGGGAACGGGGATTGTGCTCAGACCCATCAGTATCACAGATCTTTTTTGGAAGAAGTGGACGCCGTGTGCTCCGGACAACAGATGGACAAAAAGGAGCATCCAGACTGATATCAGGAACAAGTCCAAAAGCCAGGCTCTGTCATGGTATGGGGTTGGTATTAGATAAAACTGTTTTATGTCATTGTGACCTCCTGTTTTATCCAAAGTTATGATGTATTATTATTAGGGTTCATTTTTAATTGCGTTTCCATATCGACACAGCTGCGTCCCCAGTGTTTTTTGGACTAACATCAGCTGTAGGAGCAGCTGCACCCAAGAGCCACTTTCTCCGTCGAAACACTGTTTCCATTGTGAGACAGCCTCTTCGTTTTCTTTCCTCTATAAGCCCTTGGTTGTGGGATTTTGCTTTTGTGTTGTGGGTTTTTTTTTTGTTTTGTGGTGCCTCTTTACAGTAAAGCCTCGTCTTCGCAGTCAGTCACTTCTCAACATCACACGATAAAGATGCAAAAAAAAAAATCAGGTTCAGCGCGATTTCCTTTTAAAGAAATATAAACTCGAGCCTTGTTTATCTAACAGCTCGAACAGCAGGACGTTTCACACCCTGTCAAAGAGATAGCGGCTGTTAAGGGTGTAGCTCGTCAGGATGTGGTACGTTCAGACCCGATCCTCTTTCCTCTGCTGATCGCTCACTTTCAGGCTTTAAATAAAGAAAAACATTTTCACTTTTTATCATTCAACTGACTATACCTACAAAAGAGGAAGTGACCCTAAATGAACGCAGCATGAGTTTTTCCTGATTCATCACACAACAAAAGTAGGTCAAACGAACACTGGGTCGTAACTGATGCTGTTCTCAGTCCTAAACGGGAGGCATTGCGGAATAAAGACCTAATAAACCACGCTGGCCTTAACGAGTCCTTTCTGTTCTGACCCGACACCTCTGGTAGATGATTTTCATGCTTGCACAGCTGGATGAGGTGAAGTGAGAAATAAAGGGAGGAGGCCCCACACAGGTCTCCAAGAGTTCCTGTTTGCTGAGTGGCTTCTGCAAAATGTTTGCTTTTGTAAGACTGGTGGCATAATGTTGGGTTTATTCGACAGTTCTTGCAATGTCTTCATGTAATATGTAATATCGCAACTGCACGATGTGTGGACTTTTAATTGCAGAAACTGCTGATGTTAGCAATCCAATACTTTGAGACACTGGGCTCTACTGATCAGAAGGCTGAGGATTGAAGTCCTAGCCAGTGGCGATTCTGGGGAGGCCAGTGCCCCTGTGACAACAAGTCCCCCTCAATGGGAAGTGAATTTCTTTCCTGTGAACACACGGCGACAAAGCCTGGCCACCTCACTTCAAAGGGTCTAGAACCGCCTCGGTTTGGCCCCTGAGCAAGGCCCTCAAACCTAAATCGGTTGGATTGGCTCTGGATCCGAGTGTCTGGTGATTGCTGTAAATCATTCATTCATTTTCAACCTGCTTGATCCATGTAAATGTAAAGTTCTAGTGCTAATTCAGCCACACTACATGGGGCCATGAAGGAAGGATCTAAAGCCTAACTCACTGGGTGCAGACAGAGGTACACCCGGATAAGGCGCAATTCATCACCGGGTTCCATAAATGCAGCACCTGACCTTCATATTGCAAGCCCCACCTGGGATTCGAACCCATCTGTTCGCTTTAACCACCGAGGTCTTAGGAATTATAGTAGGAAATAAACAGCTGTCTTATACAGTGGTACCTCGGTTCTCCTCAGTAATTCGTTCCAGAAGTCACGTCGAGTTTATCACCAGCTTTCTCCAGCCTTTCAGCTACAATGATGCTTGAAAGTTTGTGAACCCTTTAGAATTTTCTGTTTCTGCATAAATATGACCTAAAACATTATCAGATTTTCACACAAGTCCTAAAAGTAGATAAAGAGAACCCAGTTACACAAATGAGACAAAAATATTATACTTGGTCATTTATTTATTGAGGAAAACGATCCAATATTACATATTAGTGAGTGGCAAAAGTATGTGAACCTCTAGGATTAGCAGTTCATTTGAAGGTGAAACTAGAGTCAGGTGTTTCAGTCAATGAGATGCCAATCAGGTGTGAGTGGGCACCTTGTTTTATTAAAGAACAGGGATCTATCAAAGTCTGCTCTTCACAGCACGTTTGTGGAAGTGGATCATGGCACGGACAAAGGAGATATCTGAGGAGCTCATAAAAAGATTTGTTGATGCACATCAGGCTGGAAAAGGTTATAAATCCATCTCTAAAGAGTTTGGACTCCACCAATCCACAGTCAGTGGATTCTACATTAATATACGTGCATTTTTTTCCATTTGTGTGAAAAGGACTTAAGCCATGTGAATTTCGCTTAAGCTCAGTAAACCGAACTTCACTGTCGGTCCATTTGTCTGTGTTGTTCTTACATTTTAAGAGTGAAGCTCTGTTGTTAATACAGCTACTGAGTACAAGAACATTTTCCTGAGCAAAAGAAAGACAAAAAAGTAAAGCACTGTGATTGGAAAGCCACTGGAGTGATGAATCAAGCACCACCTTCTGGCAGGATGATGAATAAATCTGAGTTCAGGGGATGATTGAAGCCATAGAGCCAGCTGCAAACTATGGTTTATTAGTTTACAATTAATCCGGTGTTCTAGAAAGAAAGTTTAGGCAC
Organism: Ancistrus triradiatus; assembly: GCA_025084515.1. NCBI lineage: Eukaryota > Metazoa > Chordata > Actinopteri > Siluriformes > Loricariidae > Ancistrus > Ancistrus triradiatus. The sequence goes on along the minus strand of JAJAGP010000040.1, from coordinate 748,695 downwards.
TCAGGTGGCACAGTAGCGACTTGCAAGCCCAGCGTCGAGGCGAGGAGGGTTCAGTGGCTTCAGGATCACCATAACTGGGGTAAGCAAGCCAAAAATGGCACAAAAACATCCAAGTTTGCAGAACATCCTTTCCTGTTTCAACATCGTAACATCCTCGTGTACAGAGCGAGCTCCTTAACAGTTTGGTGAAAGAGTTTGACTGGCCTCCACAGACTTCCGCCCTCAGCCCCATCCAAGCAGACCTTTTGATCTGATCTCAGTTCTAAAGCTCTTGTGGTTGGATGAAAGCAAATCCCTACACTGGACATCCAAAAGAGTGGACGCTCTCGCAACAGGAAGGGGCAACGACTCGGACAACATGTTGAACTGGACCTGACGTTCAGGTGCCCACATACTTTTAGACAGAACTGTACGTATTTCTTTCTTGGTTCTGCATCATGGCATGACGACATGAGTGCACTGGCCATGACGCATACGTTTTCCTGGAAGATGTACCAACTCTGAAGGGCCAGTTTGACAGAAAACACATGTAGAAACAATCTGAACGTGAACTACTTTTTACCATGCAAGCCCTTTCTCCATTTGGGTGTGTCAAAATCTGCAAAGCAATGGGTGCACTTCCTTCCTCGTTCGATCTGCGTGCAGCTGATGAGAGCAGGTCAGCTCAGAGGATGGATGGCTGCACCAGCATCACACACACATGAGGTACGGCATCTTTCACTGGAAATTAAATTGCATTGTATCTGGAGAAAATAGGACATTGCAACAAATATTGTATGATTTATTTAGGATGTGCAAAGATCTGCAGTGGTACTGATACGACCATGTGATCATTGCTTAAAATAATAATGCTAATTTCTGCTTGTATTAAAATGTGGATTAAAGGGCTGAAAAAGTAAAGTTACTAAAACTTTAAAAAAAAAGACAGATTTAACACAAAGCTTGAAGAATTTATGGATGTGTTTTTGTGCAATTTAGAGAAATACAGTATTTAAAGTATTCCTTATTTTTTCTTTAACTGTTACACCTTATTATTAATTGCACCATAAAGCTTATTCGTTATTTCTGTACGTAATTATAGTCATAATCAGAATTAGACAGGGCATTTAAATGTTTGTTAGAAAAGCTGCATGCTCTGCAAAACACATGTAAGCCATTTAAATGGGCAGTAAAAGGAAACTCCACCTTTAACCACAAGAGTAGTAGTGAAACTACAGATATTTAAATGCGCTCAAAACACGACAACAGTGCATCATCACGACCACAAAAGGAAATTGTGGAGTGGGGTTTTTTTTCTGGGATGAGCACTTGATATTTTGGGGAAACCTTTAGAGGGGCTCATAAGGACGCACATGTGTTTGTACTGGACTTTAAGATCACCTTAAAACTGTTCAAATGATAAAAGAAAATCATATAATCACTCCATGTTGTTCGTCTTTCCGTCTCCCAGTGGGCCAGCCTGATCTGTGTATTAGATTTGGCACAGGTTTTATGCCTCATGCCCTTGCTGATGCACTGCCTGGGCTTGATTTCAGTTATCATCCGTTGGCATCAACGGCTATTCACAACAGGAGCAAGGTTGCCTCGATAATAATCAAACACATTCATACTGGGCCAATTTAGAGCAGCCAATTAACCTAACGCACGTATTTGAGATGTGGAAGGAAAGTGGAGTACCCAGAGTAAACCCACATGGACTTGGGAAGACCTTACATTTAAATTGAAGGCATTTAGAAGATATCCTTATTGAGAACGACTTTGCCAGAATCGTGCTCAAGGACCAAGGATTTGAACCCTGGACCTTCTGGTTCATTGTCCAGTGCCTTAACCGCTAGGCCACTACAGTCAAACATATGATTCGAAGGCTCTGAAGTGGCAGGTCGGCAATACAGAGGCTTGAAACCTGGAGTGCCACCACAGTCCAACAAAGACAGATCGAACCGGGGATCTCTGGAGCTGTGACGCAACCGTGCCAAGTCACCAGATCTGCTGATTAAGCAACTTTACAGCGACCGCAAATTACCAAATTTTCAAGCTCCTAGCTTAAATTTGTAGTTTGTGGGAGGGGCATAAAATCCCAATGGAAAGCAGTTTTTATCTACGTAAAACCTCAAAAATCGGTGAAACGGTGAACTGAGCACGCTCCTTTCTTTGTCCCAAAACTGGATGTATCCCATATTGCATATGAAATATTTTGCTTTTTTGCATCGCAAACCCATCCGTATTATGAAGCTGCATCCTTTCTTTTCTCTTAATGATCAGGTTTCCATAAGATCAGCAGAACCTCCAGGAGACACTGCAGAAGGACGAGGGAGTTTGATTGCCTGACTGATCCTGTACCAGAGTCGTCTCAGCGAGAGTCAACCTCCCCCCGAGATCCACCAACAGACCGACCACGATGTCCCTGAACGTGCTCAGCTCTTCGGAATCCTGCCCCCAGGCATACGAATGGAGCAATGGCAGCGTGATCCTGCTGCACTATAATTACACCGGGAGGCTGCGGCACAGGACGGCCGACCGAAGCAGCATCAGCACGGGTGCCGCCGTCCTCCTCTGCTTCAGCATCCTGATTGTGCTGGAGAACCTGCTGGTGCTGCTGGCCGTGCTGTTCCGGGAACGCAAGCGCCAACGCTGGCTGAACATCTGCATCGCCAACATTGCGCTGAGCGACCTGCTCACCGGCGTCGCCTACGTGGTCAACATCTGCATGTCCGGTGGAAGGACGCTCCAGCTGAGCCCGCTCCTCTGGCTCCTCCGTGAAGGGCTCCTGTTCGTGGCTCTGGCCGCCTCCGTCTTCAGCCTGCTGCTGATCGCTGTGGAGCGCTACGCCACCATGATGAAGTCCGAGCGCCAGAGTGCCGGCGGGAAGACGTATCGCATCTACGTCACGGTGGCGCTGTGCTGGATCACGGCGTTCGTCATCGGATTCCTGCCGCTCTTGGGCTGGAACTGCGTGTGCAACCTGAACGGATGCTCCACGCTTTTGCCACTGTACTCCAAGACCTACATCCTGTTCACTCTCATTTTGTTCCTGATAATCCTCCTAACCATAGGAGGCCTTTACTTCTCCATCTACTGGCACGTTCGGAGAAACACGGTGGCAAAGAGCAAGAAGCGTTCCATCCGCCTGCTCAAGGCGGTCATCTCCATCGTCGGTGCCTTCGTGGTCTGCTGGGGCCCGCTGTTCGTCCTGCTCCTGGTCGACTACTACTGCTACTCGCGCCTCTGCCCCTCCCTCTTCAGCCCGCAATGGGTGATCGCCCTGGCCGTCCTCAACTCGGCCGTCAACCCACTCATCTACTCGCTGGGCAGCCAGGATCTGCGCAAGGCCATCAGCAACCTGCTGTGCTGCATCTGCCACCCGCAGAGCATGCCGTCCAAGGAGACGTCCAGCACGACGGTCAGCCGGCACAGCAGCCTGCGCAACAGCTTCAACAAGGTCAGGAACCTGAGCACCAGCCCGCTGAGCCAGGAGAGGAGCTGCAAGAAGAACCGGCTGAGCTCCACCACGTCCTGCCTGTCTGCGTCAAGCTGTTAGACCACACGAGCCCCACCTATCACACCTAGACCACACAGGAACCCATCGTTTGTGTTGTTCCACTCCAGAAAGGCACGCACACACACACACACACACACACACACACACACACACACACACAAAATGCAGCACAAGTTTTTTTATGGGAAATTGGAACTGCCTGCTCAGCTCCTCTCCAGTTCCAGCAACAAAGGTTTTCATTTTAGTACCAAAGTTAGCAGTACCAGGTCCAATACCAAGCTTCCAATATCAGTAACACAAGTACCAACTACAGACCCAAATGCAAAAGAAACTTAACAAGACCTTAACACAAACTTCACATCAACGTCTAATGCAAGCATTAAAGAAAACTGCTCATGTGGCGCTTGGGTGGCGCAGGGACCTAATACATTACCAGTGGTTCCCAAACGTTTTCTCGAAAAGAATATTGGTGAGAACATTTACGCAGATACCATTTATAGACACATGTAAGCTCTCGTTAAGGTAATACTCATTGCACTTGTTGTATTTTCTTATTTTTTTCTGAGCTGCAATATGAGCTTAAATGATATATTTTACATAAATAAAGCAAAAAAAAAAAAGTAAAAAAAAGAAATCCAAAAATAATATTAAATATTATTATTACAGTATACTTCTTATATGCAAAGTAGAAACATTACATAAATTAATAATAATAATAAATAAATAAACTTAGTTATGGTTGTGTTTAATAATAATAATAATAATAATAAAAACAACAACCATTAAAATAATAACAGTAGTGTTATTATTATTATTATAATTATTAATAAGAATTAAACACAACCATAACTAAGAATAACAGTTACAATAATATTTTTTACTATTTGTCATAGTTTTTAATAACAACAATAAATATATCATCATTATATTATTTAAATACTGATATATTATTCAACATTAAATTTTTTTATAAAATAAGTATTTTGATAATCCTACGAATTATTGCTGTAGTTCCTTTGATACTATTGTTTTAATCATCATTATTAGTGTTATTGTTGTTGTTACCAGACTGTAAATTTGTCTGATAAATACTTCACTGACCTTTTTTCCACATTGTCTGGATTTTTTAAAAAGTGCATTAAATGTTATGAATAATTGTTATCTGTGCAAAGCCTTTTCATGTGTATGCTTTTGTAACTGCACATTATAACTTGTTTAAACTTTTTGTTGAAACCAAACAGCTGTATATAACCCAGAGACTTATCTCAAATCAAATAAAATATTTTATTACGAATAAACGTGTTCTGCTTCCAGTTCCACCGGCTGTCCAACAGGGGGAGACTTGTACACGCATTCACCTGACCTACATTTGAACTCAAGAAGCACGCAGAGCTCTTGGTTAAATGACGGTCTCCTGAAAACAAAATGAATTGTAATGTATTTCTGAAACAGTCCATTAATAATCCCACAGAAATTTGTTGCTTTAAAAAACATACAAATTTAGACTTTTTAGTGATAGGGATCATACAAAATCTAGTGACTTTGAATAATATTTTGAATTAATTACAGAAATCGCTGAATTTCGGTATCAGGATTATACTTTTGCAAAAGTAGTGACGCCTTCTCTCGTACCACAGGCCAAGCCTCCATTCCACATGGCAGATGGACAGACAAACAGAAAGAGACAGACAGATAAATAGAAGGACACACACATAAATGAACAGACAGACAGAAGGTCAAAAGACAAACATAATTAGACAAACAGGCAACCAGAAATATAAACAAATACAGGTACACCCTGCTTTACTCCCTGCTGGCCGATATATTGCGACTGTATGATAAGAATGTAATAATAAATATAAATATGTATTCATGAATTCGTCACACTGCTGTGAGACGATGCTCTATTTTAAAAAGCATTGTAGAAATAAATCTGACTTGACAGACAGACAGAAGGATGGATAAACAGAGAGACAGATAGACATGCAATAAGACACAAATAGGCTAAAAGACAAATAGACAGACAGATAAGATAGAGACATAAATGAACATACAGACAAACAAACTGAACACACACACACACACACACACACACACACACACACACACACACACACACACACACACACACACACACACACACACAGATAATACCTGTAATATATTCCCTGGACAAAAAATGTGTCACCTTTGAGTATTTAAGATTGTAGTAACTTCAGGCTCCTGTAGATGGCGTTTCACAAGGATGGTGAGGCTATACATACCTGTGGGGTGTGCGACGGGATTCACAGATTGAGAAGAGGTGGTACAGTGCAGTCAATGTCTCGTTCGCAAAGCTGATGTTAATGACTGGCAAAAAGGAGGAATTGCATTTGCGTATCAAAGCATACGGCCAAAAATCCCAGTCTGCAGGAAATTCTCGTCAGAATCCGTAGAACGCTGTTAGGTACTTTTCTAATTTTTTTTCCGGTGAGCATTTCTTAAAGTATCCCAACAATTCATATTTCCTTCCCTGAATGGCCTCAGGAAGCTTTGCGATATTTAAGGAAGATTTATTATTCCTCAGTAAGCCCCTTTGGTGCAGGACTGACCCCCAGTAATTAGCGGGAGAGAGCTGACGGAGTTTCTTAGTGATGTTTCATCCATCACTCACAATCGATCATCCAGCTGCTGGAGAAAGCACTGAGTGTTATGGCAGGTTCTGGTACATTAGCACAGACTGATGACAGCTGATGGCAGAGGGTAAACCCCCTCACCCCCGTCACTCCTCTGTTCTATCCTTGACACATTCGATACGCAATCTGAAAACCTGGCAGCACAACGATGACAAATGTTCCACGCTGTTACTCTACTGTAAATGTTATGTCTGCTCCCGACTGCTGCAGGTAGAACGAGGGTCGTGTGAACACGTCCTGAATGACATTTACACAAACTACATAGAGAACGTGCTCCATGGTTACGTACTACAGGGTTATAACATAAGGCTTCCTCTTAGCACAGTAACGTTTTAAGTGGTATCTGTGAATGTAACTCTGTATTGTAGAGCTTGATAAAGGTTTGATAAAGGAATCCCTTGCCCATGTGGTTCTATCAGCTATTGACAAATGACGGTTCTTGATGCAGCCCCGTCTGAGGGAGCGGAGATCACCCCTCTTCAGTTTAGGCTTGTGTCCTTACCCTTTACTCACTGAAATTCCTCCAGATTCCTTGCATCATGTAATGATATTATGCTCTGTAGAGGGAGAAATATGGAAATCCGTTCCAATCTTTCTTTTAGGAACTTTGTTTTAAAACATGTCAATCATTTCTTACCCATTTGTTGATAAACTGGAGATCCTCTGCCCAACTTTACTCCTCAAAGACTCAGGCTTTTGTGGACACTGCTTTTGTACCAAATCATGATTATAATCAACTGTTTGAAATCACATCATTATTTAGGTTTTTTACCTCAATACTAGCCCTAAGTTGCCTCGTCCCAACTTTTTTTGGGATGTGTTGCAGGCCTGAAATGCAGGAATGGAAGTTTATTGACAAATTAAATTAAGCTAATCAAAGAAAAAAGGAGAAATATCTTGGGATCATACTGTCTGCAATGAAACAGAAGTCACAGACGCACTACAGTTTTTTTTTTATTTTCATTTTCATTTTCCTAACTTTTTCTGATTTGGGGTTGGAGCATGACAAGGAGACTGGTTTGATGCCAGTCGAGGGAATATCCACCATCCCTGCAATGGATTTGCATCTTGTCCATGAAATAGCGGGGATAAAGCACAAGGGAAAAAGCTCCTGGTAGTGAACTCATACAGTAAATATTATTACATATTTAATTTTTGACAAGATATAGGTTGAAGGCTAACCTGCAGGGAAACACACCTGTCCTTACTTTCCTGTGAAGACTTAATGGGTATTGCGTGCTAAAGTTACTGCACCCTCTTGTAATTATAACATGGCGCCTCTGGCTGCTCTTCAGACAGGTACGGCCATGTGTGTGTGTGTGCGTTCCGGCACCTGGATGCATGTGCAGCCCTGGTTCATTCTGTTCTCGCTGGGTGTGTGTAGCCCTGGGAATTACAGGGTGGTTCTGGGAATTATGTTTCATTTAAACGGATTAAGAGATATATAATTCATTGACAAAATTCCACCCTTTCGTTTTTAGAGCTGACTGAATTTTGGCCTGTATAGTCTGCACTGTCGACCAAACAGACTTTGTGTGGAGTTGCGTTGAGGAATATTACATTTTAGTCACCTTTTTAGCAGGTTATCTAGCTGGAAAGTGCTGGAAATGTGCTAAGTTTATAACGTCATGTGCATGACGATGTGTGTTGATGTTTAGTTGCTATTAAACACGGTCACACATAAGAGAGTGTGAACCCTTTTGATTTTTCTATATTTCTCCATAATTATGAGCTAACAGTAAAAGTATATAAAGAGAACCAAATTAAACTAACGAGACAAAAACATTGCACTTAGTCGTTTATTTAATGAGAAACTTACACTGGAAAGAAAGACAGCACTGCATTCCTGAAAAAGAACCTTATCTCATCTGTAAAACACGGTGGTGGTAGTATCACAGTTTGGGCCTGTTTTGCTGCATCTGGTCCAGCAAATGTTAACATACTTTTACCACTCACAGATATGTAATATTGGAATATTTTCCTTAATAAATAAATAATCAAGTGTGATAGTTTTGCCTCCTTTGTTTATCTGGGTCATTTTTGTGCAGTTTCAGCTCATATTTATACAGAAAGGTCTAAAGTATTCAGAGAAGAACCACTGTAACTCACTGACAAATAACAATGCAAGGCAAAAACTCAAGGTGAAATCTCACTTTTATCTACCTTTAACAAATACGAGCGTGTTTGTCTACAGCAAACGGTGTTCTACAGTGGGTACTGACACCGTTGGTCTTCCACAAATCTGAAAGCCTTCTATAGTGTACTATTGTGGAAAACAATGTTAAAATACGAGGTGAACGAAGACTCAAATTTCAATTAAACTGTTAATGATCTACAAAAATGTGCAGAAAAAATGCTGTATTTATGCTTTATCATCGCAAAGCTTGTGCTTACGTCTTACCTTAAGAATCCGACATTACCTGTAGTGCTGCTCGGAGTTATAGTAAAACATTGCAAGTTTAAACCACGGAGCCAAACCCACCATTTAACCAAGACGTATTGCCTGTTTACATTCATTATTATGTTTTAACCCAACAAGAATGTAAACTTAGGCTTGTATTTCGCCAGTTTACGTCCTTACTCGGCAACTGCAAAAGTCCCAAATCGATTCCTCTTCACTTCAAGTGCACACTGTATATCAAGGATAAAATGGCGCCTTAAAGCCTGTGTAGTGCACTCTTTGTAAAATAAAGCTATATCAACGTTACTTTAATTTATATGTTCGTGTCACTGTGAGAGAACGTACATTAATGTCGTTTCAGAAAACGTTTTGGTGATTTTGTAAATAACAAATAAGAAACTGCATAACATCTGCAAGGATTCGCTAATTAAGCTCCTCATATTAGAAGATGCACAACATGGCGGCAGTTCGCTAGTTCATCACCACAAACACAACGGTTCAAGTCCCAGTGGTGACTTCCAGGTAGTAGGGCATCACTAAGGTATAACTGGCCGTGCTTCCTTTCCAGGGCACACAATGAGCACTCCATGCCATCCTCCCTGCGAAACAAACCAGCAAAGACCAGCATATGTGGCGTTGTGGACACTGGTATGTTAATGGTATGGTGTCATGCTGGTTAACCACCTCCACCAGCAAAACTATACTCGTTTACCAGCATTACCACAATGACTACTATTAGCATAAATCAGCATAAACCAGCATACCAATCCAAAAAACAAAATATGCTGGATTTTTTCATCCCTGCTAGACCTAGATCAACCCAAGATTTTGATCAACTTTACCTCAGACACAGAAATTAACTGGGGATTCCTGCCTGGTGAAACAGGGTGGTTATGCCCTTAAACATGGGAACACCTTACCCTGAGTAACTGACATGAAGTCCAACCAACAAACTTCAGAGGCTGGGCATATAAGCATATACACATTCTTACATATGACATCTAGGCTGCATAATAGGTTGGGCTCCTTTTTGGGTTTCTTCCTCACCAAATATATGGAGTGTTTCCTTGCCGCTGTCTTCCTAGTCTTGCTCTGTTGAGGCTTTGTGCCTAGATGTTTGTAAATCTGTTCTGAGACAATGCTCTGCTGCAAAAAGCACTACAGAAATAAATCTGACTTTGACTCCGAGGTGTACAGCCACCTGCACTCAGTGAGCACCAGGACAGTCTCACCCCACGAACCCCGATTGTGACAAAGATGTGGAACAATATTCTCTTCATATTTTCACTGTTTCGCCTTCCCTTTTCCCCATCCTAACACAGGCCGCCGACAATTCTGTATCATAAAGCAGGATTTAGTCTTGACTTGTTCCACTGATATGTGTATTATAAAGCTAAAGGCACTGGGTTATCATGTTTTAGTTCTCACAGGAATTCGGATAATCTCATACAGGCGATGTTTTTACGATAGCTCTAGTGTTGATTTATTGCTTGATTTATGGGTGACCATAACTGATGCAGGATGAAGAGGATCATTCGTACCAGCTGTTACTGGTCCAAAGAGTGAGCCAAGAAAAGAGCCTCCATACGGTCATTATAAGAGTTTTAGTTTGAGGACTGTCATTGTTAATTATCAATAGCTTTATTCAAAAATAAAATACTATGAAAATATTCATATTTATCCCTCACTTTCCATACTAGTTTAATCCAATTCAGAGTTTGCTGGGGGAAGGCGCCTAACTGGCAGCCCAGGGTGCAAGGCAGGAATCAATTTACATACTGTACATGTTTGTCTGTACTTTAAATAGATCAGAAAACATGTTTATACAATATTTAGGGTCATTAATAATCACTCACACTCTTTCCATAACCACTGAATCCAATTTAGGGTCACGAGGAGTCGGGGTGTAACTGGCAGCCCAGAGCGCAAGGAGGGCACCGACCCTAGACAGTCCTTTTCAGGGCTCACACGTGCACACACGGTTACACTTTAGAGACACCAATTTGCCTAATGCTTGTCTTTGGAATTTACCTGGATTATTTAACCCTGACATTTACCTGAAGATTATCTGGAGCAAATCCACCAAACAGCAAGTGGGCTGGGACTCTACAGCGTTGACCACTGCCACTGTCTTGTCCCTCATTAATAAATAATGAATTAATATATTGTTACTCAAAGCTTGATGGACTAAATTCAGAGCTGATAAATTTCAGAAATCTTGTTGAAAAATATTCTGTAAGTTTTTTACATTTAACTTTGAATTTCATACAGATTTCACCATTTTATTTGTATACACTTGAATAAAGGCCGGCAACATATTAAATACATTTTTAAAGCCAAATAAAAAATAACCAATATGCCTATAAATATTACAGGTACAATATTCTTTACAAATATATCACAAATAATTTTGCCAAATGATTAAAGGTGTTTTTAACAAGTTTTTTTTTATGTTAATGATCTTCATCTAGAGCTTGGATGATGATAGAACATTTCACAGTGATGACTCTCTAGAGAAGGCGTTTTTTTTAGAAATAGGGTCTTTTAAATGCTTAATCATTGAAACTGTCATTAAACAAGCACTGTGTAATAAATCTAACACAAGCCAACGGAAAGCCAAAATGACATTTTACTGCATTACTTCATTGTTTGGTAAAAAATTCCTTCTGTTTTATCCCAAAATCTTTTAATTCATGGTACACAGAACATTGTTGTTTTAAACAACTACCCTTGAACTTTAATAAAAGATGAGTTTTGAGCTTTCTTAAGTATCACAGTATTAAAAAGTATTGTTGTAAGCTACAGATCCGAATCTGCCAGACCGGCATGTTTACTCAGGAGAAAATTGGATGCACCTATTTTTCATTCTCCTCTTAAGCTGTGACCTGAGATGATCTGCTCATCCTTCAGGCTGTGGGATTTTTCACGCACTGTTGTCGTATTATCGCACAGCCGGCGTTGCGTGACTTAATCCGATTGTAAAAACCCCTTCCACCCACACAGAGTGTAAACACGTGAATGCAAATCAAACGTAAAGAACCGTGCAAGCTTGTCTCTCAGCGTCTGCATGGGGAATAAAAAGACTTAGACACAGCCATGATAGTACTGAAAGAGGAACAAAGTCGTGTGTTCATCCCGGGAAACCCCATCCATCAACCGCTCCTGTGTACCGGGTCAAGAGTTTAAAAGTCACTTTCACTCACTTTCCATACCTGGGTTAATTACAAATCAGAAAAAGATGGCACGGTATGGAAAATGCAAAAAAACCCGCAATGTATTGTACATTTCTTTTGACTTTATTTAATTCATTTCATGTTTTTTTTTGGGTCAACTTCATTTAATTTGCTAACAAACATCCATTCCTGCATTTCAGGCCTGCAACACATTACAAAAAAAGCAGGGACGGGGAAATTTAGGTCTAGTAATGAATCAAGAAGAAACTGAATAATGAAGTGATGTCAGCAGGGGATTATAATCATGATTTGGTACCAAAGCAGTATCCATGAAAGTCTTTGAGGAGTAAAGATGGGCAGAGAATCTCCAGTTTGTCAACAAATGTGTGAAAAAATTATTGAAATGTTTTAAAACAATGTAGAAAGACTGGAAGGGATTTCCATATTTCAATCCTAACGTTTTATGATTTGGCTTGTTTTGCATGTCTTGTTGAAAAATTCATGGACGTCCCTGATAAAGATGTCACCTTAAAGGAAGTTAAAAATCTCAGTGTACTTTTCTGCACTAATGTTGCATCACAGAACCCCATACCATGCCAGAGCCTGGCTTTTGGACTTGTTCCTGATAACAGTCTGGATGGACCTTTTCGTCTTTGGTCCAAAAAAGATCTGTTATACTGAGCACAATCCCCATTTCCACTGTGTGATGGTCCATCCCAGAAGCCTCTGAGTCCAGAGAAGTCGACGCCACTTCTAGACGTGGATAACATAAGGCTTCTTTTTTTTGTACAGTAAAGTTTTAAGTGGCATTGTGAATGTAACTCTGTATTGTAGAGCTTGATAAAGGTTTGGTAAAGTAATCCCTTGTCCACGTGGTTCTATCAGCTATTGATGAATGACAAATTAGCCTTTATCCTTTACCCACTGAAGTTCCTCCAGACTCCATGAATCATTTAATGATATACAGTATGTAGAGAGAGAAACATGGAAATCTCTTCCAGGCTTTCTTTGAGGAACATTGTATTTAAACATTTCAATCATTTACTCACACATTTATAGACAAACTGGAGATCCTCTGACCATCTTGATTACAAACACCTGTTTGAAATTACAGTTTGTTTACATCATTACTAACCCTAAATTGCTCCATCCCCATTTTTTGGGAATGTGTTGCAGACCTGAAATGCATGAATGGATGTTTATTAACAAATGAAATGAAGCTGACCAGAAAAAAAACAAAGGGGAGCTTCTGCACCAGCCGAACAGCACTATGAATTCATTCTGAATATGGACTGATGATGACTTGCCATGCAAATAATCAGCACAGAAAATGAAACTGTAGCACAACAGACTGTTTGATGAATCTCGTTTTATTAGGCATTACTGAGCAGCCGTGGGTTCACCCTTATACACCGCAGATGGTTCAGGTGATCAATGGGACATTCGTCATCATCTCCCAGCAGTACAGCATCACAGCGTGACTGATGGACTTTTCAGTTTGATTGATAGCTCGAGGTTTTCCTTCCACCTTTAGCTGTAAATCTCGCTCTGTGCTCAGAGGAACAGCAGCTCCAGACATGAAGCTATAAATAGATTCCCGTGTGTGTGAAAACGTCTTGACGAGCCGCGCACCTGAGATCTACGACAGCCATTAGTCACTCGGCTAAATGGAGGTGACAGAGGCGTCCTAAAATAACGAGCCGGTCATAATTCACCATGACTGTCTGTAATGCAGCAGGTGTCCGTGAGGAAAGCAGGAAGAGTCTGGTTACCAGGTGAATCTTCATGCATTTCACAAAAATAGAAAGAAAATGTCAGATGTCTGCAGATGTCTAGAAACCCAGCGTCTGTTTCTCTCCTCTGATCTTGCGCAATTCTTTGCGCTGTCAGTAATAGTAACAAGACAGTAATCTCACTCTCCATATTTGGCAATTAAGCAAAAGAGGGTGTGCATTAGGTCTGAAGTCCATCAGTGCCAATATCTCCCGTTATAGCACAAACCCCGAGTGTATTATTGTGATTACACCACAGTTCCGTTTTGTCTTTTATTGTTAGATTTTAAGATAAAGAAGACATAAAAAATGATTTGTTTATCAACATTCGGCAAGGTAAAATAGCTAAAACATCAGCATCAGACTATGGCCTTCAGTCATAACAGTCGAGGAACAGAATTCCCCAATAACTGTATATCATACAGACAATAAACACCAATATATCGACTGATATGTTTTAATTTATTAAAATAAAGTTTATTTATATTGTTCAAATAAAATGGGTCTGATTTATAAGGCAGGCTGTTACTAAGATCCACTTTTCTCCCAGCAGAAGAAAATCAGTGAGATCCTGGTGTTATAGCCAAAGTCTAGGTAGATGAAGCTCTTAAAGTGAATGTTATGATTCAGAAATGTTAGAGTTCTAGATCATCAGCAGCTCGGTCAGGTTAATCAGAGCTGGGCTTAACAGATCCATGAATGAAGCTTCGATCAGCCAGGGATGGTGTTTAATGAGAGACGCCGAGTTTAACACCAGCAAACGGCGTGAAGGAAATCAGAAAGAAGGAGCTGCTGGAACCGGCGGAGCTGCTGATGCTGTATAACTCCCCCGTAATATTTCTGCTGATCCATCAAACCAAACCCAGCTAGAAGCTGCTCCAGCATTTTTGGTGATGGGACTCAAACTGATCTTCAGTCGAGGTGTGGCTCCATTAAGAGCCCAGGACCTTTGATTTAAAGGACTGACTTTTTTCAGTTTCTCGGTCTTTCCAGCTTGAATCCAAATCCTAGTTTGTAATTAAGGCTGATGAACCTCGGCTCATTGGAACGATCAGGCTGCTCATTAAGAGCTTCATCTAATGAATTTAAACCAAACAATTTTCACTTGTATAATTATGATGCTGCTGCTTTGTTATGACTGGCATCGTTGCTAGGTTATGTGTGTATGTGGTGAAGTGTCATTATTGAGCAATATTGGCACTCCTAAAACGTCTCTCAGCCAATCAAACTGCGAGGTCGGAATTAACTGTGGTGTAATAAAAAATATGTGCGGTCAACTTACTGCCACAGATAAAAACTAATTCTGTGGGAGCATCTGCTAGCATATGGCATACATTTTGATTTCCTGACCTTCTTCTTTCAGCCCATATGTTCTCCAAAGCAGCCGGAATTGGACAAAAAAATAGTTTGTAGATCCATATTGAACCTGTAAATATACTTTAGATATTCTGGGCTTTTGTCTTTTGGTCCATATTCTTCTACTAGGTTGAACCTAAGGGTTAAGTTAGTGTTGTAGTCAAGACCAAGACTTTTAGTTGTCGAGTCCAAGTCAAGACTGAGACCTGGAGTGGTCGAGACCGAAATGAGACCGAGAACAGATTAAGATTTTTTTCGTCAAACAAGAATGTAGAAAGAAAATGGAAATAAATAAGTTAGTTTGTAATTGTAAGTATATCCCATGATATTTTTATATAACATTACATAATATATAGCCTAAAATGATTATTAATAATTATTTTTTATTGTCTTAGTCAAACTTTTGGAAGCAAATGATGGTGATGATTCTGTTTAAGTTTGAGAGAAGAAGGGAAACAGAATCACCATCACCATCACCATCATTTGCTGTTAGCCAATCAGAGTGCAGATTTTATTTAGGCACGTAGAGAAAGGACTGATTTATTCTGTTTGAGTGGATTGATAGAAAAAAAGTTCAGTTTATAATTAAAGTTACCTCAGGGTGACGCATCAGACTCGGCTGGTCTCAAAAACAATTTCTGAGTCCACCTTACCCCGAGACCGAGACGAGACCGAGACGAGACAGAGACTGGTCTTGGGTATTATAACTCTAGGTTTTGGTTAGGGTTTACCGCCTGGAATCCAGCTAGCCCACTTTAGACCCAAGTAGGTGTTGTGTGTGGTGACATTAATCTGCGCTGCTATTCAGTCAGTTCCATTGAAATGAATGGAATATCAATAATGAGAAGCTATTGTGAGCTCAGCTTGAGGTTTGAGGTCGAGTGGCCTTGCTTGTGGTGGAAAAAAACGACTATACGCGACTCATTAGAAATGCAGCAGATTCACACCGGCCTTCGCTTCCAGTGGCTGAATCATTCATATTTCATCAGGGCCATACACCTTTGATATTCATGCTGAGGTTCTGGGAGCATGCAGAGCACAGACAGAGTTCGGATCGAGGGATGAATGGAAGGTAGATGCTCTGGAACTCCTGTTCCTGCTGAGCTGAGCCAGTTCTCTGACAACGCACACTGATACCAGCTCAGCAGGTACCGGAGGCCTCGGCTCGCAAACGTTTCGTTTATCCTGGGTTTGTTTTGAAGGTAATTTATAACCGTCCAGTCTTGGTGGTGACACTGCTTGCAGTTGATTCTACTGGAGCATCTAGATTTAAAAGTTTATAGGTTGTGTGAGCAGCCAGTGGCTTGGGAAGTAGCTGAGTCACTGAGTGCGTTTAAATGCACTTAATAATCCGATAACTGTAGGAAATCAGATTTCGTCAGTAATCCGATCAACGAGTTTACATGCACTTGAGAACTCAGATAATGGGAAACCTCTGGGTTTACTCAGTATGACTCTTGTAATAATCAGATTTCTACTTTGCAACCAGTCAATATTCTCACAGAATTATCTGACATAAACTTCAAACTTTAATATTAAACAATAAAATTACTCATTTTCTCGAGTATATACTGCGTTTCAGAGTCTCCACAAACTGTTCGATAGCAGATTCGCTGCTTTTATTTCTGTGGGGGTGCATTTATTTCTGTTTAATTGGGTTGTTTGTTGTCTGTTTGTTGGGTTACCAGATCCAGTGAGAAAAAAACGCTTAAGTCAATGGAAAAAGACCAAATAAAGCCAAATCTAAAGAATAGGTGGACCTGGAAACCGTGTCAGCTTAGGAAATCAGGTAACTAGTGTACATGCTAAGAGTAATCTGAGTACTGGGATAAAGACACCGACTGCGCAGAAGAAAGAACTGGCAACCAATCATGTGCATGTCTTGCCACAAAAACTACATATGGTTAAAAAGAAATCCATAGAGACACCTGAGTAAACACTGATTTGACAGCACTATATTGGTCTGGTAGCAGTATTTAGTAACACAAAGCGAGTGGGAAGACTAAAAGAAACTGAGGACAACTCTGGATATGTCATTATGGCTATTTAAAATTAAATACGCCAAATCATCCTGAAAAATATCGCCTCTTCCCAAAGACCATCCTTTCATTCGTAAAATCTACACAAACCCATCTTTTGCATAAGCCTGTACGTCACGGAGCTAAAAACTATCCTACACTCTGGAACAGCACTTATCACCCCACAATCCTGCAATAAACCCCACCGGATGTGTTCCTGAAGCTTATTTTAGAAGAGAGTCTCAGGAAGCGGCTACACTGCTACCTCAGTCAGCGATCGGTCCAAACCAGCTCTGTAAGACGCATCAGTACCACCCTGAAGAGATTTATATCTTGTGAGGGCTGGGAGTTCAACATTTAAACATTTAGAATACATTTCTGCCTAAAATATGTTTCCAATCAAAAGTGAGACCCCGTTTATTAATGGAAAGTTACAAAGAAACCACAAAATGTAATCCAGGTTCGCAGCTACACACGAGACGAAAGATTCATAATAGATCTATATATTTATTCTTTATTTTTGTATCCATTCACTCACTTGTTTTACGCCTGATGTATTCTGTCAAGTTTCACACCGAGTCCGAAACTGACGGACCTCAATGCTGCCTAACATTTTGAATCGGAGCCTGTTCCAATTTCTGCCTTGTTCTGACTTGTTTAAATCAGGCTGGCCAATCAGAGCTCGGTTGCAGGGCAGAACAGAAACATGGATATTAAAGGAAAGATCTGGTGGAATAGAACTGAAAGGCTGGAGAAATACGGCGATAAAGGACTCAAGATCCCAAAGTGACTCTGTGTATCGGACATGTTATTTTATTTGATATTTATTACTTTCTGTTTTTTGAACTATTACTACAGACGTTTTTGACTAGAAAAATTAGTTTCATCTAGATCATCTCGGCCACCCAAGGAGGTTGGTGTCCCTTTTTGCATCTTGGTCCTTCTAAGGTTTCTTCCTTGTAACGTTTATAATGTCATATATACTGTAAATGTTTACTGAAATTGTTATCGTGTCCCATTTTTAGCAGGAACAACATCACAGATAAATTTTCCTCATTGATATCACAGTGCGTACCATAGAGGGTTAAATACATCTCTAACCCTAAATGTTCTGACTGGCACGTCTGTACTTGTTTGTACAGTAATTACACACAAATGAGCTTGTTTTTGATTCTAATGCTATGTTTTTAATGCTGTTTCACCAGCACTGGGCTGACGATGCTAACTGAGAAGCAGCAATGCTGACGGATCACCAGTAACGTCGACCAGGCGTGTGAGGACTGGCATTCCCTTTAGTTCCAGGTCTTGGCTTTAGGTCTTCAGGTGAACGTCGTGTCAGTAGCCTCTGACGTCTTTAATTTCCTACAGTTATCGCAATGTAAGTCACAAACAAACAGAGCTAGAAGGGTGAAACATGAGCCTACCTGTTTGGCTTCGCCCATTTCTGCTAATGGAGGTTTGACCCGGTGCCCAATCGAGATCTGAGGGCTGCTCGGGACGCCACGTAAATCAATGGTACGACTCGCTGCCAGAACAGCTCTTTAGGGAGCATCAACAGGAAATGGCCGTGCCATAACCACTTTGACATTTCCAACGCATTCGAAAGTTTCGCCATCCCCTCAGTTGAACCTGGCAGACCTGCACGTCTCTGTCTATCATTATCTCACCATTAGAGGAGGAAGAGCCTAAATCCGGCCGGGCTTCTCGACATCCTGTCAGCGTTCTCACCGCAGACGCTGAACTTAGCCACTGTGAACAGTATGTTTAAGGGATCAATGCTCACCAATGAGCTAAGCTCTGCGCCTCGAGCGACCGACCCGCCGTGACCAAAAATATGCAGACGAAGACGCAAAACGTAGTTACGAACTCATGAATCCGTAGCGGCCTTTCCCTTCGTATCTATTCTGCGTTTCCAAAATCCGCAGAGTTTCCGAGTTTGCAGAAACATGCCGCTCAAACCAAGAACTTCAAGGTGCTGCGAGGAGAACCCCGACGTGCGCAAACTTGCCGGCCGTCAGGAGCGACTCGTGCCATAACGACGAAAAGATGAAGACGTTCACGCGGCAGCGCTCTCCTGTCATCGACTCCTGATGCTCTTCTGTCTGCAGCTGCAGGGCGAGGTGGTGGCAGACGAAGGTGCCGCGCCCAACGAGAGCCGTGCAGGGGTGGAAATCCCTGGCAATGTGATTTTCGCTTGTTTGTCCACCAAATCACGGTGCCAGGAACCCACCCCACTACAGCTGGCATGGCATTTCAGGAACTGCACCACCTGCTCAGGTGCTGCCCTGTAGAAAGAAAAGAAGGAAACTAAATTAAACTCAATTGTTTCAAACTTCAGAGCGCAGTTATTAATCTGACATCTTAACCTAGTTTCTATATATCTGTATAAGTGGGTAGCTGGGGAGCGTGGGGAGCGTTGTGGGGTTCTGGATTCTTTTATTCTGGCTTTACGATGCTTCAGACAGGATTTCCCCCTTTATTTCGCTCACACACTGTTCCAGGTTTATCCTGCCCAATACTGTCTTTGTCCCACTCTTACATTATACCAGCTTCGTGCCATTTTATGCCCGCTTTATCCCACTCCCTCACCCTGCACTGGTTTCATCCTGTTTCATACACCTTCGATCCACTTTCACACTTCACCGACTTCATCCCGCTTCATACCGACTTAAAGCCGCTCCCACCAGGTTTCACTGGATCTCACTCTGATTTTGTTCTGTTGGTAGAAGAGTGGATCTTAGTAACAGCCTGCCTTATAATCAGACCCATTTTATTTTGAAAGTAAATAAACTTTCTTATCAATCAATTAAAGTTCATCAGTTGACATATTTGTGTTTATTGCCTGTATAATAAACAGTTATTGGGAAATTCTGTTCCTCGACTGTTAGGACTGAAGGCCAGAGTCTGACGATGATGTTTCATCTTTTATCTGTTTTAGCTTATCTCATCTTCGGCTATGCTGAGTATAAATTCAGCATCTCTCTCTTGGCAGCCCGTGGTTGGTACGTTTGAAGCTTTGGAGCCAGAACTATTCGTCTCGGAACGTGGCGTGCTCAAACGTGGCCTGCGCGACGTTGGAATGCAATTATGTGTGTTTTGATAGGAGTTTTCATGCTTGGGGAACGGTCCTGAAGTGGAGGGAATACTTGAGTCGGGATTAAACAGCAGATGTGGTCGGTTCGAGCACACAGGTGTTCGCTGTAGACTCAGGGCTGGCACGAACAGCCTGCTGCACAAATACCTGCCCAGAATTATTCTCGGACCCGATAATAGAGTCTCCAATACATCTGCCCAGCTTTCGAACGAGCCTGAAGGATCATCCAGACTCCAAAAACATTGAAACTGAACGGATTTCAAACACGTGACGAACGATTCAGTTTCGTCTCCGAGCTGTAGAAAACGCCCCGTGTTATCGCTGCCATCCTCCGCTGGAAAATTCCCCAGCCACCCTCACAATGGCCCGCATAATGGCTTGATTATGTTGCGTCGCCTGCCGAACAATGCGTCCGTCTGATTCTGCCTGATTATGACCGGAGTGCCACTGAGCACCACTTTCTGGCAGGTTTTTCATCTCTGGGCTTCAGTGCAGACCACAGTGCATATGCGCTGCGACAAATAAGCATAACATCAAGGTGTTTAGGGCATTGTGGTGGGAATTTATTTTCTGCACCAGGAATATGAGACCTTTCAAGTGAGGAAACCAAGAGGACTGGAACAGGACATTAATAAATGAGCCTTTAATAAACAAATACTCTACAGAACATGCCTGAATCAGCCTGTCACCCCATCAAGACAACCAAAAACACTTTCTGAACCTTCTAATTTAAGTAGTGTCACATGGAAGGAGGGAGGGAAAGACGGACACTAAAATCACGTACGTCATCACGTAGTTTTGATACGCCCCCGTTAGAGCATTAGAGGAAGATGGACGCTCAAAAGCGCTCAAAAGTTTGGCTCCACTATGAGAGGAAACGAAAAGGCGAAATGTAATATGAGTGGAAAGATGATCTGTTATAAAGGAGGTGGAAAAACATCTAAGGTAGCAGCATGACACTGAGCTTCAGCAGCGAACCGGCCCGGGTTCGACCGACTGCTCTCTCCTAGCTCAAATGCTGCATTAGAGAGAGGGAGAGTCTAAAACACTTAACGTGAACAAAGCCTAACGTGGTTTAATGTACAAAAACGTCTCTCAGTTATTACTGATCATAAATAATCTCTACTGCTGACATGATGAAGCTGTGATCCAAAAGGAAAGGAATCTTTTTTAAGCGTTTTCTTCCCATTTAAACCTATTATAAGTAAATCGCTTAACGTAGAAACGATCCCTTTCCCTTTCAGCAGACCCTTAAGCCACGATTGCTTTGACTGTAAGAATGTGGCATCAGCTGTCAGTTGCTCTGGATATTTGTGTCTGCATATATAACTAAATGTAATTGAAAATATACAATATTAGAGATGCACAAATTATTTCAAAAGACAACACGCAACAAGTCAACAGCTGTTGCTGCTCAGCACTAGCACTGGGCGTACAAAGGCCACGCCAAAAGAGCCCAACTGTCAACAGTAATAAAAATGGAAGAACTATGTGTTCTCTAGAAACAATGCTGCTCTTCCATTTCTCAAGAAACACTTACTGCTACGTTTGGGGAAATGGTGTGGAAAAAAGGCATTGTGCACCAACACCAAAACTTGGTGGTGGTGGAGCGTCATGGGCTGGCTCTGCTTCGCTGCTGGACAGGGTGCAATCATTTATACTAAGAAATATTACAGGAGAACATGAGTGAGGTTTTAAACTGGATGTTGCAAGACAATGAGCCAAAACGCACAAATAATGAACAGCAGAATAGAAGAGGGAGAAAGAAAGAGAGAAAATGTTCAGCTAAGACCCTGGCTCAGGTGAGACGGATGGATGCATTTGATTATATTAAAGTATTAAAGGTATTACACTGATGTCACTGAAAGGACATTACCTGAACACTAGTTATCCGAACCATTCTCAGCAAGAAACTTCCAGATAACAGAATCTGACCGCACAGCAACCTGGACCTGAATGTGAAAAGTCAATGTTTTTTTATTCTAAGGTGGAGTTCGTAGTCGGGAACTTTCCGATGACGTGTCTGAAAGCCTAGAGGTACTGTCATGTCAAAGCTGGGGCGGATTTGTCTTAAAATTAATCTGCAATTACACTCCTTTGTCATCAGTAAGCTCTGACTGCACAGCACACACACGGGCTTTACACTAGCTTGAATAAACAGAAGACTTTCTGTCAAGCCTTATTAAAAAAAGACTCGTTTACTTAAGAAAAGAATTTTTGAGTGAAAAGAACGAGTAGAGTAAGTAGAGAAAAAGACGAAGGATGCTGGCTATTACACCTGAATCTACAGTGATTGTAGTGCACTACATACAGTCGTATGAAAATGTTTGGGCACCCCTGATCATTTTCATGATTTTTCTTTATAAATCATTGGTTGTCCAGCTCAGCAATTTCAGGTAAATATATCATATAGCAGATGAACACCGTGATATTTGAGAAGTGAAATTAAGTTTTTATAGGTTTTACAGAAAGTGTGCCAGTTAATTATTCAAACAAAAATTAGGCAGGTGGCCATAAATTTGGGCCACCCTTGTCATTTGAAATACCTTTTAGCCACTAATTATTTGGAACACAAAAATTCGTTTTTGTAAGCCTCATTGACCCCTTGACTCTACATACACAAGTGAATCCAAACTATGAGAAAGTGTTTAAGGTGGCCAATTGGGAAGTTTTCTCCTCTTTGCATCTTCTCTTCTGAAGAGTGGCAACTGGGAAGCCCCTCAAACAAAACCACCCCTCTCAAATGGCCTGAAAAACAAAGGTTGTTCCAACTCATGGTTCAGGGAAAGGGAAGAAGCTCTCTCCAGAGATTTCCAGCTGTCAGTTTCCACTGTGAGGAACTCTAGTGAGGCAATGGAAGGCCACAGGCACAGTTCTAGTTTAGGGGGAACTCCCGAAGTGGCAGGAACCAAGACAAAAAAAATCTCAGTAGGCAGATAGGCAGAGGCGAAGGACTGGTGAGAACAGTCATAGTTCAAGCCACAGACCACCTCCCAAAGAACCTACACCCCTCATCTTGCTGCAGATGGTTGGTCATCACTGTTCATCGTTCTTCGCAACTTAGTTTCAATCTAATACAGCGCACTTTGCCACAAGGAGAGGGGCTGTATGGGAGCGAGGAGTAATGCAGAAGAAGCCTTTTCTGCAGACCACGCCACAAAAACAGAGTCACTTGAAGGTGTGCTTACAGCACATTTGGACAACCCAGCTTTCTTTTTTTGGAATAAAAAAAGTGCTGTGTGTGTACTGATGGAACTAAAAAAAAATATCGAGAGTTATTTTTGGACATAACAAGGAGCGGAAAAAAGATCACACAGGAGCATCCCAAGACAAGCCCACTTGCTTACCCACAGTAAAATTTTGGGGCGGCTGCCCATCCATCATGCTTGTGGGACTGTGTGGCCAGTGCAAAGGTACTAGGAATCTTGTGTTAAGTTGAGGGGTCGCCCGCATGGACTCCAGTTTAATATCTTCCAGATTCTTGAGAACAATGGTTCAAGAGAATCAGTGACAAAGTTGCACCGAGGCAAACGACCCCCAAACCCGCCTGCTCAAAATCTACTAAAAGGCATTCATAGGGCATGAAGAGGAAACCCAGTACAACGTTCTGGAATGGGCCATCTCAGTCCCCC
Organism: Ancistrus triradiatus; assembly: GCA_025084515.1. Classification (NCBI taxonomy): domain Eukaryota; kingdom Metazoa; phylum Chordata; class Actinopteri; order Siluriformes; family Loricariidae; genus Ancistrus; species Ancistrus triradiatus. The sequence continues at coordinate 725,075 of JAJAGP010000040.1, read as the reverse complement.
AGACATGAATATTATTACTGAAAAATGTGGGCTTGTCCATGCCTCGGAAAAACCATCAAAACCTGACTGAACTGGAGATGTTTTTCTAAAGAAGAAATGGTCCCAAAGCAACCTTCAACCAAGAATCCAGACTGGAAGCTTGTAGGAAGCGTTTTTAGCGGCTGTTTGTTATTTTTCTACAAAAGGAGGATCTACTAAATATTGATGTCATTTTTTCTGTTGGGGGTGCCCAATTTATGCGCACCTGCCTAATTTTGTTTGAATAATTACTGCACACTTTCTGTAAATCCTATAAACTTCATTTCACTTCTCAAATATCACTGTGTTCATCTGCTATATGATATATTTAACTCAAGTTGCTGATCTGAACAACCAATGATTTATAAACTAAAATCATGAAAATTATCAGGGGTGCCCAAACTTTTTCATATGACTGTATCAAATAGATGGACTGTGGTAGCCTAGCGGGTAAGCGACTGGACTATGGACCAAAAGGTCCAGGGTTCAAATCCCACCTGTGCCAAGCTGCCACTGTTGGTTTCTTGAGCAAGGCCTTTAACCCACAATTGCTTGGATTGTAAGACTTTACCAATTGTAAGACGCTCTGGATAAGGGCGTCTGCTAAATGCTGTAAATGTAAATAGGAATCCATTTCGGCTTAACCATAGGGCTGAACATTTTAGACTTACATAATTACTCATTAGTTCTTATTTATCATTGGCCAAAAAGTCCAAACTGCAAGGACAACAGGACTTAAGAAGCCACTTTGTTTATTTTGCAGCCTGTGTGCATTTTATAGAATATGCTGTTTCTTATTTACTGATTATTCTTATTATTATTTGAGGTGTGTGTTTACCAAAGTTTTGAAATAATAGAAGGATTCTAGTTGCCAATAGTGACCATGCAAGGTCCCAGTCTTTGCGACATCATAGTGTGTGACTCTGTGACTTGCTGTCATACTTAAGTCTATTAAAAGTATTTTCAGAGTCTTTTCAAAGTCTTCTAGCGTATGGTTAGCATGAAATATGTTTCTGTATCGGGCGCAGCATAGCACAAACGCCCTGGTTCTTAACAACTGAATACGAATGCAAATCCCTGGCATTAGAAGTTGCGATAGAGTTTGTAATTCTCTTTGATCTTTCTGAGTTCGGTGGAAGCTTAGAACATAAATGTACATAGGTATGTGCATCTGTGGCTACTTCCACTTTTTCGAGTTCCGCTTTGCGTTCGTTCGTTAACAGTATGTTATCAGTTAACATGTAAATCATCTATTTTTGACTTTTGGGAGTTGATGTGACTCGATGAGAGACCAGGCTGTGGCCAACGGCTATGTTAGAAAGGCCAGTTGCCTTTTACCTAAATGTTCATTGTCTCCATGTGTTCGGAAGGGTGAGGTAATTCGCTCCTCATTTAGGGGGGCTATAGGTGGGCCGAGCTCTTTATCACAGGGGCACTGCCCAATGCTGGCCTCCCTAGGGCCGCCACTGTGTTCCATATTCTCCAAACAGTCCTGGTCTGGAATCAAGGACTGGAGACATCGGGCCTTTCAGAGCCATAATATCAACAGGGAACGATTTCCTGACTGCCATGTACACATGTTCAACTAAATAAAATGCTGTCAGGTCACTTGATGCTTTCCCTGTGACGGACAACAACTGGCAACACGAGGACTGAGCAGAGTAATGAGCAATAAATCGCTTCAGACGTAATAGATCTGAGATCCACTGCAGTGTCGTGCGCAGAAAGGTCACGGGATAATTCTGGCGCTATATGGCTTTAGACGAGGGATCAGCGCTGGAAAATTAATCCGAGTTTAAAATGTCACGTCTCACTCCCACACGTCATTACAGGCCAGCGTATTTCTGACAAGTTTCAGTATTCTAATCTGTACCACTGTCTGTTATACAGCCAGATAAACCTTATTAACCCGCAGAGGTCATCAGTCATGCCTGCTTTTCTATTTTAAAAAGTTCCCCTGTTTGTTTTGACTCGTAAGGTTGAACAGTACAGTCTTTGGTATTTATTTGTCATGATACTCGGATGGCGCAGGGGTAATTTTGCAGCGCGCAATTTGACTTCCAGCAATGGCACGACTGGTCCTGTCTGACTGAGATTAGGCCAATTGAAATGTGGGATGTAGGAAGACTGAGGGTTTGTGTCTCAATACTGTTGGTCACAAGGGCTTGTGTCCTAATAGTTTTGGCCATATGCGGGTGTGTCCCCCAATACTTTTGGTCATGAGGATTTGTGTCCCAATACTTTTGGACATGTGCGGGTTTGTGTTCCAATACTTTTGGCCACTTGTGGATTTGTGTCCTAATACTTTTGGCCGCTTGTGAATTTGTGTCCTAATACTTTTGGCCACTTGTGGATTTGTGTCTTAATCGTTTTGGACATATGCGGGTTTGTCCTTTGGCCACGTGTAGGCTTGTGTCCTAATACTTTTGTCTACATGTCTGTTTGTGTCCCTAATTGTTTTGGTCAAATATGTTTCGTGTCCTAATACTTCTGGACATACTTTTGGCAACGAGCGAGTTTGTGTCCCAATACCTTTGGCCTTGTGTGGGTTTGTGTTCTCGTACTTTTGGCCACATAAGGGTTTGTGTCACAATACTTTTGGCCACATGTCTGTTTGTGTCCCTAATCATTTCAGCCAAATGCGGTTTGTGTCCCAATACTTTTGGCTTCATGTGCGAGTTTGTGTCCCAATACTTTTGGCCATGTGTGGGTTTGTGTCCCAGTTCTTTTGGTCACATATGGGTTTGTGTCCAAATACTTTTGCTACATATGTGTGTGCAAGTGTATGTGGGTGCAGAGGCCACACCTTCACTACAACTGACAGGTACAGAGGTCACGCCTCCTTCTCTAAGAGTGACAGGTACAGAGGCCACGCCTCCTTCATTGGGTCTGGTCATGGAGGTGCAATCTTGTGCAAGAATAAAAGTGCAAAATAAAATAATGTACTGAATGAAATTTGGCGTGTAATACATTTTTAAATGATTCACAGGATTTTAGACACTTCTTTTTAGAAGACATACATTTTTAATATATATAAATATATGCAAAGGTTTGGGCAGCGTAAAGTACAGCCAGCTTTTGTTTTGTATTTATTTTTCCCTGCAGAGGTTCTGTCTTCTTTTTATCGACAAAATCTTGGTGTAATTTGGCCAAACTTCAAACCAGCGCGCTGATCGGGATTACCTGCCACAGCCTAAGCACCGTGTTCTTTGGAGACGGATCCAGGGCATTAATTAAAGCAGCGAAAAGAATGCGAAGACGTTTGGCGCCGAGGCTGAGCGTGTAAATCCGGTAAATGGTTTAGTCAGAGCGGGAATGTTTGCAGTTCGGTGCGTGTGCGAGCTTGAGCTCTGGTGCCGAGCCGTTTACTGCCTGGTCGTAAAAGCAAAAATGTGCCGGTCTATTAAAGCTGTTTTGCGCTAGTTGTGTTAGCGGATGCGTGCGGTCGGATTATGCCCCTCCGAAACCGGGGTTCTGAGCGCGTGAATTAAACCTTGAGCACATTGTAAGGCGGAATAAATCGTGTAAACAGGAGCGAGCCGCGTTTTTTCGGAATTTAATCCGCGGGACTCCCCCACTCAGCTCAGCGGTAGCGTAACAGCGCATCACAGGGTTCACATGCCAGTAAAGCCGCTATCAAACCAAACAAGACTGGGCTCGCCGGTCCCGTTCAGGCTCCGCGCTTTTATGGCGCTTCAGCTCAGTTTGTTTTTCAGTTTTTATCAGCCGGTTTGAACCAGCTTAGTCCAGCAGCCGGCAAATGCTGCTCATTGTTTTCAGAACGGAAGCATGAGAAACAGCTCAAATGTAAAATAAAACGTATCATTACAGTTGCTAACACAACCTAAGCAAGGCACAAACATTCGGCTCGTGGCTGCGATACGTAAAGGCGTCCGCCATGTTGGTCCAGGCAAGACTGATCTGGAAATAAATACAAGTAAACGGAGGAGCTGCACTTCTCTGGTTAAAAAGTACAATAACAACAACCAATGCCACACTTCTCAACCGATTTTAAGGCTTTTTGATCTACGTGCGTACAAAAAAAATGTTTTGACTCCAAATAACTTGACTCACAAAAAGAGGAGTGTGTATCAGAGTTAGGCAAGCTAACCTGGTGAAAAATAATCCAGTCAAAAGAAATAAGAAAAAAAAAACTCACGTTTTGTTAAGCATGGATTTGGATTATTTTCCTTACTTCCGTCCCTTTATAATTTAATGTAGCCTACATGAAGTAAACAGAAGGTTTTATGTTGTGGAATTGGCTTTTTCTGTCTATGTCCCCTTTATTTTAGTTTTTCTTTGCTCCAGGTCAGAACTTGGCTCATTCGCTCTGAAATATTGGAAAATATCGAAATAGTGCATCTTTAAGTTCGTATAATTGACCATCATTGAGAAAAATGTAACAAAATCAACAAATCAAATAGTGAGACCCAGTCTGGTTTTACTAACAGATACAGCTCTACTCAAAGGTAATATGCAGTACAGATCAGCAGTAACACTTATTATTATTATTATTATGAGCCTATAAATACAATAAGATGTAGTCTAATAAATAATAAAATTAACAAAATAACAGATTAACAATAGTAAATCATATATATAGTATAAATAGTAGCCTACTACACTAGTATTATAATACTGTAAATAAAATACTGAGTATTATATTATACAACTATTATATTACTATTTATACTACATATATTATTTACTGTTGTTAATCTATTATTGTTGTTGTTTTATTATATTATGGTATTATTTATTAGACTAGAATCAGCCATCTTTTTTTACAGTACACTCTTTGATCTTTGGAGAACGATGGGAAGTTGCCTGGACCAATATGGCGTCGATGTTGACGCATGATCCAGTGACCAATGCGGCGTCTAGCTATATTAGGTATATGGGCACAAACTTACATGCGACACATTTAAAACTTTTCTACAAAACTTACAAATGAAGCACTTGTACTTTTTAGTACATGTATGCTGTGTTTTGGACCAGCATGAACATTATACTGGTCCAGTGCTGGTTTAGCTTGCTGGTTATGCTGGTAAAATTTACTAGATAACCTGATTGGGCATGTGATGGCCTTTTTTGCAGGGGTGTTGTACTTCACATTTGTTGCCTGCATTGCCTTAAATGAACTTCTTTTCCGTTCAGAAAGCGGGTTTAAGTCCTGGACTTACAGGACCCTCGCCTCCCAAAATGGACCCCGTCTTTTTTGGTAAGACGGGCTGTATTCGAGATGGCACACTACATGCTACTCAGTACTAAATCTGCTTAAACATAGTATGTGACCAAACCGAAAATCTGCAGTGTCCTAATATGAATATGAATATTGTGGTTGTATTGGGGTATGTTAAAAAAGTTAAAAACAGATCTACTTAAGTTAATGGCAGCACAGCGGGTCTGAGTTCGTATGACAGAACTCATTACTGTACTGCATACTACATACAGGGGGCAGTATAGAGCATGCAGTACATGCTAGTGTAGAACGCAGTGTGCGGTATAGTAGTGTGCCATTTCAAATACAGCCACGATTCACTAATATCTTTAGGTCACCATACTAGAGAGCAGTCTTATGCAGACCTTCGGGCACCTCTGGTAATCCCTAGATGGGACTAACTTTAAACAGAGCCCTATTTGGATTGGATTAGTTGGATTAATTTGATTACACGTCTCCTCTACATCTGGACAGAAGATATTATTATAACATTATAATATTATTGAGCGACCCCGGCTTTTTCTCACTACAGTTCCCAGCGTTCATCACTCCCACCACATCACTCCCTACATCATGTACTGTACTGCGGACTCCGACTGCAGGAGAGGCAGAACACCAATGACTTTTCACCAATGGGGCTCTTAGGGAAAGTAGTATTTGAGATGGAATATTACATCAATAAATTCTTAAAAGAAACTGGTTTAGCAAAAAAATTCGAATGACTTTTTCCCTGAGTATTCACCTGTTTTACAGTCCAATCCAGATGGTGGCAGTAACACACCCATAAGTTAGTCTGCCAACCGCAAATAAACACGAAAAGGAAGAAGAGTGTGGGCGGGAGCTGCGTATACTGCGTATCTCTTGCCTGGGAAAAATATCGAGTCATTGTAAAACGGGTATCTCTATATCGTGCATATTTAAATATTAAGCAATGCCTTATATCTGTAGCAGGTGTTAAAATCCAATAAAAGTCAGTCTGAGTGATGTAGATTTGGGAATGTCTCTGAAAGACTTGGATTCATGTGCTAGAAGGTCGATGGTGAGCAGCAAATGTTACAAAACCTTTTCACCAAAGGAAACATCTTCCTGAACTACCAAACAACCAAACAAGCCAAAGCATCTGCTTGTAGAGTGACGGAGATGAGCATCCAGAGGGGACTAAAATGATCGGGTGAAAAACAGGGTAATTCTGCCAGATGAGCAAATTAAACACAGATATGGCTGATCCGGACAGAAAAAGTAATCGAGTAGCTCCTGTAAAAGAGGAACCTGCTAAAATCCAGGACTCCACACACATTTAATCAAATCCAGACATGACATTATTTTATCCAGAATTCATATATTACAAACCGTACCAAAAATAAATGAGACGTAACATTTGCAGTGTGCGAAGGTTTGGGTACGTTTAGTGAACTTATTCATAGTTCATAAAAAATTTGCAGAAATATCGCACACCACAGCAATCAGGTACGTAAAGATAATAAAATTATTACATTTTCTGCAAAGCTATTACACACCTTTACTACACAACGTCAGTGGATGCTGCTTAAGGGGGAAATCGGACATAAGGATTCCCAGGCACTTTTGCATGAATATTTAAGTTTGTGACTGGTTGTCTGAAGTGCTTTTTTATTTACAAGCTCAACATTTAATTTTGCACAAAGTATGAACAGCATGATAGAAGAGGAGCAGTTTTAAAGATTCCATGATGTAATAATCTTGCAATAAACTGGAAAGACGGCTGATTTGTTTTTCAAAATGGAACGGCATTACTTTGAAGCATTTCTTTTCTGGTTGTAACCATGCTTTCTCCTGTTCAGGGTCAGGGGGACACAAATGTAAAGGTGCCCTGAATCGGAAGCGGGTCCCTCGCAGGTTTAAGCACCGTGGAATGATCCCCTGACTGGCTTCCCATCCCTCAGATACAGCCAACCATATCTATCTAACCTTTCCATCTTTTAAAACGCTGCATCACCCGATACAAAAATGATTAATTACAGTAAATAAACATTACTCATATTAATCCCATTCCGCTTTCTAACCCAATTCACAAAGGGCCCCGTGCATTCATGTCGGGGGCACCCACAGTCTGTCGAAACCCGACCCTATACTGTAGTTAAGGTTTGGAAGCATGCACGAGGTCCTTCAACAAGTAGGTCCATGATTCACACATAATACACATATAACACTTTACACAAAGGGCAAGAGACACCGGGACAGAGAGAGAGAGAGAGAGAGAGAGAGAGAGAGGCTTACCGTACCCGGAGTGGAGACAGAGTGGAATCGCGCCCTGTGCGAACTCCACGCGCCTCGAGTCCAGACTGCCACGAGTTTCTCCACGAGCCTGCTAGGGTTTGCCAAGATGCAAATTTGCAGCATGAAGAAACCAAAATAGGAAATGCTGAAGATGTGGTGGAGGTTAAAGCACAAGAAAGGCACAAACGAATGTGTGAGGGTGTGCAAAGAGCGCAAAGACAGCACTGACAGAGAGGGGGAGAGAGAGGGAGAGTGAGAGAGAGAGAGAGGGAGGCTGTCCCAAGAAAGCTGGAATGCATTTATGAATCATCTCTCTCTGTCTCTCTTTCTCTCTCTCTTTATGGGCGTGGCTCATATCTCCTATCCCACAGCTGTTTGTTGTTTGTGTATCATTTCCAGTACACTCAAGTAGTCAGTGTTGCTGCTGCACAGCTCCTTGGTCCTGGGTTCGAACCTGAAGGCTCTGAGGCTTTTCATTGCACCTTTGTGCAGAGCGACTTAAAGCAGAATCTATCTTACAAGGTACTTTGCAAGTTGAAAGTTAGGGGCTTTGCTCAAGGGCTCAACTCTTAATTGATCCTGAGGGGCAAATTGATGTAGAGATCCAGAGGGATACAAGTAAATAACACCCATACAATACTCACCAACAGTGACAAAAATTCTACATTCACGTCAGGGGCGTCACTAGAGATCTACGAATATTGGGACAAAGCTTTGACTAGGGGGGTCTTGAGACAAAATAAAAAAACAAAGACTCAGTACCGGCCAAAATAAGCTTTATATTTCTAACTGTGTTATGAGTTATCAGTTTTATATCTAATTTTATCTCAAAGAAGCTTTAGAATTTTATATTATCTTCTAATATCTAAGGCCAATCCCAAACTGAGCAAGCCTAGGGTGACAGTGGCAAGGAAAGTCCTTATAAGTTATAAGGAATAAACCTTGCAAGGACCAAGACTCAAAAAGGGACCTGGCCTCCTTGGGTGGCTTGGATGATAAATGTAAGAATTAAATTAATTGACCTAATTAAAAGTTTATAGTAACATGGTAAATAAACAGAAGCTAAATACATATTAAGAGAGAGCGCATATTTAAAAGTGTAATAATTAAAATATGTAGAGTAATATTTTAGAGAAAATGAAATATTAGGAATAGTATAATAAAATAGAAAATATAAAACTATAGCACATAAACATGCCCCTAAGTATGAATGAGTAACTTAGCGAGTAAGTGGTAAAGTGATGCCCTGCAATGTAGTGGCACCCTGCCCAGGTGAATGAAGCTTAGAATTAAAAATAAGTAGAAGAGATGCAGCGCTGTTATGTTGGCATCGGAAGGCTGCACAAAGTAGTGTACTTATGTTGGGGATATAAATTATTTTAATAAGTGTGTTTTATTTGTTTTAGAATAACTTACCTCAATAATAGTTTATACATGGCACTGTTTTCACCGTTAGACTTGCCCTAACCTCATTAACACTTCTCCTCACCCTTAAAGGTGCCAATGGTCCTGGAGCTGCACACACTTTGAGTAGTACACCCCACCCTGTATAATTCATATCCGTCATAAAGTTTGAGATGAATCAGATTTTTTATTCTTCTTATGAAAAGCGTCTTGTCTTCCGCGGCAGAAATGCAGATTTGTGAAATTCCTCAATCCTCGTGGTGGGCTTGTTTGCCGAGTGCCAGTCGTGATGGGTTTCCAGCCTTGGTGCCAGCCGTTCTCTGTGTTCTCAAGCTGTGGTTTCTGAGATGCCATGCCTGTTCGTCTGCTCGGAAAAAACGCCCCCTCCCGCCCTGTGCGCACGAACACACACGCCATGCTGTGCCCTCTGGAGACCTGTGTGCTGTGTGGCCGGTGCCACAGGCTCTCTGCCCACACCCTGTGCCAGTATGCTGACAGATCCACCGCAGCGGAGGCTATATGCTTATATAAGACCTATTTAACTAAGTAGATAATAGACACATTCGTGATTTGGAGGTGGGATTTGATACCTGATACGTCTGAGCCTAAATGTTATAGCAGCCAAAATTTGGTTTTCCTTGTTTTCCTTCCTGCTGCGGTTGAACCTGCACATGTTCATGTGCTATATGTCAGGTTTCTCAGTCACCTCTAGGTGTTTTGGTGCTTTTACAGACATAAGCTACTGTTTAAATCTATTTATGAGCCTATTTAGGAACTGATTTTGAGAAGTTGCATACCAGACCCACCTGACAGTAACAATACAGCGTAGTGTTTTGAAGTCTATGCAGTCTTATTAAAGGGCCAGAAGTTTGGGGGGGCACCCCTGGTCTGGTCACATGGCACGGAGAGTTGGGAACCCGCCCCTGGTGAAACCGGGAATCCATACCAAGACCAGAAATTGAACCGAACACACTGCTGTACCGGTTCTTATCCTCTTATCCTCTATCAGTTACAGAGTTGCGTTTTGGGTTCCCTGGCACCAAAAGTCTCAGCGGAGCCATGTATAGTCCAGCAGTGTAGGATTCCTGGCACTAGGTCTGCTTGCACAATAGAAGCGCTCCGTAGTGTCCAGTCCTTTTATTCAGATTAAAAGCATTTATATTTAAAGACATAGGAGACAAAAGGACATGGTCAAAATAATGTGTCCTATTACATTTGGTCAAAAGTAAGGCCATGTTCTCTCCACGATGTAACCCTGGGCAGGGTTGCAGGGGCTCCAGACCCTATGTCCAGATTGCAAAGGGCACAGGCAAGTATGTATCTTGAACAGGTTGCCAGTCTATTGCAAAGCTGAGTCGGGATTGCATCTGTACATCGTTCCAGTTTGATGCCCGATCTGGCAGGAATCGGTTTTTAATATGGGCTAAAGAATTCTGTATATCAAACAATGGGGACTTTAGTCCACTTTAAGTTGGTTCAAAGCAGTGGTTGAAGGGTGCCAACATTTTCGGTGATCAAACAAGCGAGTGCACATCTTGAGTCGACCTCAGATGGAGCCCCACATCTGGCTGCCACCCTCCTGTAACACACCACATCAAACGCTGAAGGGTTCAGAACACACAGCTGTCATACGAACAACAAACCCCAAATGATCAGATTTTCCCCAAACCACCCCAAATATGCTCGGGCTTCTTCAGGGTGCAAACCACACAACTTGTGTCAAAACTTTTAGTCAGAGGAGCCTGCTGTAGATATTGGCTAGGTTCCCATAAATAGCACGCAAAAGCACCAAATCCATGGGACCTAGAGTTACCCAAAGTTAATCCCAGACTTTAATTACCTTTGATTGTTCCAAAATCATCCAGGGTCAGCCCCAAATCATTCCACTTCACCCTTTATGACCTGTATCTGCCTGCCTGTGCTAGATTACTCCATCCAAAGCAGCAATACTTCAGTGTCCCCCAGTTCTAGTTCACCCCAGTCTGGGAAACGTCAGGCGACCCCCGATCACCCCGTAGTCCACTTAATCCCAGCTCAGATCTCTGAAAATCGCCACAGATCACCTGAAATCACCCCAGACTGTGAAAATCCAGGTCACAGACACTCGGGAACATTCAGAACACCCCCGATGCGAGCCATATTAGTGCACCTTGTTGGTTTTGGCCCCTCTTTCCCACACTGATTTCGTCTCTGATTGGCTACCTCCGAGTTTGCGCTCACTTCTGGCCTGCCAACACCGATAGAGCTTGACGTAGGGCAATTCATCACTGTGCTCGGACACACCACATTACGGGTCCGGGTCATCCATCACACGCAGCAGCGAGGGTAAGATGAGGATTATGAAGATACATACCATCTGCAGAAAGACACAAGGCTCTATAATCATCCTGATGCATGGGAAACGTAATGCAGTCAGTATGGTATAGATGCTTTCAACTGCGACGTCCTCCGGCTAAGGCATAATAAATCCCATGTGTATCCCCTCAGAATTTTGACGAAAATGTGTGAAAACAAGCAGCCAACCCACCAGGGTCTCTCTCTCTCCACCGGTGGCCTCGCGGTTGGAATATTTCCTGTGCAGTTTTCAATATCGTAGGTTTAAGTCTGGATTACTGACACTGGCATGATCCCTGCGTAAACACTTCCTCAGTTCTTCCGACCCCCAGCTAGTCCAATGGGTATTATTTTGCGGTGGCGTGGGAGATCCTTCCATGAGGCATTAAGCCCATTGTGGGACCAGGGGTAATAAAGAGAGTGTCTCACTGGCTTATTAAAAAATCTCTGGATTCAGTTAATTATCCTAGCTCAGTATTCATATTCCTCAGGCTACGAGTCGATTCCAGGGTTTCCTCATGTATTTCGGAGCACGCAGAGACCATTTGCTCGAGAATCCTTTCTTGGATGCAAATTAAAAACCGATCTCGCCTCGGATTTATAAGAGAACAGAAAAGACGGAGAACAATAAAGCTCACGAGGGTGCACAAATGTCTTCATATCTTTAGCATTGAATGATACAGTGCATCTGTTCCAGACATGCATTCGTAGCTAATAATTTATCATCTGAAACAGTTCAGTTACTAATACTGTGAAAAAGGATACTGTCCAGAATGGACGCTGAAAGACATTATCATAATCATATCAGCATTGGGGAGATGATGGAAGAACATTCGTATTCATCCTACTATTTATCAAGAACCCTTGAATCCCATTGGGGATGGAGATTGTGCTCAGACCCATCAGTATAACAGATCTTTTTTGGAACCAAAGATGAAACAAGTCCAAAAGCCAGGCTCTGGCATGGTATGGGGTCGGGTCAGGGCCCTTGGTAAAGGTCATTTCCACTTCTGTGATGCAGCATTAATGCAGAAAAGTACCCTGAGATTTTAGAGCAACATAAGCTGCCTTCAAGACGACATCTGTATCAGGGACGTCCATGCGGTTTTCAACAAGACGATGCAAAACCACATGCTGCACACATTACAGAGTTAAGTGTACTTAATTGTGTAGTGTACCTAATGCTGTGAATTTAAGAGTACTGTAGTAGTCAGAGTCCCCCTTTCCCTCCAGAATTGGATTAATGGATGTGAAACTTTGGTTGGGTGTTGATTTGAGGCTCAGATGTGAGATGTGAGTGATATATTGAGCATCAACAAACTTAACAACATTTTGAGGTTAAGGAATGAACAACAATGATTAACGATACATGTTTTTGACGTCAAAGTTGGCGTGTTAGCCAGGATTTGAGCCCACAGTGGGACAAACAGGTCTTCAGTGCAGGCGGTCTGCAGCCGATTATCTCCTTCACTCTTTGCGGGAGATTCATCGACCAAAGCCACACACGGCGGTGAAGTTCTTTAAGCTCGTACGGGGCGTTCCTTGGCGACTAAGTCTACCATCACACACCGGAAAGCTAATCAGCTAAGACTGGCCGATGCTGTAAGCAGCCGTTCACCCGGAGCCCACTTCCTACTCCTGCCGGCTGATGTGAATGAGCTCTTTCTTCTCTCCAGTCAGTCACACACTGGGCTGTGGGAGTTTAATTGCTCTCACTCCTCCGCTGTTGCCCCCAGCATGCTGTCTGAAGGCCCACGCGACATATTTCAGACCTGCTGCAATCTGTTTGTGTAGCTCATGTCTGAGCCAGTAGCTTGTTCTGGTTCTCTGTGCCTGTGAAGGAGTTTGGGTTTCCCTCACCCCGTGCAGTTTGAGGCCAGTGTGTGGGCTTACAGAAAGTTTTGGGTGAAGGTGGTACAAAGGAACAGCAGGTAACGGCAATGTCTCAAAGCTCCACACGGTTTAAATATATAATATATTTAAAAATATTTCAGTGAATTAAACCATATGTTCCTTATTATGAGATTGTTAGGAGATCTCTTTCGAGTACACAGTTACGGTCGTTGACCTTTGTTACTGTTAGGAGTTCGGCATGTTTTAACGGAACTGCGTGGGTTTTCTTCCTCCTCCCAAAAACCCGCCAGTTTTTATTATTATTGCATTAAGCACATGAATCAGAGTATGAGAAGTCAGAATAATTGCTCTGTGTTTATACAAACGAATTTGCCTACACACGTAAAATGCAAATAGTTTTGCCAGTAAGTGCTGCATATGAATCACACGGTCTTACGCAAAGTTTTGGCAGCGCTTTCGTGGAGATCATAGCCTCCAAACATTTTTCGCAGTAGCTAACAGTCTATAGATGCTTAATTTAGGATTTTTTACCCAATATTCACTTTAGTTTTGTCTCTAGTTCTAAACTATTTTAGGTCCTCTTGCATGCACGTAATGTTTGAAGTCTTGGGACTGTGAGGGTCAATGTGAAACCTTTATCTTTAAATTCTTGAAGCATTTCAGGGCCAATTTTATGTCACACTTCCGGAATCATCCCCTGTTCCCAATGACTCTTCGAACTCCACTTCCTAGAATTCCCCGGACCAATGCGTCACTGACACCTGCAATACTTTCATGTTTTGTCAGGTCAGTTTCATTTCATTTGTTAATAAACATCCATTCCTGCATTTCAGTCCTGCAACACTTTAAAAAAAAAGTAAGGACAGGTGATTAATCATGATTTCGTACAAAAGCAGTTTCCACGAAAGGCTGAGTCTTCGAGGAATAAAGATGGGCAGAGGATCTCCAGTTTATCAACAAATGTGTAAGAAAATGATTGAAATGTTGAAAAGCAGTGTTCTTCAAAGAAAGATTGGAATGGACTTACATATTTCTCCCTCTACAGAGCATAATATCATTAAATGTTTCAAGGAATTTGGAGGATTTTTGTAAGTATATAAAGGGTAAGGGCACAAACCTAATCTGAAGAGGGGTGATCTCCGCTCCCTCAGACGGCTCTGCACCAAGAACCGTCATTCATCAGTAGCTGATAGAACCACATGGGCAAGGGATTCCTTTATCAAACCTTTATCAAGAGAGTTACATTCACAAATGCCACTTAAAACGTTACTGTGCTAAAAAGAAGCCTTATGTTATAACCATGTCCAGGAGCGGTGTCGGCTTCTCTGGGCTCGGAGGATCTGGGATGGACCATCATACAGTGGGAATGGAAATCATGCTCAGACCCATCAGTATAACAGATCTATTTTGGGAACAAAGATGAAAAGGACCATCCAGACTGTTATGAGGAACAAGTCCAAAAGCCAGGCTCTGTCATGGTATGGGGTCGGGTCAGTGCCCTTGGTGAAGGTCATTTACACTTCTGTGATGCAGCATTAATGCAGAAAAGTACCCTGAGATTTTAGAGCGACATAAGCTGCCTTCAAGTCGACATCTTTTCCAGGGACATGTGCATTTTAATATGCATTTTTCAACAAGACAATTCAGAAACAAAACCACATGCTGCACACGTTACAAAGGCACGGCTGTGGAAGAAGAGGGTACGGGTACTGGAATGGCCTTTCTTTTGGAATGTGTTGCAGGTCTGAAATGCAGGAATGGATGTTTATTAACAAATGAAATGAAGTTGACCAGAAATAAGAAACATGAAGTATCTTGGGTTCATACTGTCTACAACGAAATAACTTTTTTGATTTGGAGAAAACTTGGGTTCCTTTTTAACTCTTTGCTTACATTTGAACCCCATATTAAGTCCTTTATTAAGATTGCATTTTACCGTTTGCGCAATATCGCAGGCCTCCACCCTCCACTCAACAATGCTGATGACAGAATGTGGTTAACGCCTTCATTTTCTCCCACAATGATTACTGAAACTCCCTCTTTAATGGGCTCCCTGTTAAACGGCTCAACCGGCTTCACTTCATTCAGAACTCACCAGCTTTAGTCCTGACTGTTACCAGACACACTGCACACATCACTCCCATCCTCCATCAGCTTCCTTATACTTATAATATACTTAAAATAAATTCAGAAATAAACAATAACTTGGCATGACTCACTGTATAGTACTGCACAAAAGTCTTAGGCCACCATTAGCTTTGTTTGTTTTAGCAACAATAAAACATATAGTTGGTAACTAGAGCCAAAACTTTCAAACTTGGATTCATCACTCCATAATCCTCTTTCCCACTGACCTTCATTTCGGTCTTCATGAGCTTTAGCACATCTTAGCTTTTTCACCCTGTTCCCCTTCTGAAAAAGTGATTTCTTGGCTGCTACCCTTCCAAAAAGACCATTCCTGATCAAGCTTCTTCGGACTTTGAAGCTGCCAGATGCCACTATGGCTCAAGTACATTCAGTTTTTTAAACACTGCCTACAAATTTCCTGTATTTTCTGGGTGTATTCTAATACGTAGACTGAGAAATAATTACATATGGTCACTATACCATTGCTAAAACACTAAATCTAATCTAATGGTGTCCTTAGACTTTTGCACAGTACTGTATATCTGCTCATTTTAACACGTACATTTCAAAACAATTAAAACATGGCATGTGCTAAAGTTTTGGCATCTCTCTGGAAGGTCTGCCGTGGTGTAAGGCGGTCATGAGCAGAGGAAGCAGCCTGTCTCGCCGGAGTTCTAAACACCTTTCACTGATTTCCTCCATTAATGAGACACCGGCACATCCTGTCTCATTTTATATGACATCGGTTGTGCCTAAGCACCTGTCTAGGCTTTTTCATTCTTCCTCAGCTTCCTATCACATGTTTGTCTGCTGGCACTCTTGAGCTTGTGGGTCTCCCCACGCCTGCGTATTGTTCGGCAGTGCCAGTCACCACACTGCCAGTTTGGAGAACGGTATTTAATTGCGACTCACAGTTGCTCAACACATTCTGTCAGCCTTATTCCACATCTGCTGTGACACGCTGCAGATCACTTCCTTCCGCGGTTCAGCATGTAGTCCTCGTACTCTGTGGTTTATTCTTCCCCTCATGCTAGGGTCCAATATTTTCTGATAGTGACGTTTAGAAAATCTGTATGATGCTTGAAAGTTTGTGAGCCCTTTACAGCTCTCTTTATGTCTGCATAAATCCAAGCTAACACATCCAGGGTAAATTCTAAGCAACACACTGGGTTAACGTTAATGTTCAGGAGTTCACCATCAGGAGAACACTGAAAAACAATGATTTGATTTGATCTGAGAAACAACGTTATGTTTGACGAAAGGAAAACCCTGCATTCCAGCTTAAGATCCTTATCCCATCTGTGAAACATGGTGGTGGTAGTATCATGATTTGCTGTTTTGCTGCATCTAGGCCAAGACAGCTTGCCATCATGGATGGAAAAATAAATTCCAAATTATATCAGCAAATTCTAGAAAAATAAGCTGAAGAATGAAGGCAATGTTTTGAGATGGCTAAGTCAAAGTCCGGACCTTAATCCAGTAGTTGTGCAAGGAACTGAAGTGAGTACTTCATGTGATTAAACAAACCAACATCCCAGAGTCGAAGCTGTTCTGTAGGAGGAACGAGATCAAATTCCTCCAAGCCGGTGTGCAGGACTGATCAACAGTTCCCATAATTTGGTACCAAGTATGTTTTTGTCTCATTTGTTCAATTGGATTCTCTTTACCTACTTTTTGGAAAATTCTAAAGACTTAATAATACAAAGTAAAAGAGCAAGTTCTTCACAAATTTCTCGTGCCTTTTTTAATTGCAGATTTCGAAACGCTTGCTCAAAACGAGAAGGTACAAACATGACTAAAGTGCGTTTCTTCACTCCTGCTTATCCGTACAAGCCTGGAAAGTGCGGAAGCCCATCAGCAGTTATTAGCTGTGTTATTCTGACGTCCTGGAGATTTCTAAACTCTGAATGTGATGAAACAGGTCTCCTGCGCCAAAGCTCTTCTCTGCTCGAGGGGAAATAGATGTGCAATACCAATCAGGATGCACGCACCGCCCTCAGAACAAATCTCTGTCGTGGGTGTAGCTCTCTGAAAGTGCATCACGCCTGGACATTATCTCGGCGGTCACGCGGCACGATTATGAAGACGGAGCGCGTGTGAAACGAGATATGAAGGAAGTCTTTCTGTAATGCAGCGTAATGGAAACGCTGCTCTTTCAGGAGCCATTAGCTCTCGGTGTTGATACAGCCGAGAACACCACAGTCCTATGATACTGATACCGCCACGTATTAACATCATAGCACACTTTTAGAAGAATCACGGGTTTACTAGGTGTTGGCGCTTATATAACTCCAAAGGTAGCCCCTGTAATGAGGATCCGGATCTTAACATCTGCTTTCTTGTGGAAGTGAGTTAATTTATCTTTCTGTCACAAGGATAAAGTACAGCAAATACTAAAAAAACTACGTATCTGATAATAGACAGTACCTCCACTTCAAACTACATGGACTATCAAACTGATCAAGCCAAGCAACAGCGGAAAGGAAAAAACCCTAAACGAGATTAGGAAGAAACCCTGGGAGGAACACGACTGAAAAAGGGATCCAAATGTTATATGTAAGAATTAAACTAAATTAGCTACATATTACGTTGTATAATAATAGTTTACATACAGAGGCCCCAGGTAAAATAAGTAAAATAAAGACTATATTAAAACATATAGAGCAAATGGTGTTTGTCCTTAGACAATGTTTTATATTCGTAATGTGACTGTTATTCTGACGTCTGTGAGCAAAACTGCAGCCAGAATAAATCGCAATACGTCTTTATCATGTGTGTTGAAAATGAATTTGCATCATGCCACCTTTGCCACATGACCCACCTGTACATGAACCAAAAAAGAGCTCCAAAACAGAGCTGAATATAGCACATATAGCATCAGCATTCACTTATTCTACAAAAACATTCGTTAAAACCTGCAATAATTAAGTCTGGATAATCAGTGATGATGCTAAGCTAAATCATAACACTGTTTCAAGGGTGCTGATAGAATTTATTAAGCTCAGACTCGGGATCAAGACCCAATAAGTTGTGAGATGTTATTTAAAATTGGACTACTTTCTAAATGCATTATTTCCTTTGATAGAGAGGAATAAATGTTAATTGACATCTATATTACAACAACCTCAAATATTTACCACAATGTAGTCCATCCCCAGTAGGCACTAGAAAAAAAGAATAAGAAAATCATGGATCTACTTGACAAAGGAAATTCCAAAGGAGCAATTACACACTTTAGACTTCACGAAAGAATGCAGACAATCGAGGAGGTCTGTTCACACACGGGCTAATGAAACAATAATGAGACTATCACAACAGCCATTAGTGGTTGAACATAATTCTGTGTGTGTGTGTGTGTGTGTGTGTGTGTGTGTGTGTGTGTGTGTGTGTGTGTGTGTGTGTGTGCGTGTGTGATGCAGTGTGGAGTGATGGACACGTCTTGCACTAACCTGTCCCAACCAAAAGGAGAGGCTCATAGCAGACAGAAGTCACTGAGAAAAGAGAACTAGAGTTGGAATTCGAGACCATCTTAGGTGACCACCACCCAGATCAACACCTTCACCAATTAAGCCCAAGTCAAGTCAGAGAATCAAGAGAATGGGCAAGACCGAAACTGAAGCTAGATATCTGAATCCAAGTCAAAACTGATTACAAAAGACCAGAGAGTCTGAGAAAAGATCGAGACCCCAACATGGACTTGATGGCCAGATTCAGGACTGTTGTGACCTAGCAGTTAAGGTACTGGACAATGGACCAGAAGGTGCTTAACCTCGTGCTTAAGGTACTGAATTATGGAGCGGAAGTTCCAGACTTCAAAAGCATCCATGAGCAAGGCTTAACCCACAATTGCATGGATTGTGGTTGAAGCAGTGGTAAATCACTCTGGATTAGGGCCTCTGCTAAATTCTGTAAATGTAATTGAATCCGAGTCAAGACCAAGGCCAGTGACAGAGGGAAAGTCCAGGACAAAAACAAAACTACATCGGGTATTAGAAGGTCAAGTCCATGTAAAGCTTAAGACCAACAGGGGGCAAGTCCAGCACAAGACCGAGACCCTAACAAGGGCTGAATGGTCAAATCTGTGTCAAGATTGAGACTATACGAGTCTAGGATGAGACCAAGACCATAATAGGGGACAGATTTTGGAGTCCAAGTCAAGACTGAGACCAGACGATGGGTGAGTCCAGAATGAGCTCGCAACCATGACAGGTGCTAGATGCTGAGATCAAATTAAGACTGAGACCAAAAGGTGGGTGAGTCTGGGCCAAAACTCAGACCATAACAGAGGCTAGATATGCGGTCATTGAAGTCAAGACTGAGGACAAAAGGATGAGACTGTAAGAAGAGCTGGATAGCCAAAATTGAGTCAAAAACAACAGGGTCGAGTTCGGGATGGAACCAGGATCAAAACATGGACTGGATGGCTGAGTCCAAGTCAAGACCAATACCAACAAGTGGGGGGTTCAGGACAGGAATGTGACCATAGCAGGGGATAGAAGGTCAAGTCCATGTCAAGATCGACGCCAACAGGGGGCAAATCCATAACAAGACCAGGAACATAACATCTGGATGGTTGAGCCATTGTCAAGACGAAAACCAACAGAGGAGTGAGTCCAGGATGAGATCGCAACCATGACAGGTGCAAAATGTCTGAACTCGAGTCAAGACCGAGACCAACAGGTGGTGAGTCTGGGTCAAGACTGAGACCATAGCAGAGCTTAGATACCCGAATCCAAGTCAAGAATGAGGACAAAAGAGTGGCGAGTCTGGAAACGAGACTGAATCTGCTGAATCTGTGGAGTTTGCATGTTCTCCCCATGTTTGTGTGTATTTCCTTCAGGTACTCTGGTTTCATTTGGGATTTTATTTGAAAAACCAAAAGACTCCAAACATTTGCTTAAGGTTACTGAGGTTAGGGTTAGGATTTGGTTTAGCTGTGGGATTAACTACTTACAGGAATATTTAGTCAGCGGAACGTCCCCACAATCATAGGAAGAAAACTTGTGGTGTGTATGTGCTTGTGGCCTGTTACACACTGTCACCCTGCCCAGGGCTGGATCCCACCTTGTGCCCTGTGCGGTCAGGCTTCGGATGCCTGAGACCATGAACTGGATTAAGCACATATGGAAAGTGTATGAATAAAAACCTGTGTTTCTAAATGTTGACATATAAACACAGAGGAGACAAGATGTTCTTCAGCTCCACCATGTCAGTGATTATTTTATAACATGACAGTTTATTGGATGTTAGTTTTAGTTAACATGCCTCTGATGTGCAAACCTACATAAAGTCAGGGTTTATTTACTTTATTTTATATAGTACATCCTCGTCTACTGCATTAGAAATCTATGAAAAAACTCAACGTACTGGATTTTCTCCAAGTATCGTTTATCTGCAATATGAAAAGAACAACGAGACAAAGGTCATAGAGGTTGTGTTCAGGTCTATTATTATTATTATTATTATTATTATTATTATTGATAATAATTATTATTATTACTATAATGTTGTATTTTTGTTATAATAATAATAATAATAGTAATAATAATAGTAATAATAGTAATAACCATCCCCTTTTGGCCCTGTTAGGTACAATAATGACACACCGCTATGCTTTTAACCCCACAAGCTGCTTCTTTCTAAACACAAGTCACTGTGTTGCCTCTCAGTAGCACTGACACCATCATAAATATTTATGAAGATATGCAGTCCCAAACCACAGAAGGATTTTTTTGGTGTGCATTAGCACTACAGGCCACACCCAGGGTACATTTAATAAATTTTACATGATCTATTTGCTTTTTTAGGTCACGTTCCAGTGTCTTCCATTAGAGAGATATTTTTGTAGCCTGTGTGTCCAATTATCTGGCCATTAACTGCCTGATGGAGAATAAGACTGCAGAATGCATTCCTAATAGCATTTATTCACTAATGTAACTATTTATCTCGGAGGAACCTCCTGCAGGAACTGAGGAGTTACAGCTGCAAGAAGAGTTTTGAAGCTCTTCTGCACTGAACTCTGTGTTCTAGAATAACACTGTAATATGAGGCAAACTCTTTTAACCGAAAGTAGTAACGTACTGAGGCGTGTCTTTATGGAGCACATTGTTAATCACTGATCTTCTACAGGGTGCCTAATCTCCAGGATAACACCTTCTCCAAACGTTTTGAGTTCTGGTTAATAAGATGAGATTGGAGGTGTGGATCAGAGAGGTGCCATGCCCTGTAAACAAGTCTAAATCTGCTCAGGAAAGATCTGTTCATATAAACTCTGTCCTGATCAAAGCACGTCTCAGAGAAGCGTAGAAAAATGACGAAGATGCACAAAGGTGGAAAATCTGTGAATTTCTAAAGACCAGAGTCTTAATTAATCTACAATAAAGCAAACTCTATATAAATGTAGGATATCAGTGAGTGTCAGGGTGGCACTGTGGTGGTGCTGTTGCCTCACAGCTTTAGTGACCCAGGTCTGGTTGCTGTCTGGAGCCCTGTCCGCTTCTGGTTCCCGCCTGGCACACTGTGCTGCTTTTTTAATCTCATCGGTCCAACCTGCTACCTTTTTTTATCTTTCTTCCTGGAGGTCGGGTGGTGCATTTACAAAGATTTGCAATGCACTAGTGCCCTATCCTGTGTGGCTCTGCCTGTGCCCAGTGAGTCCCTGGATAGGCCCCCGACAATCTGTGACCCTGAGAATGGGGGTAAAGCAAGATTATGCTGCGGCTAACGTGGCTCCAATTTTGGGATTCATTTCTATAGTAATTCAGTCATTCAGGTCACTCCTAGTGTTTGTGTATAAAGCATACAAACTCTTCTTTGAAATTAAAACACAAATTTCTGGTATCAGTCGAAATATTATATGAATAAATCATCGACTATTCAGTAGTAAAAGCTACATGGCGATTTTTAGAGGAAACCCCGTAAAGTGGGTTTTATGAAATCATTTGTTTCCCTCTGGTGGTGAGACCTGGTATTACCATACGATAAAATCCATAGACGAAACATTTTGGCAGAAATGGCCACACTGGACAGTAATTGAAGGGAAAATGACTAACAACCTCATCCCAATATAAGAAATGATTTGAATCTAGAAAGTGTATGCAAATATAATTGTAGTTTTCACACCTTTGAGGTCCTGAGGAACTGGGTTCTAACCCCTGGCTGGGCTTGTACAGTGAAGATTTGGTGGTATGGTTGCGGGGTTTTGTGATGGACTGCCAGGTGGTACTTTTATCTGTGCCCATTAAACTCCAGAACAAGCTTTGGACTTCCACAAGTCCCTGACTGGGATAAACGGGGTCAAAACAGGAAGTAAGTTCAGCGCAATTTTATATAAGCGGAAGGGAAAGCAAGTGAAGATTACGCACACATTTAAAAAGAGAACAAATGAAACGGAACATGCAATAGTATGGACATCTTTCCAGACAAACCACTGATGATTTTTAAGTTGCCAGGCTGTAACTGGTTCCTTAGAACATACAGGGATTAGCCATTTTGAAGGTGTCTGTAGTTTTGCTAGCAGACTTTTCATGCATGCCCTTGTAAAATGGCACACAAACACAACTGGGTGTGTTTGAAGGAGAGGAGCTGATACCTGTAACCTGGATGGTTGTGCCCTCCAGGACACGCTTATGTGTGCACCCTGCACTAAAAACACTGAAAATAAATAAATAAAATGTTTGCCATTTATGATTTTCTAAATGATACTGACTATAATAGAATGGAGAATGTAGAAATGTTATCATTAAGATCTCTCCCTACAGATCTTTGTTACCACAAACAGCAAAGACCAGCATATTTTGTGTTTTGGGCACATGCGGGTCAACCAGCTTTACCAGCAAGACCAGAAAGACTGTGAAAGTTCATCTTAGCCAGCACCAAAGAGCATAAACCAGCTTGGACCAACATGGAACTTGTAAGGTCTTGGTGCAGAAAACCATTCTTCAAAATGCTGTATTTTGCTGGTGTTGTTGTGTTTGTTTCTTTTGGGATGGCACGGTGGCTCGGTGGGTACCACCATCGCCTAACAGCAAGCAGGTCCTGGGTTCAATTCCAGGTGGAGTGGTATCAGTCTTTTCTGTGTGGAGTTTGCATGTTCTCCCTGTGTCCATGTGGGTTTATTCCGGGTACTCTGGCTTCCTTCCACAGTCCAAAGACATGTGTGTTAGGAACATTGGTGCCCCGAATGTGCCCATAGTGTGTAAGTGTATGTGCCCTATGATGGATTGGCACTCTGTCTAGGATTGTTCCTGCGTTGTACCCTGTTCCACTGGCTAGACACTGGTTCTCTCTTCTTGAATAGTGTTTTTTTTTACTCCATTCTTAAGAAAATAGCTACAAAAATTATTATTCTTCATACAACCTCTTAAGAGCTATCTTATTTTTTTCTTAACTCTTTTCTTACAAACAATTCTAAGAACAGGTGGTACTCTTGAAAACTTTATGTTCTTAAATGTTTTCTTAACCTTATAATAGCTTCACACTTGTCTTAGGCTCTAAGAGCTGATAAGGTAAGCATCAAAATTTTTAAATTTTTTAGTCCTTCAGTTAAAAATTTAAAAGCCTTTCGAATGAAGGTCATCCTTAAAATACAAAAGTTGTCTCCATAATGAAAGTACAAAGCTGTTGCTTTAATCTGTGTTTTAATTGGAAGTTTTGTAGGTTTTAGAGACAGAGGAAAATCCACTAAGGCCTCTACATTTTTCTGAACGCTTGGTTTGATGTTGTTCTTCCCAGTGGTTTAAAATAAATAGCGTTAATAACGATAAATACAAATTCTAAATGTGTCTCATGCTGTATATTGTAAGCTGTAAAATGCAATGCAGTCTACGAAAGAAAACAATGAAGATGTTCTGAAGATAATATTTGAGAACTTCTTACGTTTTATTTGAGAATTGCATGTAAGAACATTCTTATGACCTTCTTAGTGTTTCTCTTAAGAACTTTCGCAAATTGTTGCTTTTACTGTACTGTTATTTCAGTTGAATCTGTCAAGAGGACAGCAACATGGAGGAAAAACATCCAAAGGAGCATCAAAAAACCCACAAAACTCAAACACAGATTAAAGCACCAGCTTAACTCGATCCTTTCCTTATGGAGACAGCTTTTGTATTTTAAGGATGACTTTCACTCAAAAGGCGTTTAAACTTTTGTATTGAAAGTATGTAGGCCTTATTTCCAATAACTAAACTATTTAAAGTTTTAAATTTCGATGCTTACCTCATCAACTCTTACAGACTAAGACACTGTGAGGAAATTGTAAGGTTAGGATTTACGAACATAATGTTTTCAAGGAAACCACTTGTCCTTACAATTGGTGTTGAAAACAAGCTTTTTTTCAGGAGTTATTTGAAGAATAACACTTTTTCATAACTCTTTTCCTTAAGAATTACGACAAGAATGTTTTCTTTCTTAAGACACGGTACTTGAGACTGTAGTGCCCAAACATTTGCACTATATTTAACTGCACTATATTTAGCTGAGAAAAGATGAAAGAATAATTATGGGCCTATGCTCCGTGATACATTGTTTGTAGGAAAACACAGTGAAAAACTGTCTATTCCTCTTTTTATGGCGCGATTACGTTTCTGAATTCGTTTAGAAAATACCTAAACTTTTGCACAACATTTAATCTGTGCACCTTCGTGTGTTTTGGACTCAGAGGATGCGTTTATTCGAAAGAAAATGTCAGATTTACGCTAGCGTATCACGACGAACTAGCTAGCGGACCACACCATTAACGGCTTGCTACCTAGTGAAGTGCACGAGGTGGCATACTATTCTGCGGATTGGGATACAACCCAGGCGGGCTGCGGATGTGCCTGAACAGAATCGGCGGGTCCTTGAAGCAGCGCAGTAGGACAGGGAGAGAGCTGTCATTTTCTGGCCGCGTCCATTCATTTTGCTCGGTTCTCTCTGCTCAGTTTTTGGTTATATTTCCACCATGTTCGAGGAGGCGAGCGAGGTGTTCGACAACATGTTAAAATCGGCTTTCCCGCTCACGTTTATCGTGTTTTTACCGGCAGTGTTGATCCTGGTTTCTCCGCTGCCGGCTGAAGCGGCGCATGAGTTCACCGTGTACCGCATGCAGCAGTACGACCTGCACGGACACAACTACGGTATGCCTCCGCTTTATTATCCGTTTTATTTAAATTAACATATATGATCAGTCATGGTAATATTAAAGGTTGATAACCTGACTGGTTTAGTGTGCCGCTACCGTCAACACAGCGTGGTCGAAATTTGTAGGGGAGAACGGGGTTGGTTGGCGTTGGTGTTCTTCTAGCCGTTAGGGGGCCCTCTCACAAACATTAGAGCCTCTGTTTTTGATAAATGGTAATGTTTAGCGAGAAATGCAGATTAAACTGTTCAGTTAACGTGCTTTATGTATACTCGGAATGCTAAATACTATTTAAAGCAGTATGTGCGCTGTACAGTGTATTTATTATACATGCATACAAACTAAAGAAAAAAAGCGGATGCAATTTTTAACTTGGTGGGACCTTCACACTAAGTCTTTCTTTAATTTCCCTTCTCTTAATGTCACAGAGATTTTGTCGCGCCTTGTTCACACCATCAACTTAAAAGTGAAGATCAGTGCAGGAAGCTTTAGTGTTTTTGTGAGCATAAACAGATCAAAATGCACTTGGATAAATAATCAGACAGTCCCCGTGAGCTTTATCACCATCATTCTCCAGCCTTTCAGTTCTATCCCACCAGATCTTTTCTTTAATGTCCATGTTTTAGAGGCAGCCTGTTGCTCGTCCTATACGCTCCTGATGAGCTGTTCTGCTCGGCGACCGCGCTCTGATTGGCCAGCCTGATTTTAACAACGCAGAAGTTAGAACACGAAAACGATTTATGGTATTTAAGCGCTGATTTGTCTTTCAGGCTCGAGAAACGCCATCCTGAACACCGAAGCTCGTACGGCGGAGGCGGAGGTTCTAAGCCGTCGCTGTGTCATGATGCGACTTTTGGATTTCTCCTATGAGAGGTACCAGAAAGCTCTCCGGCAGTCGGCCGGAGCCATCGTCATCATCCTGCCCCGGAACATGTCCACGCTGCCGCAGGACATCGTGCAGGTACGAGGTCGGCAGCTTCCTGTGTCTGCTGTAGTGGGTGTAGGTGAGGAAGCTCACTGAGAATCTGCTGTGTGTGTGTGTAGCAGTTCATGGAGCTGGAGCCAGAGCTTCTGGCCACGGAGACCATCGTCCCGGTCTACTTTGCTCTGGAAGATGACGAACTGCTGTCTATTTACTCTCAGACGGAGGATTCCTCCACCTCCCAGGGCTCCTCCTCTGCTGCTGAAGGTATGAGATGCTGGTAAAACTGTAGCCGGGTCGCGGTGACAGGTGGAGGTTGAATTATGGGTTGTGTGTTTGTGGATGCACACTGCATCAGGGTATGGGTGGTGGACGCTAAGCGATGCATACTTGCAGTTAGGGCTGTGCGATATGACGATAGAAAAACATTGATCTATTTTTTTGTGCGCACACAAGCACAGACACGTTCGGACAGCAGAGGGCTTTCAGTAACTTGATACGTATCGTTATGAGGATATGAGATTTTGGCACCGCCTTACCTGCAGTTCAGTGTATCCCTGTGTTATTTCGTTATATTCCCCAGTGCTGCTGCAGTCCGCTACAGCCAACGGCTTTCAGATGGTGACGAGTGGAGCTCAGAGTAAAGCCGTCAGCGACTGGGCCATCACCAGCCTCGAGGTGAGCTCCGTCCTGTGTTATAGTTAGAGCCCGATTGATAAATCGCCGTCCGATACAAGATAATTGTAAATAAATCGGTGTCGTGTGTTTATAACAGCCGATAAACAACGTGGACCTGAGTGTGTGTAGTCGTTTTGGACTATTTTTAATTCACGACAGATTTATTTCTCTGGCGCTAATCAGTGTGAGTCAGGCTTTAGTTATAGTTTATGTACAGTGTGTGGCCAGTGAGGGCTATTAAATGAATCAGTGTAGTCCTTCTTTAACGTGTAATCAGTTTGTCTGACGTGGATGCCTGAGAAGCCCCGAGGCTCTGACGAATCAGACAAGTGAATGTTTTTGACTTTTGACCAGAGAGCCTGTGAACCGTAACCGCCCGCTGGAGTAACTGGGCTCTGGGCGGCACGGCCTTAAACACAGGTTTGCGTAACAGGACTTTTGACCAGTGCCTCTGTATCGTCAGTGATAGGGGTGGCAACAAAGGAGTCAGTCCATTGAATTCAATGAGAAAAATGTAGATTTGAAAGTAGAAAATCCCCAAAACGTCTAAACTGTGTCAGGAATGATTGCGTAAACAATCCAGCGCTTCAGCTACTCTGTTCCGAACGACTTGGACTGCAAACATCGTAGTGGGAAGCGTGATTTGGGAAACTGCGTCCAGTTTGAGAGTCTATTCATACTGATGAGTTGTGAGCGTTTAAGCGATGCTGTCTATACACAGCACGTTTGATTTGATTTTTGATTTCTTGCCGGGGTCTAAACCGCGTTTATTGCTCTAGTATTCGCTTATTTTTTACAACTTTACAACTGTTTTTAAATTCAAATTCATTTGAATTCTTAGGTAAAATAGATAGAATGTGATTTTGGGATCTTGTGCTTCCTGTCTGTCTGTCTGTCCGTCGTTCCCAGGGAAAATTAGCGGGAGTGGGTGGAGAAGAACTGCCAACCATCGTCCTGGTGGCTCACTACGACTCGTTTGGCGTGGCTCCGGTAAGAAAAGGCTTAGAACCAGCGAGTATGGAAATGGACAGAGAATAAAGTGCTTGAATTAAACGTCTCGAGGTCTGTAAATGCATATCTGTTTGTAGTGTTACAATAATAAAGCTCTGTGTGTGTGTGTGTGTGTGTGTGTGTGTGTGTGTGTGTGTGTGTGTGTGTGTGTGGTACCAGTGGTTGTCGTACGGAGCAGACTCTAACGGCAGTGGTGTGGCTGTGCTCCTGGAACTGGCTCGCCTCTTCTCCAAGCTCTACTCCCACAAAAGGACTCACGCCGGGTGAGACAAAATTAAAGGCACCCCTTCAAACCAGAGCTGGAGCGATGATGTCTGAAGATGGTTTCATAATTTGTCGTGCTGGTTGTGCCTGTAGGTATAACCTGCTGTTCTTCCTGTCCGGAGGAGGGAAGTTTAACTATCAGGGCACCAAACGCTGGCTGGAGGATAACCTCGATCACACAGGTTTGAAAGAACGCTTTAACTCTCGTGCAGTTGTCACTTGCATGTTCATGACCCATTTGGCTTACCATAATGACGGACATATTTCTGATATGTACCATGAATCTGATGACCTTTTGATTTTTGGTTGCTTTATGTTCAGAGACCACAAAATCTATATTCATACAATGAGAGCTTGTAGGGGTGGGATTTCATTTGGGACGGCCCCTTTGTTTGGGCTTATTTACTTCGCAGTGCGTTTAACAGTGTAGGAAGTTGTATTTTTCTCCATTTTTCTCCCAATTTTCCAACCCTCCCTCCCTCTGTCAGACTTTACCAGTTGTGTCTGTGCAGAGCTTTTATGTTACGTGTCTGTGTAGTCCATAGTTTTGACCCCTTTTGGTTCCCACCATGGAGAACCTGGATGAAACGCCAGATTTGTGTTATAATAATCGTTTCATAATTATTTTAAACTCTGTTGCTTTGTCCCTCCAGAGTCCAGCCTCCTGCAGGACAACGTGGCGTTTGTGTTGTGTTTGGACACGGTGGGGAATGGCGACAGTCTCTACCTGCACGTGTCTAAACCTCCCAAAGAAGGCACTCCTCAGCACAGCCTGCTCAGAGAGCTGCAGACGGTAAGACGTGATAAGGTCCCTCTCCCTTTTAGGCTACTGTAACCTAAATATAAAGAGTATTTACTAGTGGTTGACCGACAGGTTTTTTTTTTAATGGCAAACGCTTATATTTAGAGAGCAGGGCGACTGATGGCCGAGGTATAATGCCAATATCTTTTTTTGCAACTGATTAAACTAATAATAATAAGAGACACAAAACTACTGAACATCATGTTGTTTCTGGGGAAAAAATATGTTTAATAAATACTTGCAAAAATAAACAAAGCAGAATTGGCCCCACTCTCACTGGATGTTCTCTCAGCACCTTTGTTTTTAGTCACTCAATAGTCCCAGTTTGAGCTGCAAGTTGTAGTGCTGGGGGGAAAAAAGTTTCTCTGCATTATTTTCTCTACTGTTATTGAATATCGGGTTCGTGAGCATGGGTACAAGCCAGTGCCGATTATCTCAAAGTGGTGATGAATCAGTCTATCACTGGTATTTTCACCAGAAAACTGCATGCCAGCGATGCATAAATGCGTCAGAGATGCTGGATCCCAGATTTAGATCTGGTTAATCGAGCCCTTTAATAGGCCACTTTCTGGCCCTGGTGTTCCTGAGCGTAACGCCCGTGTGGAGCTCTGGTGATCAGGATGTCTTGCTGTGTCGGTTCTACAGGTCATCTCAGAGCAGCACCCGGACCTGAAGTTCTCCATGGTCCATAAAAAGATCAACCTGGCCGACGACACCCTGGCGTGGGAGCACGAACGCTTCGGGATCCGCCGCCTGCCCGCCTTCACCCTCTCGCGCCTGGAGAGCCACCGCAGCGCCGTGCGGACCTCCATCATGGACACGCGGTCGGTAACGTCCCTCCCTCACGCCCCTGTTCAGCCGGTCTCTCGTCGGTTTGCTTACGTTCTGGTGTTTGGCGTTTCAGGCATCAGGTGGATCTGCAGAAACTCCGCAGGAACACCAAAGTGATCGCGGAAGCTCTCGCTCGTGTCATCTACAACCTGACCGAGAAGGTGAAGGAACACGAAACAAAGTCCTAGCCAGCGATATAATCTTATGTCAAGGCGGGAATCTTGTTTGTATCTCCGATAAGAGCTTTTGTCTCACAAGGCACTACGATTATTTTGCTTATTTTAAGAAAAATGACCTCATTCACCCTCCCTTAGAAATTTTACCTCGTTTTAGGTCATTTAGGGCTCAAATTAGGAAGAAGTTGTTCTGATTCTGCTGTCTTAATTGAAGATGTACAATCTGGGCTTTTCACTAGATTTAAGAATTAGTGTTAGGATTATTATTTGCTCATTTGAAGAAATCTTACGAGGTAAAGTTGGCTTACCCCATTGGCAGATTTTTTCTTAATATAAGCATTTTCTTCTCATTTATGTTTTTTCTAGTTCTTGTGAACTGATTTTTTGCAGTCAAATCAGGCTTGTTGGAAAATGCAGGCTTCTGATTGGCTGCTCATCTCAAAAGTAGCTCTGAGGCTGTAGTGTTATGTAGACTTTTGAATCGCACTGTTTATCTGCGACACCGTGGATAGCCGTGAGCGTACTGTGCTCGAGAATAAAGTGAGTACCGGACTAACCGAATTGTGTGACTCCTCCAGGGCACCAGTGCAGATTTGGAGATCTTCACCAAGCAGATGGTGAGTGAAGCAGTTTTGCAGTCACATGTGGCTAGGATGGTCTGTTTCGTAACTCGTGGTTTGGACGTGGCTGCAGATTATGGCATAAGGAGAAATGACACGGTGATAAAAGCAGGACGTGTAACCGAGTCATTATGATGTGGCGACTACATACTTTTGAGTTCATGCACGCAGACGTTGGATCATTAGATGAGCTCACTGTGCAAAAGTCTTAGGCCACCATTAGATTTGTTGTTTTAGTAATGATATGACCATATATGATTCTTTCTCAGTCTGTTTATTAGGATAGAAACAGAAAATACAAGACAGTTGTCTGTAGTGTTTAAAAAACAGTGTAAATTGAAAGAAACTCTGCGAAGGATTCAAAAAAACCTGGTATAAAGGACCAGGAACAGTTTTTCCAAAGCTTTCAATCCATGTTGTCCGGATAATTAAATGCCATGATGAATTTCATCTCTCAGATTTTGGAGTATATATGGCCATAGACTACTGCTGAAACAGCAAATCTAATGGTGGCCTAAGACTTTTGCACCATACTCTCAGTGCAGTCACGGTGCTCGCTTGGGTAGCTTGTGTTATATTCTGATTTATTACATTTCTGGCCCCCGCAGTCCAGATGTGATGATGTAAGCAGAGGCGTGAGCCGCGGGGTTCTGACGTGGTGTGTGGCTGTGCTGTCATTAGCAGGTGCAGGAGGACCAGATGCTCTCTGTGGTGGACTGGCTGAGCGCTCAACCTCGCGCCGCCCAGCTGCTGGATAAAGACAGCAGTGTGATCAGCACTCTGGAGTATTACCTCAACCGCTACCTCAAGGATGTCAGGAGGCATTCGGTCAGAGCAGACAAGAGGTGTGTTTATAACGCCGACCCGTCACCAGGTTGGAATAATTATGTGTACCATGCCTGCATATGTGAGTCACGAAATATATTAGGCTGCTTCATTTCCCGCTGAGGCACATGCTCTTGGCAGAAACTCTAAGAGCGACCCACTGGCCAACTGAAGCCAGGAAAGTGCAGTCAGCTAAGCAGAGCTGCAGCCATGTCAGAAATCTGCGTCTGGATGCTAAAGTGGTCCTGCACAGTCATGATTTTAAATTTTCCCTCTTCATAGGGATCCAGAGTTCGTCTTCTACGATCAGCTCAAACAAACCATGAACGCTTACAGGTGAGTATGGGCGCCAAGCGTCGCTGAATTCCTCCGTCACAGCAGCCGAACCTTTTGAGACGCAACTATTGCTGCTTTTTTTTTTTTTTAAAGAGTAAAACCAGCCATCTTTGACCTGCTGCTGGCGCTGTGCATCGCTGCGTATCTCGGAGTGGTCTACTTGGCTGTTCAGGTGAGCTGTTGTGTTTTGGTTGGTGCCGCTCGCTGGCCTGGCCTCGAGGGGAACTGGGCGTGTCCGAGAACATGGGGGCAAGGAATAATAATAACACGAACCTTTTCGGCTTCTTGATATCTTCTTTTTCTCCCCGCAGAATTTCGGGGTGTTGTACGGCGTCCTGCGCCGGGTCACGGCACCGAGAGTCAAGCAGCATTAAGCAGCTCCGGCTCTCCGAATCCCTGCAATATGAGAGACTCCTGCCGTCTCACCACGGAGCCAAGAGTGTGTTCATTTCCTTCTCTCATCCCTCTTTGGTTTTTTCATTGTTTTTGGAAGTGGACCTTATTTTTTCCCCTGCCTGTGTGTCAGGAGCTGCCTTTCACAGTTGTCCTTGATGTCTTAACACTGCTTCAGCTCCTCATTCTTTAATCTGAAGGTCTGCTCACACTGAACAAGTGCTAAGTGTCGCTTCATACCGAGCCTGAGCATCAACATCAGTGTCTGGGGGTAAAACGTAGTGCGTTACTGTATTCTGATTACTTTTACCATACCGAATTACGGGTTCCTCATCTGTGGATCAAGAATATCGGCATTCTTCTGGATAAAGGAGTTTTATGGACTAATATAGGCTGTGTGATCAGTAAAGTAATCCGATTACATTCCCAGTCCAGCAGCCACCTGTAATGCATTTTACTCTTTCTCCCCAACACTGGTAAATGTTTTAAAACAAACTTTTCTAAAGTGTAAGGTTTACAAAGAGCAGCAATCGATCTGTTAGGCTGTGGTTCATCACGTGAGCTGTCCCGAACCTGAATAAAAGCTTCTTAAATAAATACCACTTAAAAACAAGAAAATCAAATATTGCCTTAATAAAAGCTTATTAAATAAATACCAAGAAAAAGATGAAAATAAAATCTTAACTGAATAAAAGCTTATTAAATAAATAACAGTTTAAACACCATAAAATAGTACCTAAAGGATTGCTAAATAATTAAAAATAAAACTTTTTGAATAAAAGCTTTACTGTTTAAATAAAAATCAACCCAAATAAAAGCTTTTAAAGCTTTTTGATAAAACTAAAGCTTACTAAATACATGAAATGCATGATTTTTTTTCTTACCTGAATTAAAGTTGGGTAATGAAATAAACTAAACTAAATATATAGATAATTATTGTAAATATTTTACTTTATTAATTCAATAAAATCAAATGTAGCCAAATTAAAAGCTTACGAAATAAAAACATTTAATCTGACCAGAATAAAATATTTAATATTTACATTTTTGAAAAATCTATACTGATTACAGGCCTGTGAATGAAATGTAATTTTACCAGATCTAAAGCTTGCTAATTAAATTAAAAACATTTAATCTTACCAGAAATAAAGCTTAGTGATGACGAATTCTTTCCTAGGTAAAAGCTTATTGATTAAATCAAAATAAAATCTAACCAAAGTAAAAGCTTAGAAAATAAAAACATTTAATCTGATACAAATAAAGGCTTTAATATAAAGTTTTTAATTCGATATTAATTACAGGCCTATTAATTAAATATTTTTTCCAGAAATGGAGCATGCTAAATAAATTAAAAACATTTGATCCTGCTAGAATAAAAGCTTATCAAAATGAAATCTAACCTGAATAAAAGCTTACCAGATAAAAACATGTAATTTGACCTGCATAAAAGCTTTATCATTTTTGTCTCCCTTTATTTTTAAATCTACACTGATTACAGACTTATTAAAAATAATCCTACCAGAAGTAAAGCTAGTAAATGAAAGTAAATTTAATTGAATTAAAAATCATCTTGCCTGAATTAAAGCTTATAAGTTTATAAAGTGTCTAGTATTTAAGTGAATAAAAGTTCAGTGAATATATATTAAAAATATAAACATAAAATGTTACCACAGTAAAAGCTGTTTAATTTATTAATTGAAAATAAAAACTTTCCAAAAAAAGCTTGCTAAGTCAATAAAAATAAGAACTTTGTCATACTAAATAAAAACGAATGTCATACGTGAATAAAAGCTATTAATTATATAAATCTTAAAATAATAAGGTCTTAATGGATGATGAGGCTTTTACCGCAGCAGTTTAGACTGTCCCAAAAATATAAATAAATAAAAATGTTGTTCGGTGTGAGCAGACCTTTAAAGTCTTGCGTTTCTCGTGTGAGACCTCTGCCAAGCTCCGGTCGGGCATCTTCTCGTGCAGCTAACGTCAAAAACGGGCCAAATCGCAGAGCAAGCGTCGGGTAGAGATGTTAGGTTTAGGTAAGACTACAGGTACTGAGCTTCCTGATTTTGCAGAGAGATGGCGCCGCGGAGTCAACGAGGGCAGAGCTGGACCATGTGATGTCACTTGTACCATTTAGCTATCAGACGTCCTGATTAGGTGCTGAGACTTGTGGGAAATCTTGTGTACAAGTTTGTGCCCACACTTAGGTGGCGTTCCTAGTCTGATCAAACCCATCTAAGCTCCGCCCTTTTTGGCCCCGATGCTTGTCGCTCTGTAAAATCGGTCAGGATTAGTTGTGACATATTAACACTAGAGATAATTCATTTATTTCTTATGAACTACAGAATCAGAGTATTAATTTTCCTACTTCTGTTCTTTCTGCTTTTAATAATGAATCCCTGTAGCTGTTTGTTACTCGGTTAGCCACAGCCTTGGGCAGCCAGAAGGGTTTGAGCTCAAACAAACAAACGCGTACCTCTCTCCTGCTGTCCCTCGGTCCAGACCGACTGGTTGTCCAGCCCAAGCCAAGACTCCGTATGCGTGTTCTGGCCCGTCTGGTGCCTGTACCTGTTGCTCGGATACAGCCAGACGTCTGGGCTTCAGGTCTTTCTGCTGTTATTTATGGAAGCGGAAGAAGCTTCACCTTGCACTGATTTTACACGGTTTCCTTCGTTCTTTGAGATCTGTCTTTGATCCGCTGTGTGAGACTATGTATTAAAATTGAAATAAAGAGAACACAAACGGATCATCCCTCCATTTTCGTTTTTATTGTCTGTCAGATTTGAGTGCAAGTGGTTCCGGTTCTTGGCCCTGTGAGAAAATTAGAGCTATTGGGGGTGCTGCAGTGACCTGGGTCCGAGTCTCGGCCTTTTCCTTCTGTTCTGTGGGGGCTTCCTTTAGGCGCTGTCCCTCAAAGACAGTTGGGCAGTCTAAAGTGTCCCAGTGTCAATGAGTGAGCCTGGTTTAATACTCTACCCCACCACTGGGTGACCCAGGTTCCATTCCTGGATACGATTGGCTAATGAGGTGAGGTCCTCGTCCTGGCATCCGATCCAGTTCATGCCCAGATGGGGCCACAGTACTGCTCTGAGAATAACATATAAAAAAATAGACATGGACCTCGAGTAGCAAAGTTCTGCGGGGAAAGCTTGGGTCCTGGCATTCATGTGGGCGTTACCTTGGCACATGCCTACCTAAACATTATAATAATCCGATAATAATTGGATTTCTGACTTATTATTAATCATAATAATCATTATTATTAAAGTTATCTGATCGTTCGAGCGGACGAAACTGGCTAACGGAATCAAACATGGTTGCCAGGTCTATTTTTTCGAAGAGACGTTGCTTCTTTTGGAATTTTATTTTTAACCCTTCCACATTCCTGCAATGAAGTTTTATACACATGTAGGTAGAAACTATTTTAAAATAAATTATTTTATAATGTCTAAATGCTGTATGTTTAAACTATTTGTTGTTTCAGTAAAAAAAAAAAAGTGTTTTGCTTGAGAAGCAGGACAAAAATACATTTCGGCTATTTAATGTATGCAGTGGTGAAGAAAAAGTAGTAAATTTAATGAAAAATATATTTAGCCTTTGTCCAAGTGTTTCGTCTTTTTCGCTTTTGGCCACATTTTCATTTCGGTGCATCCCTAATTTCCTTATTTAATTATTAAAGTTTGGAGTGTACCAGTATGTCAGATCTTTGTGAGATTATTGGCTGGTATGAATTTCTCTGGGTATCATTATAACCCAGAGCTTCCCCGTTCTCCGATTACTGTGAGATGGGAACTCGGTGCTTACTGACAGAATCTGATGGTCTGCAGTGATCAGACTGTGGAACACTGGTGACTCACTGCTGCGGGCCGAGTGCACCCCATGTTGGGAATGCTATTCTCTAATGGCAGTGGCCTCTCAGCAGAATAGTGTGGCAAAGAGTTCAGTGTTGCCCTGGCCTCCGAATTCCCCAGATCTGAATCCATGAAGGCCCTGCCTTGTAGCTTACAGGATCTGCTGCTGTGTGGGTGCCAGATGCCACAGGCCTCCTTCAGAGGTCATGTGGAGACATCGGTGGGTCATAGGTCTGGTGTCACAAGGGGGATCTACAAGATTGTGGAACGTGTGGAAGCAAACAAAAAACAGGCACACTGTGAGCATGTTGCTGAATTGTTTTATTTTTTGGGGAAGTTCATACAACAGCACTGTCAGTGGAATCACTAAAAACATTTGAATAATATAAAAACACCTGAAATCGGTCACACAGCAGCGTTCAGACTCGGATCAGGCCAAAAACAGCAGGCAGTCAAGTTTCGGAAATCTGTGGTCCGAGGATAAAAGTCTCGTTACACCAATCAAAGCACGTTTAGGAACGAATCGACTGATCTCGAATTTATTCAACAATGAAGATAAAACAGCAATGAACAATAATGCAGCTTTGCTATAATACCGGTCAACACCAAACACTCACCACAGCCTCCCAGCGCTCGTACACTGAGCCGGCGGCCCATCAGGCTCACCTGCAGTCCAGCGCCAAAGTTTGGGTGCTCCTGGTCTTACTGCACGTTTTGAGTTTACGCACATTTTGGGATGAACTAAGTGGGTCTCTAAAGTTTTAGAACTTAATCGACTTGTTTTGGTCAGTGCTGGGGTAGTTTTAACTCTGTTAAAAATGACTGAGACGTCTTTCAAAATCTAATGGGGATTACTTTACCCATTACTTCCTAAAAGAAGTAATTCCATTACAGATGGGGTTACGTTCTCATAAATCCATCATAAGGTATTGTGTATAAAAAAAAAAAAGGTATCACTTAAATTCAGGATACGGTTTCTGCCGAATGTGTATTTGCGTATTATTGGATCCCCGTGGTAAAGTCTAAATATCGTAAACTGATCAGTCATAACCTGAGGATCTCCTGTTCTTGACCAAGCAACGACTTTTCAAAGTTACTACCTAAAATCTGTATTAATCTGGACCAACTAGAAAGTAAATGCTTTGTTTAAGAGAAAAAACTGCTTGTTTTCCCGACGCAGTTGCACAAATCTGGCCAGCAGATGTCGCTAAGGTGATGTTTTATTTCTCCCATTACTTGGTAATAGATTTGTTGTGAAACCTTTGAAAATAGAACGTTTTTAACTTTTTTACGTTACTTTTTTAACCCCCAACACTGGTTATGGTGCATAAACTGTGCATCATTCCAACTTTGTTCCCTGTAGAGGTTATTTGACCAGGAGTGCACAAACTTTTGCACAAGACTGCAGATGCACGTTGTAGCTACATACATAATGTTTGGGTTGTATAATCCCCCTCCACTCCGTCCTTCAATAGACACTGGCCACCAATATCGGCACTGAGCAGAACCGTTCACCTATCTCAGTACAAAGCAGTGCGGTTCGGTATCAGCTCAGCTCAAAGATCAGCCATTCATACGCCAGGGGGCGCTCTTACACCGTGCAGACCTGATAGAACAGCAGCTCAGTGTAGAACAAGTTCCATTTTTGGCACATTCAAGAACTTAACACTGCAAAAGAACTGTCTGCGGGGTCATCTCAAAAGGTTTTGATCAACGTCCAGGGTGATTAGAACCTGCTAAATCACTTTCTAAATGTTCTAGATACGTTTACGTATGAGGGAAATACGTACGTGCCTCGCCAGGTCGGGCATCACATGGGCATGAGGGGAGCGGAGTCTGGACGGAGATCATCATCATTTTATAAATGTACCAGTATTTAAATGTTCTAGATACAGTGAGAAATCCAGTGAGAGCTCAGGGAGCTTCACTGTTTTCTAATTGCATCGATTAGACAATGTTCTAGATAAAGTATAAGTTCTAGAGACAAGGGTGAACAGATCTGGCCTTGCTGTTTTTAAATGCATCAACTGCTATCGATGTTCTAGATACAGTAATAGAGTAATGGTATGATCTGCTGTGGGAATCAGACTAGTTACTCTGTAAAAGCACTACTTTGTTCTGACACAGTCACTGTTCCGGGGATAATTGGGTGGAACGTGCCTCGATTACGATAAAGGTTCTAGATACATTAATGGCTCTGGAATTCAAGTTCAAACCCAAATGACTGTAGACATTCTAGATACAGTGACTGTTCTAGGGAGAGCTTGAGGGAGTCTTTTCTAAATGAAACAATTAGTAAATGTTCTAGATAAAGTCATGGTTCTAGAGACAGTCCAAGGAGAATTGCCCATATTAAAACACATCAATTTCCTATCCAGGTTCTAGATATGGTAATTGAGTAACAATATGCTTCGGGATGACTGGATGACTGACATGCCTGATTATTTTATCCATGCGTCGATTACTACAAAGGTTCTAGATGCTGTAACGGTTGAAGAAAGTTCTGGAGATTCAGATTCAATCCTGAAAACTGTAGACGTTCTAGACACAGTGACTGTTCTAAGAGGAGCTTGAGGGGGTCTGTTTTCTAAATGCCACGACTACTAATTGTTCTAGATAAAGTTTTGGTTCCGGAGACAGTCCAACAAGAAACGCAACTGGCCTTGCCCATTTTAAACACATCAGTTTCCTATCCATGTTCTAGCTACGGAAAGAGTAACGATATTGTTCGGGATGATTGGATGCATGTCTCGTTGTTTTATCCATGCGTCGATTGCTACAAAGGTTCTAGATGCAGTAATGGTTCCGGGAAGATTCTGGAGATTCAGATTCAATCCCAAATGCCAGAATGATTGTAAATGTTCTCGATACAGTGACTGCTCTAGGGAGAGCTCAGGGAGTTTGTTTTCTAAATGCTCTAGATAAAGTTAGGGTTCCAGAGACAGTCCAGGAGGAAACAGAACTGGCCATGCTGTTCTTAAACACACAAATTGCTATCCATGTTCTAGATACAGTAATAGAGTGAAGGTATGGTTTGGTGTGGGATCCAACCTATTTGCTGTTTAAACACTCATTTCTATAAGTGTTCTAAACATAGTCATTGTTCTGGGGATGACTGGGTGGAACATGCCTTGTTTTTTATCCATGTATCAATTACTACAAAGGTTCTAGATGCATTTATGGTTCCAGAAAAACTTCTGGAGATTCAGATTCAATCCCAAAGACAAAATTATACACATTCTAGATACAGTGACTGTTCTAGGGAGAGCTGCATTGGTTAGTAAATGTTCTAGATAATGTTATGGTTCTAGAGATGAGAGTGAACAGAGCTGGCCTTGCTGTTTTTAAACACATCAATTTCTCTCCATGTTCTAGATACAGTAATAGAGTAACGTAATGATTTGGGGTGGGACCCAGGCTAGTTACTCTTGAAAGTCACTCATTTTTATAAAAGTTCTAGACAGTCACTGTTCTGGGGATGACTGGAGGGGGACATGCCTCATTGTTTTACCCATGCATTGATTACTATAAAAGTTCTAGATACATTAATGGTTCCAGAAAACACTTCTGGAGAGTCATAGTCAATCCCAAATGCCTGAATGATTGTTAACGTTCTAGATACAGTGACTGTTCGTTTTCTAAATGCATAGATTATTTTAAATGTTCTAGATACGGCGCTGCAGGGAGCCGGGGCCTAACCGGCAGCACAGGGAGAAAGGCAGCAACCATCGCAGGGCACATGCGCGCGCACACACACAAACACACAGACTGTCACGACACCAAGTGACCTAACGCATGTTTTTGAAATGTGGGAAGAAACCCACAGACACGGGGAGAACATGCAAACTCCACACAGGCCAGGACTCAAACCCAGGTGTCTGGAGCTGGAACCAGATCAACTTCTCCAATTTTAAGGTTCTAGATGCAGCATCGATTCCTGGAACAGCCCAAGGTTTTTTCTTCTTCAGAACAAATAGCATTTATTATTAATGTTCTAGATACAGTAAGGTTCCAGGTGGAAATCAGGACAAGCCTCATCAATCCAGTAATGAAAGATAGACGCTCCAGGAAACGCTCTAAGGATTCAGGTCTAGCCTCGTTATTAAAGTTTCCTCTGTTCTTCTAGATCCAGAGATGGTTCCTGATAGAGTTCTAGATACAGTCTTATTAAAAAATCTGCCCACCTCCAGGTCACATGCCTGCAAATTGAATACAAACGTTTTAAAAGAAGGTGGAGAAACGGAATGAAACTTAATTGTGCAACTTGGTTGCATGGAAATGTGCAGAACTGTTATTGGCTTGCAGATGTTCTTCCGTGCCGAGGTTGTGTCTTTGGTTTTGTTTTTCATTTACACCATCAACAGCCGGATCTTTTCCAGAGGTGCTCAGACTCTTGCGCAAGACGGTACGGCGACGGATCCCGGAGGAGTCTGAAGTAACCTCACCCACGCAGTGGACGTTACGTAACGGACCTCCGTGTTTCTGCTGCATGTAGGCTACAGTCAGAGCAAAGTAAACGAGCCCGAGGGTTAGATTAGGGGGAGTTACCCAGGAAGATACCCATCTGCCCCTCGACTGGTCCGTCTACCCACTGTGGTCTAGACTAAAACCTGATCGCTGCCCCCCAGATGGTACGCCAGGGGCCGGATTCACGAAAGCTTTCTTACGAAAAAACTCAAGACAAAGTTCACAAGAGTGTTCTTAAATGAAGAAAACTGTAAGAAGTTCTCAAAAACTCTTAAGAGAATCTTCTTATGCCTTCTGAATTTGTCTGATTGTTATTTCCGTTACTTAGGTTAATCCACTCCGAGGAAAATATCAAACCAGGCTTTCAGAAAGCTTAAAAAAACAAAAGGTGATGATGGAAGAAATATCCTCCTCATTTCCAATAGCTAAACCACTTAAAGTTTTAAAACGCAGTGCTTACTTGTCAGCTCTTACAGCCTTAGACAGATGGTTAAGAAAACATTTAAGAACAACGTTCTCAGGAATACCTCCTGTTCTTTGAATTGTCCATAAAGAGCTAGGAATAAAATGAGATCATTCTAAAGAAGTTATTTAAGTTATTTGGAGAACTTCAAATATGAAGGATAACATTTATTATTAAGATTGATGTTAAGGTAAAGCACATTTAAGAGAATTTTCCTAAGACAAATCACTAAGAAGTTCTTAAATGAAATTCTGGGGGGAAAAAACAAACTTAAGTTCTCAAACAGTCTTAAGAAAATCTTCTGTTTACAGGGTGACATGAATTTTGAGTTTGTTTTTACTGTTATTTCCCTTATTTAGTTTAATCCAGTCAGAGGACAAATATCAAACCAAGCTTTCAAAAACGTTAGCAAACAAGAAACAGGAGTGATGGGGCAGAGATCCACCGTACTTCCAATAACCAAACCAAATTTCAGTGCTTACTTGTCTCTTACAAGTACGAGGCTATCGGAAGGTTAAGGAAACATTTCAGAACACATTTTCAAGAAGACCACTTGTTCTATGTTCATAAAAAAGAGCTAGGAATAAAATAAGATCATTCTAAATCAGTTCTTTGAAAAACTTCAAATTTGAAGGAAGTTAAGATACAAGAGGAATAAAACAGGATAATTCTAAATAGGGCATTTGAAGAACTTATTTCAAAGATCATTTTTCTTGAGCGTGAAGTTAATTTAAGAAGATTTTCATAAGACAAACACGAGAAGTTCATAAATGCAGTTCTGGAAAAAAAACTTGAGAAGTTCTCAAATATTAAGAAAAGCTTATGTAGGCTAGGTTGAATTTCACAATATTACAGTGAGAGGTGACAATCTTTGTTTTTCTTTTGCAGCTCCTCAGTTAAAATGTCTGCTGTAAGTACATGATATGGGACTGTGGTAGCCTAGCGGGTAAGGTACTGGACTATGGATCAGGAGGTCCAGGGTTCAAATCCCACCTCTGCCAAGCTGCCACTGTTGGGTCCTTGAGCAAGACCCTTAACCCACAATTGCTTGGATTGTAAGACTGTACCAATTGTAAGTCACTCTGGATAAGGGCGTGTGCTAAATGCTGTAGATGTACATGATTGAACTCCAGCTTTATGTGTTGTAAGGATGACCTCCACTCAAAAAGGCTGTTCAACTGCAAGTTTGTCGGCCCCATTTCCAATAACGAAACTGTTTAAAGTTTTACATTTAGACGCTTTCTGTCAACTCTTACAGCCTAAGACAAGTTATTGTAAGGTTGAGAGAAGATTTAAGTTTTCCAAAAGTTAAGACACTTTGGTGAATCCGGTCCCTGGTTCCAAAACAGAATGCTGACTCACCGGGACGGGTTTAGTTGTCTTTCCGGACATCTGTTCTCATCAGCACCTTGTTGTTTAAGGTAAATATGATGTGAACCTGGATGAACTGAGAAAATCGTTAGGTCGATGTCCAACATCCAGAGAGATAAACTGGATTGGAAATGGATCAGAGGAAGTTGCCACATTTTTAAATTGATCCAGGGAAAGTTAACAATTATATATCAGAAGATACTGATGAAATCTCTGAATCCAGCTGGAGCTGTTCCACAGACCAAACGAGGCATAATCAAGAAACAGGAAAGCAAACGACTTCTATGACCAAAACGTCAAAACCCGGAGTAAATATTTATCCTGTATTTGTTCGGTTTTATCTCCTAACACACCTGGATCAGATGGCGTTTAAGAATTGAACTGTGTAGAGCTAATCTAAAAGGCCTTTTTATTGAGGAGAATCAATAACCCGTAAAGCTTTGGGAGGAAGACTGCTGTGTCTAAACTTTAATTTTTCATCTAGACCACCGGGTCACTTAACCGGGGAAACCGAGGCGACCATGGCGAGGTACAACTCTAATAAAGAAGAGATCTTGAGCAGAACCAAGCATAAGCTCCTCACATCCTGGTATAGAAAGCAAATATACTATAAACAAGACATGACGGCCTGCAAACCATCGGGGGCACGAGACAGGAAAGCCGTTTGGGACAGAGTCACTGCGAGATCGAACCCAGAGCGTGTCGTGTCGTGTCGTCTAAACTAAATATAATATCTAACTAATAGAGGAAAGCAGCAAACATTTTTCCTGCATAAACTACTAAAGTGTCCAACAGAGCCAGACTTGATAAAGCTGGTATTAACTGCTGATAAGAAGTCGCAGATAAATCGGTATCAATGTATATGTGTCGTTTATAACGGCCAGCAAACAATTACACAAAAAGAAACACAGTGTGGATCCTTCACGTTACGAGTACTGTCGTTGCGTAGTCCGTCCACCAGAGGGCAATATGTCTGACATGGACACTGGTTCATTCCAGGCATATTTTATATTTATGTTTTTTTTTTTACCTATTTATAGACCCACAGTGATATGTCCTTTAGCATACATTAGTATTTTTTTTTAATTGTTCATAAAAAAAAGCTAGGAATAATAAGATCATTCTAAAGAAGTTATTTGAAGAACTTCAAATATGAAGGATAACTTTTTCTTA
Source organism: Ancistrus triradiatus (assembly GCA_025084515.1). Lineage (NCBI taxonomy): Eukaryota > Metazoa > Chordata > Actinopteri > Siluriformes > Loricariidae > Ancistrus > Ancistrus triradiatus. Next base: position 681,561 of record JAJAGP010000040.1, on the reverse strand, counting down.
AAATTGAAGTTCAGATAAAGCAGGAATAAAACAGGATAATTCTAAATAGGGCATTTGAAGAACTTCTTTCTTAAGCGTGAAGTTAAGAATGAAGATAACACTTCACTGATATGTCCTTCAGCGTACATTAGTACTCTTATAACGGATCTGATTTTTTTAACCTTCTTGTATTTTCATACATGACTCTTATTATCAAAATGTCAATACATTTTATTGTAATTTTGCTGGAAGAGTACTACCCTATTTGTGACCATTTAAGCCATGTTAATTTTAGTGAGGACTGCAATAACTAGACGTAACAAATGTCGGGCAAAACTGTCACGTTGCGTGTTTAATAAAAGAAAAAGAAAATCAGCTGATATATCATTATCAGATCCTTAAATATCAAAATATCAGTCTTATATAAGTCCTATATCGGCCAGGCTCTATTGTCCACCCCTGGTTCCACAGCCATTGCTGCACATTGTCTGGTTAAATCCCTTTTCTAAACTCCAGCAAAAGGGGCCAAAACAATCTAAATCAAAAACACAAAGTTGTGGCAAATCTGAAAAGAGCAGAACCTACAGGACTTCCAGTGTTCAGACTCGCTTCTCAGAAAGATATTGATCGAAAACAGGCAACAGAACAAACACACAGTTTATCATACGCAAACAAATAACAGCCTGTTTGGAATAACCTAGAACTGCAGTTGCACAAGAAGTACACGAGAATCTTTGATGCACATCCTGTTCCATGAAAATGTTCGGTACCAGACGTTTGCTTCTTTATTTACACGCTGAAGTTTAGCAATGGAAGTCTGCCTCAGCCAAAATCCTGACTGTAGATATGGAGAACAAATGATTCACTGGTGGTTTTATTCTGCATCTTAACAGCCTTGTTATTGATGCAGAAATGCCTCGTCGGAGCCTCCGCGACACAGCTACGGCTAGACGTGTCTGAGGGACTCGAGGTGGCAGGCGGACATTCACACTTAAAGGTGAAAAGAAGCAGATGGTGGCTGCAAGTTGCAAGACTGTGCCCACCTTCTACAGGAGCATGCGGCAAAAAAATCATTAAAGTCTGGGGAATTTGATGCCTAGTGGTGCTTTCCAGCCAGGTTGGGCATTGCATGCTGGGTCTGAGGGAGGCACGGTCAGTTAGGGCTGCAAGAGTGACCCATGCCCATCCTGTGACGAGCTGGCTTCCCACCCAGAGCATACATTATGTATAAATCAATCATCTCAGGATCATCTTGAGTCTAACCCATAATTCACCGGGCACAGGCAGAGGTGCAGCCTGGACAGGGTGCCAGTTCAGTGCAGGGTTACATAAATTTGTGTTGGATTGAAACCCAGACCCGGGATTCAGAAACTGGCTTTTCCAGCAGCTGGATGTTACCAATGAGCTGCAGTTTAAGTTCTATTAAATAAATAATTATTCTGTTCTGTCTAAACTGCATCACCGAACAAAACTGCAGCGTTGGCAAATGTTTGGGCACCCCTGGTCAAACCACAACTTGTTTAGTCTCTAAAAACAACTCTTGAGGGAAATAACTTGAACAAACTTCCATTCTTTGTCAAATTAGGCTTGTATCTCCAGTGCAAAACTAAAGAAGCACGTCCTGGCTCATCGATTACATTTCAGAGAACCAGGACATTTTTTGGACCGCAGTTTCCTTAATGAAAGTAAATAATTCTGCTTAAAATCGAGGCGTTAAAGATCTAAACCTGGAAGCTCATCATGATTACCATCAACATTCAACCTCTATACAGACCTACATTACGAAACAGAGTCACTTCATCATTTTACACCTTAAAAAAAACATTATTTAAATAATTTACACTTAAAATTCGAAGGAAAACTAAAGGTTTGTGCAAGAATTCCAGATTTGTATACATTTCATTTTCGATATAAACTTTCGAACTGATCCCTCCACTGGTAACACCACGTGAAAAACCTGAACCAGCCTTAAAATATTTCACCTATTATAATATAGCATTTGCAATTAAAGGGTCAAACAATTTAAATGGAAGTTATGGCAAGTTATAATTCCTTTTTTTGTTTTTCCTTAACACTTCCATATTGCTAAACACGTCCCTCTTTACTTTAAGATTACCTGCAGTTTTCGACCTGCTGCGACAAGCAACACTTAAAACAGAAATCAACTGAAAACATTCACAGTGCACTGCTTAACAAATAAAAATAAAAATAAAACAAAGATGAAACATGATTACGGTCTAAAATGATTGGGGGATTTTGTTCCTGCAGGACGCTGGAGTGCCTCGGCCCTTTTTTGTTCCTCGGTAAGTACCAGCAGGTGGCGGTACTGATCCCGTTATTGATGCTTCTCCTTTGTGATTCCGTTCTGCATGTGATTCCTACAGAGACAGAGATTAGAGAGATGAGGATCAGTCCAGATAAGCCTCTTGCCAGCTGCGTGTAGGTCAGAGTTTGGATCCTATCTATTGCTAGCACAGGTCAGCCTCCTTAATTGAGCTCGTAAAGCGTGGCTTCCCGTATGAGCCATGCTTACTGCACTCTTACAGCATGACTAACGGGTCACGCTGACATCTCCTATACCTTACTGCACAAAACATCTTAATCAGCCCATGTTCCAGACCCACGTGCATTCATACGGGGCTGGTCCCCTGTTCCCTGGCTTCCAGTAAGTCCTGAATATGTTTAACAGGGTTGGGGTTTGTGGGACGGTCAGGTTTTTCCACAGCAAACTCGGCGGTCCAGTTCATCATTCCAACTGCGTTGCATAGCTGGAAGCTACAATCCTCTAAAATGCTGCATTTACGAAAACTAAGACGTAGCAGCACGGGTGGCTCGGATTTAAGAGCCAGCTGTTGATTACGTCAGTTCCTGAAGGCCTGGGTTCAAATCCAGGGTGTGTGCATTTACAGAACCCTGTGATGGCCTGGTGCCCTGGAGAAAATATTCAGTTCAGAGGAGAGAACAGTAACTCAAATAACCACTTGTTACAAGCTAGGTATGTAGAAGGGCATCTCTGAACAAACAACACGTCAAACATTGAAGCAGATGGGCTACAGCAGCAGGAAACCACACCGGGTGCCACTCCTGCCAGCTAAGACCAGAAAACTGAAGCCACAATTCACACAAGCTCACAAAAATTAGAACAACCTTGCCTGAGTCTCGATTTGCTGGTAGTGTAATAGTGGGTTGGTACTTTCCTGGCAACCTTTGGGCACTTCATACCAACTGAGCATCGTTTGAACCCCTCAGCCTACCTGAGTATTGTTGCTGACCATATGCACCCCTCTATGAGCACACTGCACCATCTTCTGATTTCTACTTCCAGCAGGATAACGGTCCATGTCCCAAAGCTCAAATCATCTCAAACTTGGTCCCTAAGGAACTGTAATTGTTTGAGCAGCTGGCTTAAATAGTTTGGCATAAAGCTAAAGTTAAAAAACATCACGTGGTTATTTTTATTTTTATTACAGAAAAATGGGTTATAATGCAACTATCTGCATTTTTTGCCCATTTCCAAGACAGAAGCCAAAAAAAACAAGAGAAAGAGCTTTCTGTTTCTGTTCGTTGACTGTGAGAAATCAAGTCCCAAGAGCCAGCTCGGCCTGACAGCTCCTCCTTAAGAGGATTAATGAGAAATCAGTGCTGTTCTTACTCACCCCTCTGCAGAGCCTGAACTTCCTGAGTCATATTTCTCGTCCCTGAGAAGTTCCTGATGCTCGAATTCCTCGTATTCACGTACGTCGTTAACCTCCTTCGACTGGCCAGTCAGAACTTTTATCAAACACAGCACGATGAACTGCGAAACATCACAAACGTCTGGGTTAGGGGATTCATCTCCATTACACACTTCGCACGCAACCACGTTTGGAAGGTCTATGGATTGAAAGGGTTGCCAAAATGTTATGATTCATATTCCTAGTGTTTTTATCCTTAGAAATATGTGGCTGTGGATGTGTGGTGTCGGCTTTTCCCCATCACAAAGTACCCCATGTGACCGGATTGTTTTGACCCTGGCTTTTGGATTTGTTCCTCATAACAGTCTGCAGGGTCCTTTTCTTTTCTGTGGTCCAAATAAGCTCTGTGATACTGATGGGTCTGAGCACAATCCCCGTTCCCACTGTGTGATGGTCCATCCCAGATCCTCTGAGCCCAGAGAAGCCGACGCCCCTTCTGGACATGGTTATAACATAAGGCTCCTTTTTAGCACAGTAACGTTTTAAGTGGTATCTGTGAATGTAACTCTGTATTGTAGAGCTTGATAAAGGTTTGATAAAGGAATCCCTTGTCCATGTGGTTCTATCAGCTATTGATGAATGACGGTTCTTGATGCAGTGCCGTCTGAGGGAGCGGAGATCACCCCTCTTCAGGTTAGGCTTGTGCGCTTACCCTTTATACTGAAATTCCTCCAGATTCCTTGAATCATTTAATGATATTATGCTTTGTACAGGGAGAAATATGGAAATCCCTTCCAATCTTTCTTTGAGGAACTTTGTTTTTAAACATTTCAATCATTTATTCACACATTTGTTGATAAACTGGAGATCCTCTGTCCTTCTTTACTAATCAAAGACTCAGGCTTCTGTGGATATCCCATCCCATCCCACCCCATCATTATTTCATTTTTTAACTCATTACTAGCCCTAAATTGCCCCGTCCCAACTTTTTTTGGAATGTGTTGCAGGCCTGACATGCAGGAACGGATGCTTATTAAGAAATGAAATGAAGTTGACCAGAAAAACCATGAAATATCTCTGCTTCTTTTGCATTTTTCATACCACATTTCTTTACTCTATGCATTAACGTACATTACACTTTTGACTGGACTGCACAGATGTTTGCATACAGAGTCTGAATAGACTTTTACATCCTCCACACTGATTCTGCTTTTGCATTAAGAGTCGCCATCATGCCACCATCCATAACAGTGTGAGCTTCTGGGTAGAGGTTCCTCACCTTGAACCAGTAGACGTTCATGAGGAGCAGCGCAAACAGCAGGGTGTTGAAGAAGAAGTAGAAGGGGATGTTTGGGACGGACTGCAGGCTGGTGATACACGAGGCGTACAGCACTTTGAGGGGGAACCAGTACAACCGGAACCAGAACCTGCACAGAAAAGACACAGAAACCCTGCTAGAAGCACATCTTACTGATCACCAGAGGCAGTATAGCCCATCCTAAAGGGGCAGACCTACTGGTCGCATCAGTCACAGCTCAGCCCTCAAACTCTGGAATGACCTGAGACTGCATTAGGTAAACAAGCTCTGTAAAACAGTTTCACCTTTTAAACTGAAGTTCCAAGGATTTAAAAATACGCCGGAAATTTCATAGAGTCTTAGGTTTCTTTAAAGATTGATTGTATTTATTAGTGTTTCGAGGTGGTCTCTGGTGCCGCTTGAGCTCTGTACAGTTACCGGTGTCTTTGCGATGAGATATTGGCTTCTAAATGAAAAGTAATATATTTATAAAAAATGTATTATGATTGTTTGCCACGTGCAAAACATCTACTCTGTAAGCACCTACATTGGTCCCTCATGCCCTAATGGACCCAGCACTGCACCAGTATGGTGGAAAGGGCGTCCCTTTTTAAAAATGGGAAGCTATACACTCAGTTTGTGTTTGTTCTCTGATACTGCTTGATTAAACCCCCTAATAATAATAATAATAATAATAATAATAATAATAATAGTATGTACAGCCGGTGGGAGCCTCACCAGGTGGTACCGAAGCTCAGGAAGCCTAGAGTGGACAGAATGTCGTTGAGCAGTTGGCATCTTCCACCTCGGGTCTTGAAGTAGATGTTGAGTTTGGTGAACTCCAGCTGGATGTCGTTGATGTCGTGGAGGAACAGCACCAGGAGCCCTATGTTGTGGTATCTTTACAACCAAACACACAGGTCAGACCACTAACAAATGATCGCATTCACCATTTCAACAATACTTTATTTATTTCTTTATTTATTCATTTAACCTTTATTAATCAAGGAGGTCCCTTGAGATTAAAATCTCTTTTTCGATCTCTTTTAGACCTGGCCAAGCTGGCACACAATGTCCAGTTATAAAATGTAACATAAAACAAACATGAGCCAACATTAACTACTACTAAATATTAAAAATATTTAAATATCATACATATTATAAATAGTATTAACATGTAATAATTATTAAATTAATAACTCATAAGGAATATTAATATTATATGCTAAATATTAAAATATTATTAAAAAGTATTACCATTTAATAATTATTTAAATAATTATAAATAATAAATTAAATAATAAATAATTATTACAATGTTTAATGTAACAATATCAAATTATTAATTGTATTAACAATAAATATTCATCCATATTAATAAATATTATAAATACATGGTATATTATTATAAATATTATTATATTATTTGTATGTTATTATTTACCATTTAGTAATATTTAGTAATACTAGAATGATATTTCAACAATACTTGGAGGCTGTTTTGATGACAGGCTGTCTGCACAAGGAATTAGACAAAACATTAATACTGTTTACAATTTCAGATGCTTGAGTGAATAAATCAATGAAGTATACAGTGCATGGCTTATACAGTGTGTAAAAAAGTTTAAGCACCCCAGTTTCGTTTTCTCCAACGTATTAAGATCTTTTTAATTAAAGCAAATAAACGAAGCGTAATTCCAATATGGGTGCTGACTTTGAGCTTTGTGCTATAGCTATAAATCACACACTCCCCTCATTTACCCAGCTCAGTAAGATCGTTAGCACATGCAGTTACATAAAAGAGCAAAACAGCTCAATAATCAGTACAGTTACTTCTACAAATCTAATCTGAGCCAAACTGGATTCGGAAAGTCTGGGCTGACCTGAAGGCGTAGGAGAAGCTGATCAGTGCCAGAGTGATGACGTGATGCAGCAGCATGACGGCAGAGTCTTTCCTCCACGCGTCCATGTACAGCGTAGCGTAGATGGAATGACCATAGAAGCTTCCCTGGATCAGGTATGCTACAGCGATGTCTGTAGGTACCTGCATCCCGCTCTTCCAATCTGCACAAACACAATGGAGGGTTCTCTTAGATCATCTTATACCTTTACCTTTTCTCCAGACCTTGAGTTTGTCACATTAAAAGATTTGTAAAATGTGGAAGGAAATTAATTTTTGTGCAAGCTAGAAAAAAATAAAGAATAAAAGATTAAAGAAAATTTCAAAATAATTTACAGCTGTGCTTGAAAGTTTGTGATTTAGGATGTTCTATATTTCTGCATAAAACATCATCAGATTTTCACACAATCATGGTTTGGGCCTGTTTTGCTGCATCTGGGCAGGACGGCTTGCCATCATTGATGGAACAATGAATTCTGTATCATATTATCACACAAGCCGTTCCACCAAAGAATGGTTACAGAAGAATAAAGTTCATGTTTTGGAATGGCCAAGCCAAAGTCCTGACCTTAATCCAATGGAAATGCTGTGGAAGGACCTGAAGTGAGCAGCTAATGTGAGGAAACCCACCAACATCCCAGAGCTGAAGCTGTTCTGTAGGAGGAATGGGCTAAAATTCCTCCAAGCCGGTGTGCAGGACTGATCAACAGCTACAGGAAACGTTTAGCTGCAGTTATTGCTGCACAGGGGGGTCACAGCAGATACTGAAAAGTTCTCTTTATCTACTTTTAGGACTTGTGTGACAATCTGATGATGATTTAGCTCATATTTATGCAGACATATAGACAATTCTAAAGGGTTCACAAACTTTCAACCACCACTGTAAGTACTAAAGATAAATAAGGTAAATGCAAAAAACAAGAGTTGAAATGACTTAAATACAAGTTAACAATAATAATTTACTCCTAAAATAAGGACCATGATGATCCACTCATGTTTTCTACCACGAACAAAACTCAAAACAAGATCTAAAAATAGTAAACATTTGCACAGCATTTTAAAGAGTTCATATGAAGGCAAATCCAGTCCCAAACCTCTAAGGGTTAACCCAGTGTTCATGTCTGCTCTCCATAACATGGAGTGCAGATAAGATTAGGATCATCTTATTAGTCTGATACAACAGACCCCTGTGTTTATGTTCCATGAGGTTGATACAGACAGTAGCGTTAACATCGTGCCTTAAACATGTTGCAGAAAGTACAGGACAGCTGTGACTGTCGGGCTCCGAGTAAAGGAAATTCTTCCCTGATGACCGGCGTACTCATTGTTTATGTCGAGTAATGAGGACAATGTGGGTGTCATCAGATAACAGCCACTGTGGAAGTATGAAAAGCTATTAGCGTGCCTGCAGACGTTTCAGTGCTAATGCTTATTGACCGCTAACAGGACCAGAGTGCTCTCAACATCTAGCCTACTTTGCTGGAAGTTAAGATTTCCTACGAAGACGCACAATCACCTAAGTGCTCCCATTCGTTACACCGACCGCTAATTGTCGACGTTCTCAGAAGTCAAGCGACTGCTTGGACCTGTGCCGTGGTTCCACTGGCTACCTCTAACACCAGACCAGATCTGGCTACAATGTGTGCGTGTGTGTGTGAGTTTATATATCATTACATAATAGTGCTTACTGTAAAACACAGACGGAGGATCCTGGAAGAAGGTGTAGCTGCAGAAGAAGAGCAGGTAGGTGCTGTAGGACCATGACATCGTGTAGAAGACCAGCTTCCAAGCACTTTCAGGCAGCTTTGCCACATCTCTAGGTATGAGGTGACACCACTGGGCAAAGGGCTGCAACACAACACACAACAAGCACAGCGTTATCACCAGTGCACTGCTGTAGGACGACAGCTTTATGCAGAAGTTGCAGCACCCCTGGTCTGGTTTTAAAAAATGAAAAAAATTCAGGCACCTTTACAGATGATCCACCTGAGTTTTTTGAAACTTAACAATTCAACTTGTTTAAACATGACACTTCAGTTTGTGATGCTAACAAGTTAGGGAAGCATATAGACGGCAGACATAAATAATAAATGCCAGTCCATCACTGTTGTGGCACCGGGGGATTGAACCCGGATTCCTGTGGTGGGTTTGCATAGAAGAGCATCCTGGATACAGGTGTGCGCCGATTAACGTACATCCGATCAACATCTGTTCACTCTAAGGGTCGAGGTCTTGATGATAAAAAATTATAATAAGAATTAAAAATCTGTTTTTTAGCTCTGGACGTTGCAGGCGCAAACAGCTGGTCACCTCAGTTCTAACTCGGTTGATGTGTTTAGAGACTTTTTTGTGCAAGTTCCTCATTCAATCGCTGAGTCTCTGTTTCATCTGGCTGATCTTCTATGTTGTCTATCAACACAAAAGTATCAGGTCGACCATCCTCTTACGTGTTACAGCTTTAACCTAGAAACCTGAGAAGCTATAGTAGACAACATCTGGTAAACTGAGGGCTGCAACTACAGTTTTGTGCCTTTAGTGTGTGATATATAACAGTATCACATACAGGGAGGGAGGACAAAGTAAAGGGGAGGCTGGGTGGCAGCGGTGCCAAAGAAAGGAAAGAAATGTAAACGAAACCGCCTCCATTCTGTACGATTACATTTATTTTTTAGCAGAAGCCCTCATCAACTGAGACAATGACATGGACAAGCAATTGCGGGTTAAGGGCCTTGCTCAAAGACTCTGAACGCAAATATCTAATCAGCCAATCGCACAACAGTAACTCAATGCAGTTAGGCATGTAGACATACTTATATTTACATTTACAGCATTTAGCAGATGCCCTTATCCAGAGCGACTTACAATTGGTACAGTCTTACAATCCAAGCAATTGTGGCTCAAGGACCCAACAGTGGCAGCTTGGCAGAGGTGGGATTTGAACCGTGAACCTTTTGGTCCATGGTCCAGTACCTTAACCGCTAGGCTACCACAGTCCACATGAACAAGACGTCCTAGGCAGTGCAAACTAGTCTGAGCTAGTCATCATAAAAGTACAGCTTCGATCATCATACCCTGATGAGACCAAAAAGTATTTAAATCTTCGCCAGCTTCTGCTTTGCAAGCAAATAGGCCAGCAAACAGGAAGCCGGTCTTTTAACACCTCTTACAACATGTTTAGGGGAGGAACTCCGAGAGTTTAGGCACAGACGTCCTCTGTGTATGGTTTGTAGGTTACAGGCATACCTTCGTTCTTATCTCGCTGCATAACGCACAATACTCGCGAGCTATGTGCTGACATTCGCAAAGACCAAGTTTGAACTACGCAGTACGGAGCTGCATGTGGCTGCAAAGCCCGCCTCTGCACGACCTAGCATTTTCACTCAGTGAGTCATGGGCGTCATGCAGGGGTTCCACAAGGGGCCTCCACCTCCCCATCGTCCAGGGTTATTTTTAGAACCCAGCTGTCAGCAGTACATCACCAACACCCCTTCAGCTCACACTCCTGACCAACACACACTTATAATCAGTGCTGCTGGTAGATACAGGGGACCAGACCAGTCAGACCAGACATCTATATTACTGGATTACAGGTCTGGGCTAGCAGATCCAACTGGGAAGTCCTACACGGCACAGGAAATACTGACGTCACCTCAGCTTGTGGAAAAAGCCACCCGAGAGGCCATTCTGTGGACATAAACTGGTGTCTCGGTGGATCCTGTGACGACCCAGGATCCAAGCTTTTACGTTTACAGCGTTAAGCAGAATCCCTTACGATCGAGCCGAGCCTTTAGAGAGACCAGCAGCAGATGGCAGAGCTAAGATCTGAGCCAACACCCTTCTGATTAGTAGTCCCAAGCCTTACCCGCTGAGTCATGACCGTCCCACAAAATACCAAAGACAGAAGTAACAATAATCACTCATTTATTGAAGAACTACGCTATTATAAAAACTCTACACAATGTTTGTAATGGGACTTTACTAGTTTAATAGTCTTGTACTTTAATCTCTGAGCCAAGTTTCTAAGTATTTAGGTATCCACAGAGTAAAGATAAAAATGAGTAGCTCTGGTCCCTGACAAGGTGCTACAGACAGAGGTGGGCTGTGGGCTGCGATTCACCATTTAACTCTTATAATCTTTATAAAGGGTGCTAATAATTGGAGCCGAGCAGACACATTTGGGATATTAACTTCTTAATATCTCCGTAGTTTCTCTTACACAACTGCGAAACCAGCTGGCTTTCACTCATGTCTCCTGTCTCTCAGGTTTTTCACCCACTTTCTCGTACAGCACTGCCTAAAAGTCTTACACCACTTTTAGATTAGACATTATACCACTTTAGCAATGTTACAACGGCCATATATAACTTTTTCTCAGACTCATTATGAGAATACAACCAGAAAATACAGGAAACTTCTGAGCAACTGAGCAAGTTCTTCTACAGTCCCAAAGAAGCCTGATCAGCAATGGTCTTTTTGGAAGGGCAGTAGCCAAGAAACCACCTTTTCAGAAGGGGAACATGGTGAAAAGGCTAAGATATGCTAAAGCTCATAAAGACTGGAATGAAGATCAGAGGAAAAGAGGATTATGGAGTGACGAATCCAAGTCTTTTGGGCCCAAACAGCGAATCTTAAGGTGGCCTAAAACTTTTGCACAGTACTGCACCTCCTATTTAGAGTTTTATGTTTTGAAATTTAAATGCATCCCTCAGGACTGTACTTTGTCACATTTCAGACTTACAGGCACATGAATGTACGTTCATTGTTTTTATTCTGGTGTCTTCAGTCATTGTTTATACAGCTTCAAGCTTTGAGTTATCTTTTCTCATGTGTTTATTATAATTCATTGTTAAACTACACGGCTCAGCGGTTTGAGCCTGTTGCTATAAACGTCAGTTCCTGGACATCCTGAGGCCTAACCACAGACTGGGCCCAGTAAGCTGTTTTCTGTTTTGGTTCCTTTTATCTCATGTGCATTTATGTTGGCAGCCTAATTCTACTTCTCCTAAGAGATTTGTGACAAAGCAGATACGTCAGTGAATCATGATTATGACTCACCATTAAGTCTCCTGAGCTATGAACGACTAACCACTGAGAAATGTTCCTAGGGTAAGGCCCTAGGACTCCAAGCTACTAATCTGAAGACTGTGAGTTCAAAGTCTGGGCTGCCCTGCCACCGCTTGGTGCTTTAGCATGGCTCTTAATAAATATAGCACCTGTCATACAGCAATAGATCAAAGATTTACTGTACAGAAATAGCATGAATATAGTAAACTGTAAAACATTATAGTATTAAAATGGATTATTTGGATCAAAACGGTTTGGAATCAGTAGTACCTGGATAAGCCCAATTAGCCCTGCACAAAATTTGTCCCAGCCTTCTGCTCAAATTTGCACCTTCTTTGAAAGAGCATTTAAGCAAGATGAGATTTTGACCTGAATGCACCAGCGTTGTTACCGAGTCGGTCTCAAAACCTGGCGAGTGCCCTTGCTGCCCACTTCCTATGTAGGGCGTTCTCTATGTAGAGCTTTATAACCAACCAACAGAACCCTAAAGGCCTTTTCACACAGACTCCGATTTACAGACCAAAAAAATGCATGTTGCCTTTTCAAAAAGAACACGCGTCTATTAACACTATCCTTCACACAGAGTCCAACACTGACGGACTGCGATGCTGTAAAATTTTAGAGCCTGTTCCAATATCTGTGTTAAAATCAGGCTGACCAATCAGAGCTCAGTTGTCAGGCAGAACAGCTCATCAAGAGCTTATAGGACGAGCAACAGGCTGCCTCTACTGCCTCTAAAAACATGGATATTAAAGAAAATATCTGGTGGAATAGAACTGAAAGGCTGGAGAATGATGGCGATAAAGCTCACAGTGAACCATTTGATTATTTATCTAAGTGCATTCTAAAAACACAAACTAGAGCTTCCTGCACTCATCTTCGCTCTTGTCTTTGTTTGTTTTTTTTAAGTTGATGATGTGAAAAAGATACGGCAAAATCTCCAACACATTCAGAGAAGGGAAATTAAAGAAAGAAAAAATGGACAGGGAGCTTTCGGAGTGTTTAGACAAAAAAAACTCGGTGTGAAGGGTCCACTACGTTAAAAATCTCATCAGCACTAGCAAAGTTTTACAGGTCTGAGCTCTAGTCTTTGCCATTTTACTTAAAGTTTATCCAACAGGAACTCACCCGGACCTGTATCCCAAATTGTATCCCCCAAATTGTAGAGTACCTAACCTCACCAGCCTCAATCCTGTTTCAGAGAATGCTGATCTAGAGGGCATTTTAACAGATAAAAAGAAAGATTAAGCTAAAAGAATTACAACTAAGACAATAACGGAACCGTCCACTCAGTTGAGAGTCACTCAGGATATGGATATTGTGTTCATGCAGAGGTTTTCTTGGCACCTTCAAACAATCACTGTTACGCTTCTCACAGTGGTGGAAACCAACGTGAGAACCCGAAGAAGCTAAACTGTGCCGAAAGTCGCTCTAGGACTGAGGTGTCATCTCAGCATGGCTTCTGTAAAAACCACATTATTTACAGTACATGATACAGTGGCTGCAAGAGAGCAGTTGGTGCAGTTCAGCTTCAGGAACACTTAACTGGCAAAACTCTCAAAAGGAGTGGAAAAGGCAGAATCAATCACAGGATATGGGCCCTGCTTAAGGGTGCAACAGCTTGATGTTGGTGAGACGTCAGTACCAAACTAGTAGCTGATCCAGCACCATTCCTTCCTGATAACAAACAAATGGCAAACCTTTAATCATTACTTATCTTCTGTATAAATAAAGTCAGTCTCCTACGGCCCAACTGGAAGCTGTTGGAGATTTTGTTCCCCTCAGGCACCCTGTACCCTGCCCAAATATTGCTCTCGTGCACATTACATGCACACACCCTTGTTTACAAAATGCCAGGCCACTGCAAAACAACAAAAGTCATCTGTTTGTTTGTTCAGAGCAATTTGAGGACGGCCTTATCTGGTCAGCCAAAAGAGGAAGGAAAAGGCAGATCTGATACAGCGAGTTAACATGCCAAAATAAGAAGACATTAAGTAGCTTTTGTAGAGCAACAGCAAGTCAAAATCGAGTATGTTGAAATCTGGGTAAAACCAAAAGCAATATGTTCTCCGTCCAACAACCGACGCTCTAGGACCTGCACAACACCAGATACCAAAGCATTCTACCACCAAGGCTTTCCATCCAACACCAACACTCTCAGCGCAAAACAACGCAATAACGCTACTTCTCCATCAACAACTCTCTTCAACGAACAGCTAATGCACTCCAACTAATTCAAACGTTCATGTAATGTTCAAATAATGCAATGATGAGATCCACTCAACACCAAGACTAATACCAGTGCGCTCCAACCTCTCCACCAAGGCTTTCCATCCAGCACAAACACTCCCTGTCCAGAACCAAGGCTCTCCATCTAATATTCACTAATATGCCCCAAACAGCAACATCCAACACCAAAGGTCTCCATTTGCACCAACACTATCCTTTCAGCATGAACATTCTCCAACATAATGCTCGCTTGCAAAACCCACACTGTTCATCCAACAGCCAATGCTCTAAAAAGAATGCCAATCTAAAAAAAGTGGAACGCTATAAATATTAGCCACCTATCGAGTAGTTAAGTTAGACAGAGTTGCCGTTGGTACTGAACATCAGGTATCGGTAGGGAAAAAGGAGTAGGTGCATCCCTATCTAAAATCCGGCATCCACATAAGTGTTTAGCAAAACTATACAAGAATATACCCATGCATGCATTTTCAAACTGATTCTTCACAAGACTAAGTAACAACACAAGGTATCACTTCTCTAAAATGCACGTTCCACACTTCAGTGAATGTTCAACAAGAGGGTGTGGATTCTTCTCATCATTACCCATGCTTCCTGTAGATATGTCTGCATCAAGAGACACTGTATAAACACTGCATAGATATCTGCTAAAGGGTTAAGGACACTGCACAACACCAACAGCTACCTGCTGCTAGTATTTGAAGTTTTATTTGTCTGGTAGCACAAAACCAGCTGAAAGAGGAAGGAAGCAGCGAGAACGAACAAGGATACACAGAAAGCTGAAACGCTAAAGGGCTCATCTATTAATAAACCCATTCTTAGACCAACTGAGGATGTGTGATGTGCATCAGTTATAATAATACCTCAAGTGTTGTTTTGATTGTTGTTCTACCTAAAAGCATCGTCATCAAGATGGTCCCATTTGTTCTAAAGCCACTGATCTACAAATTGTGCTTTTCTATGAAGTTATCAAGGCTGTACAAAGAGCTTATCTAAACTTTTTAAGAAATAGGAAAGCAGATGAACTGGTATATAACTGAACTGGTGTCGGTCACAATGTTTTTCTTCTTTATTGCAAGACCAACCCTTTCAAAAGAACACTCTCCATCTAAACTCCAAAGCGTTTTTTCCTCCAACACTGGCACCAGTGCTTTGCGATCAACAATGCACCGACAATCTCCAAGACCTGTGCCAGCCCTCCAAGGCCAATTTCATTCAATACTAAGCACGTTCCTTCCAAAACTAACTGCTCTCCGAGCACCATCGATGTACACCAAGGCTGTTCGTCCAATATCCAACACCAATGTTTATCTTCCATGCAAAACAAATGCTCTCCTTCCAACAGGAGCACCGGTACTATTCACTCAACACAATGCACTAACAATATCCCACACTTTCCATCCAAAAGCAACGCCCTGCATCCAACACCATCGCTCTCCAAGTGCCGACGCTCTGCACCGAAGCTCTTTCCCTAAAACCCACACTCTTCATCCAATGCATGTACGTGTTTAAATAATCTACAATACTAAGCACCATAACTTTCCTTTACAGGCTTCATTTCTCTATCATGTTACTGGCTGCAAAAGACGACGATCAACGCCTCCTTTGTTTTAATGTTTGTTCCCACACATAAATAATTCACCGGCAGTGAAACAGAACCTGAACACCCAGCGTAGAGCTCAATGGCTGCAAGGTAATGAGAGTGAATTAAGGTTGAACCTAATAGCCGAGTGGAGGAGTGGACTTTCACTTTCATCCATCACTTAGCATGTTTAATGGCATCCATCAGACTACGCCCTGCTCTGCTCTGCTGTGTTCTGCTCTGGTCTGCCGCACCGGCACCCCGTCCACATATTAGCAAGGGAAGAAGGAGCCATGCTTTTATTCTAAACGCAGGCTGGAAACCATTCGGAAAGGGTTAGGTAAATAGCACATCTGCCCCACAGAAGACACAGCAGGACGTCTCCACTAAACAAGAGGGTGTCCCCCAAGCCTCAAGGGACCCGAATCAATTACAATCATGCAAGGATGTGCCTGGGCTTTACTGGCCTGGCCATCTGGGGTTGTGGTTTCTGATTCCATTAAGCTCAGCTAAAACGTTTGTGGTCTTAAACCCCCCCGCCTCTGTGTCCGTGTGTTTTCGTGAACTCCAACACCAGGTTGTTCTGAAATCCTCTGTCTGTGTGCAATAACTGTACTTGTAACCTGGGTACCTTAGAATTACAGCGGGTTGTTGTCAGGATGTTTGTTTACATGTAGTCATTTAGCAGAGGCCCTTATCCAGAGCGACTCAAGGCCAATTTTTACAGACAAAAAAGGGATGCCAAGCACTTGGTGTGAAGGTCCTGCTACGCCTTAAAAAATGCCTGAAAAACGCCTTATTCTGGTCTCGGGCTCGTCTTGGTCTTGACTTGGACTCTTGACTACAGCACTATCACACGTCACGTCATATATTTGTTTCAAAAGTCAAAGTAAATTAGCTGCTACTATGGAAACAACAGACAAGTGAGATATTAGAACCAGTGCACTGATATAATATAAACCTGTGACTTGCCTGCAGTTCCATGACCTTAGAAAATAGCCATGGTCTTAGCAAAATCACATCATCCAACGTTCGGTCTTGTAGCCATTTAGGAGACGCTCTTATTTGGAGAGACTTACAACTGAGACAATTCAAGCAACTGGGTTAAAAGTCTTGCTCAAAACCCAACAGTGGCAGTTTGACAGGGGTGGGATTTGAACCCTGGACTTCCTGGTCTGCAGTCACCACTAAGCCACCACAGTCCTAATCAAAAGACAATCTCTGGATTAATAAGTAAGCACTTAACCACTTTTTAATCATCTGACTGTTTACACCTGCTTTTATCATCATTATGATCCTGATAAGAGTTACACAATTCATTTGTTTAATGACTTATGGCCCAGTGTCTGCATGGGTTTACTCCGGGTACTCTGGTTTTCTCCCACAGTCCCACAAGACATGCAGGTTAGGTTAGTTGATTATGCTAAACTGACATTGACTTGGGTGTATATATAGGACTAGTCTTGATGCAACCTTGTGTGTGTGTTGCTAAAATGGCCACTGATGCTGATAGCGCCGTAGTCTAAACCAAATAAACAAAAACTTAATGTCAGCACTGATGGCCATACCCGTCTCTGGTCATCCTGATTATAATCGGACTGCTGAATCAGAGGTATTACGCAAATCTGCTCATGAAGTCTTATCAACCAGCTTCCTGTGGTTTCCCTCATCACTGATTCTTCTATGCAAAAGTGGCTGTTTGGAAATTTTCAGATTTGCATGATGTCATATGGCAGTTGATCTCCAGAGTGAACAGAACGGATCTACATCATCCCCTGTGTATTTCACTACTTATAATGCAATTGGAAACATTTTGTATTGTGGCCTTGTGCTTCTTGTTAGGGCACAGTTTCATCAGACCAGAATCTTGGTTTCTTACAGTCTGGGAGTCCTGTAGGTGCAGGCAGGCTTTCATGTGTCTCTTACTAAAACTTCTGTCTGGACGTTCTCCATTAAAGCCCACACTGGTGGAGTGCTGCAGTGATGGTTGACCTTCTGGTAGTTTCTCCCATCTGCACACAGGATCTTTGGAGCTTAGCCTTTCTTAGGAAGAGTCCTGGTTGTCCCAAACTTCTTCCACTTAAGATTTATAAAGACCTCTGTGCTCTTGGGAACTTTCAGCACAGCAGAATTTTCTGTAGCTCTTCTCCAGATCTGTGGCTCCACACAATCCTGTCTCTGAGTTCTACAGGCAGTTCTTTCCTCCTCATGACTTTGTTTTTGTTCTGATATGCATCGTTAGCTGCGAGACCTTATACAGACGGGTGTGTGTGTCTTTCCAAATCATGTCCAACCGACGGAATTTACGACAGGTGCATCCAATCAAGGTGTAGAAACATCTCAAAGATAATCAAGAGAAATCAGAGGAACCCAGAGCTAAATGTCAAGTGTCATAGCAAAGTGTCTGAATACTTATGCCCATGAGAAATTATGGTTTTCCCTTTTTAATAACTGGAAACGGAGACAACAGTGAATACAAATTCAAAATATGTCTGGTGCTGCATATTGTGAGCTACAAAATGCTACAAAGCCTACTGAGCTGAAAGCTGTGACTGAGCGCATCAGAGCTCCAACAACCCCGACCAGAAACAAGCAGGCTTAAATATGAAAATCTAAAAACAAATGAAGTCATTAATACACGTTTCAATGATTGCTTGCTGTGACACCTTGGATTGGTGATGTTTCACCTTTCACAAGAATTTCCACTGATTGCATGTCACAGTCATAATGAGGTCATGAATATTAGATCAGCTCTGGCTCTACTGCAGCGCTGTCACACTCACGTAGTGACAATAAATCATCTGTCTGTTGTTTATATATATGAATGACGTCTGATAATAATTGGTCAATTTAAAAAATCCTTTCACCTGATCAGATCGATTGTCTGGAACAGGCTGCATTGCCTGTTTACACTGACTTAAGTAAATACTCACTGGAATTAGGAAAGGAGCAGACAAACATAGAAACACAAATCGTTCTGCAGGTGCAGCTTCTACAGGTGCAGGTTTGGTGCGTCAGCATGAAAGTGCCACAGGTGAGTCCAGAGTGCTACCTGAACATTCAGAAACCGCACAAATGCAAGTCGTTTCACAAAGAGCTTTCTGTGGACCAAGATCTACATTAACACGAATCAAAAAGGTCCTGAGTAAAGTCCTTTACAAAAACAATCATCCGGAAAGCTGCACCAACGTCGGCACAGCGTCAACTTTTGCTTCATTTTTAATTCTAAAGGATATAATTAACTTGCATTTCTTCCTCATAACGTTTAGGGAGTTTCCTTGCCACTGTCACCCTAGGCTTGCTCAATTTGGAATTGGCCCTAGACATTAGAAGACAATCTAAAATTGTACATCTGCTTTGAGATGATGCTCCACTGAAAAAGAGCACCATAAAAACATCTGACTTGTCTTGATATGATCTTACATTGTACAATCCAAGCTCCTGTGGTTTAAGGCCTTACTCTAAATGTCCTGTTTAGAAAATGTACCTGGCATTTCAGCAGGAGCGCTCAAACCTCTTTAAATGAATCGCAAACTCATCGAAACCAACATTCAGAACCTTTAACAGACGTCATCTTGCCCATTTCTGTTTTATTTAAATTCTACTAACACTTTCCCCACTGTGCACATTGTACCATCCCCTTAAAAACATCATTCATGTGTAGTCATGTAGTGACTCCGCTCCGTCCAGTCAGAAACATGGAAACAACTTGGTGGAGAACTGAAACACCCAGCAGCTTCTACCAAAAAAATGCTGTATCCTTAGAGAACAAAAAGAAGTCAGATATAAACACTGCGGAAAAACAGTCTCAGCGACCGGAAACAATTGCGAAATATCTTTCAGCAGCTATCTCCCAGCAACAAGCATTTATAAACACTACACATTAAGAAAAGGATTCAAGAAGATGGAAAGAAATAACAGGCACCATTTCCTACTGTAATACGAAGGATCTGCCAACCATAGCCACGTTGGAACTCAGTGGGTTTAAAGGCCTCGGTAAAATTGCACATGGCAATATATAAAATGTCTTCTGTTCATAATACAAGTAAATGAATCTACTCCTTTTTACGGAACTTGCTTTTTAAAAACAGTAAGTCTAAAATGTGACCTTTTTCCTAAGACATTTTCAATTCAAGTGATGTGGGCTCTGATTTCAATTGGTCAAAATGTTCAATAAACAATTAAAGAGCTCATTGGTGTTTCCTTTTCGAGGTACAACGCTCAATTAATAATCATATGGATTTGGGGTCGCCCGGCACTTCATGATTCTATTGAAAGTATTACTAAAAACAAACAGTATACACAGTCAAAGGCTACGTCCCTAACCTCATACGACATCCACACAATTGACATTTACATTCTCTCAAATTGATGCAAATACGTGATGCAAAGCAGAGCACAGAATCCAAATTCCCTTCTCTCACATCCTCACTTCATCACTCTTATGAGCAGTGAAAGCTTACCTGTGCAATTTCATGTTATCCTGCCAATTTATTATACTGGTAAAATGTCTGAAGTACCCTAACTATACTTCTAATATTTTAATATTAATTAGTTACCATAATAATTACTATACTTCCCCTGAAACAGAAAACCAGAAGAGCCACCCATGTACGTTATCCACCGACAAGGCACGAGCAGCTACCATAGTTTGGTTATCCACCATCCAGACACAGGGGGTGCCTTCACTACACACCCCTGTCTCTGTCCGGACCCTTTGCAGGAGCTTAGCAGAAGGAAACTTGTTGTCACGGTGCCTATTGTGTGTCCTGCTGGAACCGTCTCATCTTTGTCAATGAATCCAGGTTCTGTTCGGGATCTGATGATGCCGACGCACTGCCCCAACTGCTGGTCTGATGGATGAGGATCTACAGACCCAGCTGCAACATCTGTGAGTGAACCTGTATACCTCCATGCCCAACCACATCTCATCTCATATCCAGGCTAGAGGCAGCCTAACAGGGTAACTAGAGCCTCCGTTCAGTTGTACAGTTTTCCACAATAAACTTATCCTCTCGCTCTAATACTGTAACCACTTACTGATAATCATCATTACATTTGCACATATAAAGTTTCATTCACTCCTTGTGGTGAATTACGTTTTTTGTCAATGAGTCGACAGAGAAGCTGCGTTCCAAATTTACATACTACAGAATATCAACACGATAAAAACAGCACTGATAGCTCTACAAGGCACTATTTAGTTCCCAGGTGTAAGGAAAGATTGAGATCGCACTGATCAGTTAACGTCTGATGATCAGACCATTGGTGTGCACAAACACATTATGAAGAAGTGAAAACTACTCGGCTCAGTGAAACTGCTCAGAGAACATAAACACCCCGTCCGCATTAGGATTCATACCGAGTGCTCACCGACTTACAACCAACACGGATCGGCTAGCTGATCTGCTCTGCTCTGCATAAGCACCAAACAGCCACCCGATCACGTGTGCTGCTGTCCGAGCCCTTTGAATCCCAAAACTTACATCACATCACTGATCTGCAGGTCAATGACCTCCTGTGACTGACCTGTAAAGATCTTCGTGTGTGTGAGTGATAACCAAAACAGGAAAAGCTGACTGCTCCAAAAAAACCTCAAAAACAAAGTCTGACACCCTCTTACATCTAAAGACAAGTCCCAGAGTTTTCAGTTTGCTCTAGATTCATTACATACATGACATATATTAATAACTACTATTACACTTCATCACATATTATGTAAAATATAACATGAATCAACATAGGCTAAAATTATTATGAATTATTATTATATTCCAGTCTTAGTCAAACTAAGGCGATGTATCTTCTGGAAGTAAATGATGGTGATGATTCTGGTTCCCTTCTCACAAACTTAATCAGAATCAGCACAAAGTCACCTGAATATAAACAACATCATCCATTCCATCCAATTTAATGAATACATGTGAAAACATTATAAGAAGAAGAATTCCAGACACAGAACGAGAGACTTAGCCAATCAGAAGACTGTTGATATTCAATAACGATACAAAAAGTTCCGTTTATAATTAACGTTACCTCAGACAGACATCAGACTCAGCTGGTCTCGCCAACAATCTCCGAGTCCTCCTGACCCCGAGACCGAGACAACGTGTCTGCAGTTTGGAAGAATCTCACGAAACTCACAGATTCCTATTAAAGAGAACATTCTCCCAAAACTGTCAATCACACAGGCTGGTGACTCCCAGCAACCCATCAAAAACCAACAGACCACAAAGGGTAATCATTAGGAGGGACCTATGGTGATCTCATTTGCAAGTACCGAAACAATTTATGCAAAACGTATACGTCTGTTACTGTATGACGAAGCAGCTTAAAGGTGCAGTCTGCACTTTTGTTTGGTGGAGCCCAAACAAATACATTCCCTCCCAAGCAAAACACAGGAGACGGGACCAAATAACCACGCAGGGCATCATTAAAGAGGATGAGGTGAAAATAGCTGAACCAAATTATTACCATCATGGGACTAAGCCGGTTCCACCAGCACTGCGGGGCAACACTAATACAGAAGCACATTAGATACATGTACTCTTATGCAAATGTCTGGGCCACTGTGGTTGAGTTATGGTTCGTTTTCTAAATGGTTGAGGATAAAGCAGGCTGTGCAGGGAACAAACTCCGTGAACGGTCTCACATATTTAAGTGAATGCCAGCATGTCTAAACATACAGGAAAAAGTCAATGTAAAATTAGGGACGAATTTGAAGAGGATCCACTAGTGGTTTTAATGGTCCTAGATCTGAAATAGTTGTTCATAGTTCATTAAAGTGCAAAAAAATCATCAAGTTTGTTCCTGCAGAGTTTAACTTCTAATCCATCTTAATTTGACCCAAACTTAAGTGTAATATAATAAACTCGTTCTGCATTCAATACATGACTATGTTAACCACAAAACACACAGACTGTGCAGTTATACTGACATAAAAATGTTATTTTTGGGCACATCTAGTAAGATTTATAAACTGTGCATGACTCCATAAGGGTACATGTATTTTAATGATAAAGGAAATATTAGAAAATCGTACCAGCCTGTGGACTTGAAGCAGAAGCTTAATCCTCGGACAAATCTCTGTTTACCAGCTAAGCTACTCTACGGTCCCATGCTCACCTAGGAAAGGTAATGAAATGAGATTCCTACGTAGGGTTGCTGGGCTCTCGGTCACAAAGTAAAGTCTATCGTAAAGTCAAAATATTTAAAAAACTACCTGTGCTCTGTTCTCAGTAAGGACAGAATACAGCAGACTAATTGCAGCAGACTAAAGATTGTTTTTGGTTTACATTTTTACACAAGAAAATGACATGCTATTTTGAATTGCTATTCTTCAGAAAGACAAAAGGAATGCTCTCATCCGGTTATTTAAGGTGAGTTGACGCTACAACAGAACATTTTGTTTATTATTTAAACCTCTGTTTCTAGTCATTTCTTTTCATTGCAAGGGACAAGTTTTTTTTGTTTAAAAGCTTATACAAGAAAATGCGAATAGCTTTGCATTGCTTAGGGAGAGTCTTATCAAATGTAAAATCAGTAACTTTGAGAAAATCGAATCGTGAGCGGGGCGTATCCTTACACCCCTACAAAACGCTCCAAAATTACAACCCGGAATAAGCACAGAACCTTCCATGCATTCAACGCATAAAATGGCTAGTTGAATCAAACCTGAAGCTACAAGCCTTGGAAGAGTAATCTGATTTGATCAACTTTTACCAGACAGCCCACAGGTTTGACAAATGGTGCCTTCAACCCACAGATTCTGCTGCTAAATAAGCCCCGTGAAGCATGCTCAATGGCGATCGCACTATCGCATGGAAATCATTCGATCTGGTGATGCTTTGCATTGTAATTTTAGATGAACAGGTGCTCATGAGTGCAAACCCTCCGTCCCGACCTGATTGTTCTTGTACTCCAGGGTGATACTGAGCACATACATGCTGCTAAAAGGATCCGAGCTGATTTGATGAACACCAGAATGAAGTCATGATCACCGGATTTAAACAGCAGTGAACTTTTATGAGGTTTTGCCACTCCAACATCCCTCCATAAAGCACTCAGGCCTTGCATGCTCTTGATTTTGCATATTCATCCATTCATTCTGATATGTAAGCTTTATATTGTTCCTCTAATTCCCCATCAGGGATTAATAAAGTGCTTATCTAATCGAATCTTATCTAATTGTACTGCATGTTTGAACCTGTTCTATAACGTATCACTATGATAATACAGAAGCTTATAAATGAGGTTGTGACCCTTAAAGGGACTTTTATAACCAAATACAATCAGTAACTGGTGATCTTTATGAGGAGTGATAAACAGCATGCGTGCAGCCTCTGGGACGTTTCTGTACGGTGGTCAAAGTACTCAAACAACTCACAAAACTTGGACCGGGCAGAAACACGGGCTTTATCTGCAACACAACCTCCCTCAACTCTGAACTCTCCCGAGCTCAAGTGCTTGATTAATAAGATGCAGCGCGACAAGTACGGCTAGCGTTACCGAGCGATTTCAAATATTTAGTGAGAAAGGGAACACTCCCGACCCGATAAACCCTATTCAAACCCAGAGCTCGGTTTAACAAACTGCACATGAGCTGCAAGGCAAGTCACGTCTGCACGGGTAGTGCAACGTTTGCAGCCACTTCCTCTCACAAGCCTCTCTGTTTGGAGGCCTTCAGGCTGATCACCCGCGCGACGCGGCTCAGGAAGTCCTGATCTGCAGGCTTGCAACCTAAAGCATTGTCATCAGCCAGTCACGAACAACGCGAACGCAGCAGCCACTGGGCGGCCAAGGTCAACTTCTGGCTCCAAAGTCTAAACGTGTTTGCAAAAGAAAGCCAGGTGAAGGCCCTCTTCCATTTATGTAAACAGACACATGCTGTATTTAAGTGGTGCCAGAAACTGGGACATACCAGAGATCATGTTTATTTATATACAGCGGGGGCCAAAAATCTCTGGCCGCTAGTAAAAATGCTTCTATTTCACACTTCCCCTCAAATTTAATACAAAGCTTTGCATTACAGATCATACAATCAACATCATAATAAGTGAAAAGCTGAGCTTTAATATGCAAAAAAATACAGGTACTCCCCATTACTGTGCAGCTCTTCCTCACTACATTTCCCAGCACTCATCACTCCCTACGTCACACACCGGATTTCCTGATTCCAGAATCACAGATGTCTCCCGAATGTGTATTTATCTGTATTATTGGATTCCCATTGCAAAGTCATGATATCATAATTAGACCATCAGAAAATGGGGACTACCTGTAATATATTTCAGAATTGATTAGTATTTGGTATGTTCCCCCACTGCTCTGTGTACAGTGTGTGCTTGAGCTGCATGGACTCCCTGGGTTTGTGGAAAATCTGATGATCCATGTAATGCAGCAGGAGCTCACAAGATTCCAAAGAGCATCCTGGGAGGTTACTGAATGCTCGGCTTGTGTCTTCGAGTGCCCCTGTAAAAGCCATTACTTTCACTACAGCCCTCAGACTCTTGGCACCTGTCCCTTTTATGACTCAATTATATTATGCCTACCTCAGCTGTATTATGCTTACAGCGTCTTAAAAAAAAAAATCTACCCAATATGGACTTACATCCTCCAACAAAACACCAAAATAACTGACACGCATTTACCAGACTTATAACTCCACAGCCAAACAATCAGACAATGGACAGTCCAAGCAATTATAAGTTAAGGCTCTTGCTCAAGTCCCAAACAGTACCTTATGCGGCCTTCCTAAGGGGATGGACTACTGTCAGTGCTCAGCGACACTTAGAGCCTCACAGTCAGTGGACACAACCTCAATCGGGAATCAACGTAATTGTTTCCAGATATTAACAATTTTTCACAGAACAGTGTCATAGTCAAGACCGCTAGAGCCGAGTCCGAGTCAAGACCGGGACACATCGAGTCCGAATCAAGACCAAGGCCTTTAGTAGTCAAGTCCGAGTCAAGACAGAGACCAGAAGTGACCGAGACCGAGATGAGACTCAGATAGTTTTCATACGACAATAAAAAGAAGAAAATGGAAAGAATGAATTAGTTTGTAATGTTTTGTCAAATGTAACATTACATAATATACAGCCAAAAATTATTATTATATAATAGTCTTAGTCAAACTAAGGCAATGAAACATTTGGAAGCAAATGATGCTGATCCTTCTTCTCACCTAAAGATAGTCAACAGCATCCATTCCATCCATTTTTATTATTAAATAATCAACTATACGAAGTCAAGCGAGCGAAAAGGTGAAAATGCACACTGACAATCTTAATGGTAGACCATTCTAAATAAATCGTGTTCACTGATTGGATCCTGAACGAGAAGAGCGGGAACTTATTTTCGCTCGTAGCCAATCAGAGTGCAGATATTATTTAGGCCTGTAGAGAAAGGACTGACTTATTCTGTTTGAATGGATTGTTAATATTCAATACAAATAGAAACAGTTCAGTTTATCATTACATTGCCTCAGACAGATGCATCGGACTCGGCTGGTCTCGACAACAACCTCCGAGCCCACCTTACCCCGAGACCAAGACAAGACCGAGTGCAACATAGGTCGAGACTGGATTTGAGTACCCTAGCTCCAGCACCAGTCCCTGTAGAACACAGGGTGTAGGCGTGAGCGTGTCCTGAATGGGACTCCTTTACATCACAGGGGTGACTATGGGTCGCTATCTCTGTCCATCAATCATGTCTGGATGCCTAACAGTTGTGATGAACCGTTAACATGCCAGTTAACTTGTGAGATCTTTAAAAAACTTTAGTGGATCATCAGAAAAGGAACAACACTTGGCTACACCAACCCAACGAGTAACGGAATGTGGGTGGATATTTTATGCCATGATTTTTACTGCCATGACAGTGTCATCCTAAAAACCTGTAAAGCTTTAAGGCAGCACATAATAACATATAATGTGTATATAATATGCATTAATATATATATATAGTTTGCCCATCTTAGGTTCTGCAGATATGTCTGAAGTCCAGGACAGTTCTCCCAGCTCTAACACAACTGACCACGAAACTGTCCTGGACTTCACCCCAGAACCTGAGGTACACAAACCTGGCTTAGAGTGACATACCACAAACATGTAGGTGGTCAGGGCCCACCTCAGGACGGTCCACATCACCACGCAGAAGCAGAAGAGAAAGATCTCGGGAAGTCTGATATGTGCATGGTCTAGGAAAGTCTTTATGGACATATCGAGTCCACACTCCTTGCAGTCTCTGTAGGAGCGGATGATGGCACTAGAGGCTCTGGAAAACAGGTTCACGTAACCCGGCATGGGGTCCACCTCCGGCAGAGCCATGGTTCCACACAGAGCTCGGTCTCTGTGCTGTACAAAACTGGGTAGCACGAGGATGTGAAGGTTCAGCTGGCCTGCTTTGCCTGAAATGGACACCTTAATGCTTTAAGCCTACTTCTCTATCAAATCTGTAAAAGGATTTGGGATTTAATAAACTGATTTAAGGCAGGATGCAGGCCGCAAATGGAGGCAAGAATGCATTGAAACCGAAACCCAGGGCCGGTTAGGGGAATTTATGGGGCTTGTAATTTATAATACGCAAAAAGCACCTAAACCATCCATTGGGTGTCTTCTCATAAAACGCAGGCCTGCTCTTAAACAGCGCTGGAATGAAAGGAAGTGAAACAGAGAATACGACAAACCTAGCATGGAATAATAAAGGAATCTGAAGAAAGCCCGACTAAAAGGAGTTTTCGGGTGAATTAAAGTGTTAAATTGGCTCAGATGACGCACACGCGTCAATGGCGGATACGCGCCTTCCCGTTATTCGCCTTTGGTCATATGGGCGTCCAGATCTATTAATAAAGCAGATCTATAATCCAGCCTGGCTGAATATCAGAGACGGATTTAAAACAGCAAAAAAAAGGTGTCACAAATCCGGATTGATCCCCAAGCCGTGTGAGTTCCAGCGCTTGTGCCGGCGCGCCTCCAGTCTTCATTGTTATAATTAAAGAAAAGAAACCATCACTGTTCGTGTCCGCGATGTAGTGCCAAGGTGCCGTAAATCCTCACAACTAAACAAACTGAAAAACGAAAAGCATACAAGAAAATCCGCGTACAACCCTAAAAGCGGCGTGTGCTGTGCAAGTTTCCGTTCTGTGGAATAAATGCAACATGCTTAGAAAATAAGGAGGCGCATGTCAGGAGGATGCGTCATGACGTCATGACGTCGGTTTCAGGCACACCAATCAAAAGATTCTCTACCGCATGGGGCAAGAGATGTGTCGGACCTTGGACCTACATGTATTGACTGTAGTATTAAGCACAACCAAACGCAGCTGATTTTGGACACAGCAGCCACTGTAGATCTTCTGATGCGTAAGCTGTGCTACAGTGATGACGCAGCGGTTAAGGTACTGGACTACAAACGAAGTAGAACGGTCCAGGGTTCGAGCCCCAGCACTGCCAAGCTGCCTCTGGTTGGCCCTCGAGAAAGGCCATTAACCCACAAATGCTTGGACCGTACGCTGTAAGACTGTTAGTTGTAAATCACTCTGGCTAAGAGCATCTGACAAGTGACTCAATGTTTGTTTGTTTTATTTAACGTCCCTGATACCATCAATGGCTTTTTAACTGCAGACAGATGGTTACATCGAACCTTTAACTTAGTCTAATGCAATTCTTTGGACAGTGCAAGGAAACAGAAGCACGGAGTAAAAGCACCCAAGTGACTAACTGTAAATTGTAGTATAAAGAGGTACACCCTGCCTGACCAAAAACATTTGGATTACAATACGCAAATAGCTAAGAGTCTCTGACTCAATAATTACTACAGTGATTTATATATTTCAGCTGGTAACAATTCTCTTACCCTAACTGGACCATCGAGTAGCTTCTCATTTCTTAAATAGCCAAATCAGAAGTTGTATCCTGTGGTCATGGAAAAGGTTGGCCTGCATCAAGCAAAGAAGAGAACTAAAGAGACGCTGAAATGACTGGAATTGGATTAAGAACTCCAACACATTATTAAAACCTGCAAGGTTAATGATGGGCCTCAAAAATCCTGAATGCCTGATTGGTATAAAATAGACAGAAGAACTCAGGGCTGTGTTTAATAGTGAAAGTATGAGCATTTCTGTGACAAAACCACTTATTAGTGAGGATCATCAGAAAAAAAACCTGCTACAGTTTTCTAGAGAACTGGAAAATTTTAATTGGACTCTGGAGAATTGGAAAAAGGTCATGTGGTCTTATGACTGACCATATTCCAGAGCATTACAGTGTAAGGAGGGAAGCACATGAAGGACTTTCCTGCTTAGACTCAAGATCCTAGAGTGACGCTGTGTATCGGACTACATAATCCCGATATGCATATTTTACATGATTTAATTTGAACTATCACTGTAAGACTATAGATAAATTAGTTTCACTCTTGCATTTATCTTACATTTAGTCTTGGTCCTCCCAAGGTTTCTTCTCATAACACTTAGAGAGTTTTTCCTTGCCACTGTCGCCCTAGGCTTGCTCAATGTGGGATTGGACGTAGATATTAGGAGATAATCTATAATTGTAAAGTTGCTTTGCGACAATGCTCCATTGTACAAAGCTCTATAGAAATAAATCTGACTTGACTTCTTCTCAAAGGTGTGTGAAGGTCAGGGCTCTGTTCAAGCAGCCAAGTTCTCCATCAAACCATTTATTTAGGTGTGCTGTTTTAGAAGGGCAGAGCAGAAAGTTGAGAGTTGTGTTGAGTCACTAAGATGTTCAGCAAAACCCTTTCTACTCTTCCTCCCTTTATGCTTCATATAATGTCCTTTAGCAGTGAAGTGGCTGAAAGAAGTGAGATCATTAATTAGTAGGCGTGTCCACACACTTTCTGGGCAGGGTCAGATTTATTTATATAGCTGGAGCATTGTCTCAACACAGCTTTACAATTTTCTATTACATAAGGCCCAAAGCCTAAACTGAGGAAGCCTAGGGTGACAGTGGCAAGGAAAAACTCCCTAAACGTTATAAGGAAGAAACCTTGGGAAGATCTAGACTCAAAAAGGGACCAAACCTGCGTGGGCGGCTTGGATGCCATATGCAAGAATTAAACTAAGCTACATAATTAATACGTTTATAGTAAGAGTTTAAATAAACAGAAGCTAAATCAAATGAAAAGATAACATATTTAGAGAAAATATAATAATATATGGACTAATACATTAAAGATAATGTAAAATTATGAAGAATATAATAAAATAGAGAAGATAAAACTATAACATATAAGACAAGGGTGTATATTAATTAAATATTGAATAAAAGACTGGAAAGACTATGCACATATCCATTATTTAAGGGCAGGGGTGCATCTGCAATGTGTTAAGGGAAAGGGACCAATACTGACAGGACCGACTAGATATTATTGGGTGGTGACCATTTTGAGCAGAGGCGTGGCGTTATTTGGTAGTGTGTGGTGCTGATACACGTCTGGGATCTGAATCTAACCCTGATAAAGGGTTATTAAAAACTGCATGGAAAAAAGATAATCTGCAGTTTTCAAATGTGTGCATATATTCATCACCTTTTCACCAAAACAACTTAATATACAAGCAATTAAGGGTTAAGAGCCTTAAGGGCCAAACAGTGACAGCTTGGTTGTGTTGGGATCTAACTGTTGAACACCTGCTAATTGTTTACTTAGTAGTTCAGTTAAAAGATTTCGTTCTCTATAAGCATTACAGAGTGTTGTAATACAAGGGGAAGATTTTTTTGCAAAAAAATAAATGAAAATAAGTTTACATAACCAAAAGTACAATGACTTTTAACTTATGAACCTGAAAAGTTGGACACAGTTCATCCTTTGGTAGGCTACGGCGCCACGCAGTGGTCAGAAAGTATATAGCGACCTTTACATTTTGGAAAATAACACTGACTCATTCACTCATACTCGTAGTACTTTATTCTGTCTGCTGTTAATTATGAGCCATCTGCTGGAAACAGAAGTTTCACAGAACCTGGTTGAAATAAGTGGGATCATTAATTAGAAGACATGTCCACACACTTTTGGTCACATAATGCAATATCTGGGCAGGGTTAGGGTTACAGTGTCAAGGAAAACACCCCAAAAATGATAAGGAAGAAACCTTGGGAGGATCCAGACTCAAAAAGGGATCAAACCTCCTTGGGCAGCTAAGATGTTATATGTAAGAATCCAACTAAGCTACATAATTAATAAGTTTATAGTAATAGTTTAAATACACAATTTTTATAGTTTAAATAGTCATTCTGACTCAATCACTCTTACTCAATGTACTTTATTCTTGTCTACTGTTAACTATGAGCCATCTGCTGGAAACAGCAGTTCCACAGGACCATGGTTTGAACCCCAGACTGGGCTTGCAACATGAAAGTCTGGTAATGCCATTACATGGCCCTTCTATGGTCTGGTATCCCAGTAAGGCAACACTTAAGCATGCCTCATGATTTCTGGGATAGACTCTGGACCTCCTCCAGACCCTGACCAGGGTCAACACAGAAATTTTCACTTTTGGCTACAACTGTAAATGTATATTCAAGAGTCAAGTGTATTTATAGAGGGGAGAATTCTCACTTTACACTGATGAAAGCCCTCTGTGAAACCATTTGTCAACTATTAACAAGATTACTTGGAGTAAGCCATGTTATTAACATACAATAACACCATTTCATCACTAATTTGGCAATTTAACCATGACAAAACCCAGATAAGACTATTAATTATTCATCTTTATTTTTAAAAAGTAAGTAATTTAGAAAATGGGGAAGATAAAAACGTCTTATTATCTATTATTGCTACTCAGCTTAACTCTTGATGTTGTAGATGTGTCACCTGAGAGATAGGGCTGGCCTTGGTTTGGCAGATAGGAAGTTAAACAACTCAGCATTTAAGATAACAATAAGCTGAGTGGATTGTGGACTGGATTGGGTAACTATAGGACAGATTTTAGCTTCGCCTAGTCACCCTGTTGAACTTTTGACAGAAAAAACAAGTGAGTGAAACAGAAAAACGCTATTATAGCACATTCCAGAGAGTATAAAAAAGAATGCATACAGCAGTGGAAAATCCTCGCGGCCTTCTAGGCCTTCAGAGAAGAAATAATTTTGTAGGAGCTAACAGTTATATCATTACACTAAGTTTTTAATATTTAATAGTCATTATCTTAATTATTATTGCAAAAAAAAAAACACTCTACTTCTTGTTCTATATAATCTTTCCA
The DNA here is from genome assembly GCA_025084515.1 of Ancistrus triradiatus. NCBI lineage: Eukaryota > Metazoa > Chordata > Actinopteri > Siluriformes > Loricariidae > Ancistrus > Ancistrus triradiatus. Next base: position 649,590 of record JAJAGP010000040.1, on the reverse strand, counting down.
ACTATTGGAGTAGGGTAGCATGCGTCGAAAGAGGTTAGTGCTGTCATCTCAAAGCTCCAGAGAGCGCTGGTCCACCCTCTGCCTGTATGGATTTGCATGTTCTTCCTGTGTTTATGTGAGTTTTCTCTGGATACCCTGTTTCCTAGTACATTCCAGTGATGTGCGTTAGGTCAACTGGTCTTTCTAAAGCGCCCTGTGATTAATCAACCTGTCTAGGGTTGATTCCCAACTTGTTTCCTGTTCTACAAGTTAGGCCCTGCTCCCTGACCCTGAATTGGACTAAGCAAGTATAAAAATTTATGAAAGAAATAATTAAATGAAAAACATAAACTTGCTGTGCAGTTGATTAATTCTGAAATAGCAGTATTCCGATAGGAAGAGCAGAAAAAAACAATGATAAGCTACAATACAAAGTCATAGCTGCTACAAAGAAGGCTGTGATTTCAGCTAATTGTGGTGTCAGGATGCCAGGATGCTCTGGCATTTCACTTTCATCTGTTAAATTTAGTCAATAAACTTAACACAAATAAATGGTGATTTAGAATTTGTAGAAATATGCCGTATTCAAATTTGTTTCTTTGTTTTGGTAGGCTAGCTAGAAATGCTAGCACTGTTTAGTGAGTATGGAATTAATATGTGCTTGAATTTAGATTTTTAAGTTGCTGTTAAAGTTAGCACTCTACATTTTTGTCTCATCTCCCTACCAAACATTTTCACACATGAAAATAAAATATATTTAATAAAAATGTGGGGCTGCCTGATTGACGTTACACATTCTTCGTATATAGCTGGGATAACGGACTTGAATGAGTGTAATTATATATTTAGTCTGCTCCGACAATGTTTCGTTTGATTTATTACTTAAAAAAAAAAAACAGGTTGAAAATTACAGGTTTTTATTTATTTAACATTCTGTAGCGCCGTGTTCTGTTTGTATGTTATCCCAATCTGGCAACCTTGGTTGACAGTAAAGGGTGTGTGTAGAAGGTAGTTCCATGCAGTGATGGTGGACAGAGCGGTTAAAGTTGCCATGTTGGGTATGTATTAAACATTTTAGATAACGTTCATATGATATAAATATTTAAAAATGTTAAAATATTTGTATGTGAAATGATTTAAAAAGCTGTTTGTGCAGTAATAACTATAGGTAAAATATTTTAGAAACTTTGCATTTTTATTTAAAAGGTAATGGGAAATTTGGTAAACAATACCGGAGATGGGGGTCCTACGTTTAATCTGGCAACCTGGATCCTGCCACTTTGACGGCGCCGCTTCGGGAGAATGCGGTAGAAATGAATGAAGAGGATATGTTTCATTTTAAATGTTTTTGTTAATGGATTATCGATCGTCTTCAGTTAATAGGATGCTAAACAGCACGTACTACGCTTTCAAAGAGTATAATAGTCATTTTTCGTATGTTATCCAGGTTATTTACAGGATGCTTGGCCTCTGGATATCGTGTTTTTCATGAACTGCGAGCCAAATACCGGTTGAAATTCACGTCCTAAGGCTTTGACAGGACCTCTGATTGTAAAAGACGTCTTTTATGTTATATTATATTGTACATCAGGAAGACTTAAGGATTCCTGTCTGTTCGTTTTGGCGAAATCTTCATGTTAATTGTGCTTTGGTGTGAGCGCATGCGCAATGGCAGGCCGTGAGCAGCATCAGCAGCAGCAGCCGCCGCAGGTGGAGGAGAAGGTGGAGGAGCTGGATGATGCAGAACTGGCTCTGCAGGGCATCAGTATGCTCCTCAACAACGGCTTCAAGGAAAGTGACGAGCTCTTCAGGAGATACAGGTAGGCCCAGGCAGTCAGGAGCTTCAGTGAGTCCTCCTTTAGTATGGCTGATTCATCACAACAGGATCCTTAGGATCAGTTACGATCCCAGTATTCAGAGGTTTACTTTCTTTTTAAAGGACTAACTGTGCCGTTCCGTATGGTATAGGGATTCTCCGATTCTCTGCTGTCATAGTAGGCTTTCCACTAGATTTTGGAACATGGCTGTCGGGATTCCCTTCCATTCCCAAACCAGAGCATTATTTAGACCAAGCGCTCATGTAGGGTCACAAGCCGTGGCTTAAGTCTTGTTTTATACAGGCCTTTTCTTACAGGAACTACTCTGCGAGTTTATTTCCGTCTGAATCATCCATAGCAGTGTTTTTCCGTCCTTACTTGCAGGTAGAATTTCCTAGTGTATGTCTCCCAACCCAGCGCTGCTCTGATAGGTGCCCATCTCAGTCAGGGGTGCTACTGAAACTACAAATGGATGTGATTTTAATGGCTGCGTCAGGTTTTTGGTACTTTTATGTTTAAATCAGCACAATATATTTAATATATGTACGTTTATTTTACCCGAAATGATGACAATTGTATCGGTTATGTTCATAAAGAATACAACGCACTGGAAACTCGCTGGTCCTGCAGGAATTTTATTACTGTCCTGATGCAATTTATCACTGAGCAGTCGTGCACAATCATTCACAGATGTTCCCTGATACGATAACCCCACCCGAAAAGGTTTGATAAAGTCGTTGCGCTAAGCTCAGCAAACCATTTCTTTATGTACCTTGTGTTGTGCAACTGAAAAAAGAATGAACCTTCTCACGTCCCATAAATTGGGAAGCTGCAATTATCTAGTATGCCATGATGTGCTGTAGAATCGGCACCCTTTAGGGCTGTACCGATACACTCTGCACTCTACATTCAATAAAAGAAGTTCCTTTTTAATTTCTGACATGCAAACGATGTAAAACATAGGTTTTTAAACAACAAAGCTATAGTCTTCTGTGATTAAAATAAATGACTAGAAACAGAGGTTAAAAATTGTAAACGAAATGCTGTGTTGTAGCTTCACTATATCTTAAATAACAGAATGAAACAAGAATATTTAGTCCCCCACAATAACAATAAATTAGAAGGAGTTTTGAATATTGCCACTGCAACAAAATGTGCAAGTGTAACAGTTTCACCAAGTTTAAAACTAAGCACCATCTTAAATAGATGCTTAAATAGAGCATGACCTATTGCTCCCTCTGGTGGTATTTTGCATATGTTAGTCAAATAAGCATCTTGAGGAATCATGGATAAGATGAACTGCCAGGTTGCCAGGTTGGTTGCCTGGACTATTCGGGCAACATTAATGCCACATGAAAATCATTAAAAAACTTCCACCTCCTTTGACTGACCTAGAGGCACTGTATAGTATTAAAGGCTCAGTATACCCACGCAGCTACGCCAGTGTTTCCACTGCTCCAGAGTCCACTGTGGTGCTTTACACCACTCCAGGTGACCTAGTCTTGTATGTAGCAGTGCGGCATTGGCTCCCGATCCACAAAGCTCCTAACAGGCAGTTGTAGACGTTTTTATGTGAAAATCCCATTCTCTGAGCTTCACGTCGAGCTGTTGTTGCTCCTAGACGTTTCCACTTTCAGTACCTCCAGCTGATCTGGGCAGTAATTTGGCGGATTGTTCTACAGTTGGCATCGTATGAAAGCTTTTTAGTGCAATCTATTCTGCTACTTATGTTGTCTTTAATGGCTAGAAAGAACATCTACATTTACATTAGAGGCTAGAAATCACCCTGGAAATTCAGAAAAGCCCTGGTGGGAAGCTTTTCTAGAGAGATCTGTTTCTCACAGAATAATACTTTAAAATTAGTATTTGAAAATTAATAATTAATCATGTAGCGTAAGGGCACTAAACATCTGCTGTGAACACTGCAAGGGGAGTGTTCTCTGATAAACCATCTGTGTTTACGCCAAGTGGGAAAACACGAGTGCGTAATTATTTCAATAGCATATAAACTAAGTGTGTTTCGAACCATCATTCCACTCGGTGTTGAAGTCGTTCTCCATAGCTTCTCACAGTTGGAGCAAAATAGATGGAGCTCTGAACTGCCCGTTCTACCTCGTCCCAAGATGCTCTTTGTTTGAGTTGTTAGAGGTTGGCAGTTTTTGAAGTACTGGCCCCGACAGGTGTAACACGGATGACAATGAACCTCCGATCATGACAAGCGGGTGTCTCTAATAAAGTGGCCTCCCTGCGTTTGTAGTAATCAGACTTTTTTCTCCTTTCTTTAGGACTCAAAGTCCACTGATGAGCTTCGGAGCCAGTTTTGTGTCTTTCCTGGTGAGTGTTTTGTCTGAGCCTCTGCTTTTGTCACTGGTAAATAAAATATCCCCGCTCATGCACATCTGCTTCGGCTCATCTGTTTATTCTGTTTATTCAGCTGTGTTAGACCAGGGGGAGAAGCCCTGTCATTTGTGCAGTGTTGACTCGAGGACTCAAGATCCTAAAGTGACTCTGCATCGGACTAAATGATGCCGATACGCCTATTGTTTACGTTATTTTATTTAATATTTTATTCATCTGTTAATATTTACTTACTTTCTTTTTTAGAACTATTACTACAGAATTATTTGACAAGATACATTAGTTTAATTCTTACATTGATCATCTAAGCCACCCAAGGAGGTTTTTGAGTCTTTTCTTCCTCATAATGTTTAGGGATTTTTTGGCTTGCTCAGTTTGGGATTGGCCTTAGATATTAGAAGATAATCTAAAATTGTACAGCTGCTTTGAGACAATGAGACCCTTACCCAGTGAGCCCGACTCAGCTCTGAAATGTTCCATTTCCAATCGAATTAGATGTGGTTAAGATCTTTCTTGTCTCCAAATCCGGTTTAAGTAATCCAACAACTGGCTTCTCATGCGTTCAGGTGAAAGCTGAACATGACCCGACCACCAAAAACACAGATTAATGCATGGTGTGAGCAGACTCCTGGGTTACTGTGATAAGAAATTGAGTAGACAGACAAACTAAGCATTTTCTGTGGGATTTCTTTATGCAGCTTTTAATTTTATGTAAAGCTGAATGGAGAAACTCAGAAAAAGCAATCAATACCTATCCACAGTGAGACTTCAGTTGTTTACCGAGCCTTTCTGGGTATTATATTACATTACATTCAACATGCTCGACAGGGATTGTTCTCAGTTCCCAAAAGCGTTGGCAATTCAATGGCTGCCTTATTATATTTAATGTATGTCCTGGAGCGTTCAATGTCAAGTGAGAGCAGCGTTTGCTTTTTCATTATGAATGGTGTAATTAGGGTTAAATAAAATATTGCAGCAGCTCTAAATAAAGGTAATGATGTGTACACAGAAGCTCTACCCTTCTGTCTAATGGGCCTGTCATGGACCATCTTTTGATCCCGGTGAGGGTCAACATGGCTGAGAACCCACAGCCACATTTTACGTCTGCATCTTCCCAAACCAATTTTGAGATATAATGGTGGTGGCCTAGCGGTTAAGGTGCTGGACTATAATCCAGAAGGGCCAGAAGGTCCAGGGTTAAAATAACCCATCCGCCAAGTTTGCCACTGTGTGGACCTTGATCGATGCTCTTAAACCACAATTGCTTTTGGATTGGATTATTAGACTATCAACTTGTAAGTCTCTTCTGATTAATGACTAAATGTAAATATAAGACCCCTCTGGGTCTGCACTGGGGTCTCCTGCTCCAGGCAGGTCAGTCTGGACAGAGCCATCAAAACCCTCACCGGGAAACGTGGACGGAAAGTGAGACTGAGACCTCTTAGCAGCGGCTGTACTACTTTATTTAACCCTCTTGCACTCTAATTACAGCGTTTATAATTAAAATAAACAAACCACGCTCTCACAGTGGATCATTTGCCCTGTACCTGCTACTGCAACAAAGACTGATATTAATGAATGCCCGTTGTTTTGAAAGGTCATTTTGTGTCGTCTGTGAGATACAGTCATTCAGGTGCATGTCTGTAAATGTGTGTGTGTGTGTAGAACGCCATGATGACGTTCGAAGAGGAGAAGATGCAGATGGCCTGTGACGACCTGCGAACCACGGAGAAGCTGTGCGAGAGCGACAACATGGGCGTCATCGAGACCATCCGCAATAAGATCAAGAAGAGCGTAAGTGATTTTTTCCCTCTCCCACTTTTATCCCTGCTTGTTCTGGACAAGGTTGTGAGGAAAACAGAGCCTGTACTGGCACACAGAGGGCACACGGGTGGAAGTACCCCCAGTAAAGTGCAGGGCACAACAGAGGTCGTAGCACTGGGAACCACCGGGATTCAAAACCGCGTCCTGTTTAGGATTTTTTTCCGTTTTAGCCCTGATCTTCCAGGTCAGGGTTGCGGGTGTTTCGTTCCGGAGCCCTGGAGCCCTGATGCCGGAGCCCTGGGACCCTGATCGGAGGAGGCAGGGATGAAATATGGGGGGAAAATCCTTTAGTCATAGATGGTGTGAAAGGGGGATTAGGGAGATTTTAAGGGGTAAAATTAGTATCCCCTTTAACTGCCATAATATGTTCAGGGATTTAATCGGATTTGTGATTCACACTGAAACCGTCTGACAGAGCGTCATCCGATCGCTCCTAATGCAGTCACGGCGGCAGGGTTGCCAGATCCATTGTCATTCCTTCCGTTCCAGATGGACTCTCAGAGGTCGGGGATGGCGGTCGTGGACCGGCTCCAAAGGCAGATCATCGTGGCTGACTGCCAGGTTTATCTGGCTGTGCTCTCATTCATCAAGCAGGAACTCTCAGGTACGACGTGACGTCCCCTGGCTGCAGGGGGATTTTCCTTTTTCAAAGTAGCTGCTCCACTGAGAAAATGATTAAACTAATCCAATCCAAATAGGGCTAACATCTCCATAAATTTCCTTTTCAGTCTGGTCAGCTTTTAATCAGCAAGCTACGCTCAGGTCATTGCAAAGGGTTCACAAACTTTTCTTCTCTTGTCTCCTGCTGGTCCGTACCTCCCAGCGTACATTAAAGGAGGCTGGATCCTCCGCAAGGCTTGGAAGATGTACAACAAATGCTACAGCGACATCAGCCAGCTGCAGGAGGCGTGTCGCAGGCGTCCCTCCGATCAGACCAACCACAACACGCCCGAGGCCGAGAGCAGCGGCCGGCTGATGGAGGAGGCCGTGGAGCGCCTGAAGGGTTCCGTCAGTTTCGGCTACGGCCTTTTCCACCTCTGCATCTCCATGGTTCCTCCTCACCTGCTGAAGATAGTCAACCTGCTGGGATTCCCCGGAGACCGGCACCAAGGCCTGGAGTCGCTCGCCTACGCCGGAGAGAGCAGAGACATGAAGGCACCGCTGGCCACGTAAGCAGGGTTTAAGAAATCATATCCAGTCCGCAATTGGAAGCCAAAGTGATTAAACCGGAATAATCTATTTAATAATAATCTTTTTAATATTACATTTTCTCTAAAATACTAGTCTGCATATTATTATAGTTTAATTATAATTATTATCTTAATATTTATTTTGCTTCTGTTTATATGAACTATTACTATAAACTTATTCATTGGATAACTTAGTTTATTTCTTACCTATAAGCAGGTCGGGTCCCTTTTTCAGTCTGCACCCATTTTGTACCCATACCCAACACACTCATACCCCACAAACCCCAAAACTGTACCCGTATTGTCACATGTACTCAATGCCGTCCAGACATATGCCAACAGTGCACCCATTTTGTTCCCTAGTACCCCAACACCACACCCATACTATCCCCACAAGCCCCAAATCCGTACCCATATTATCCTAAGACCACTAGTGCCGAGTCCGAGTCAAGACAAAGACTTTTAGTAGTCGAGTCCGAGTCAAGACCAAGAGAGAAAAAAAACGAGTCCAAATGAGGTCCCCAGCATCGTCCAGGCATATGCCAACATACCCTTACTCTCCCCATAACCCCAAATCCACACCCTTAATATGCACCTGCTTCCATGTTTACTCAGTCCAGTTGCAGAATGGGTAGCTCAAGTTGGCTCACAGTTCATCACCTCTTCTGCTCTTTTTGCTCCTTTAATCTCCTCATGCCATCCTCCAGGCTGGCGCTCCTATGGTACCATACGGTGGTGCAGCCCTTCTTCGCTCTGGACGGCTCCGACTGCCGAGCCGGACTGCTCGAAGCCAAAACCATCCTGCAGAAGAAAGCAGTGGTTTACCCCAACTCCTCTCTCTTTATCTTCTTCAGAGGACGAGTGCAGAGGTTAGAGGTGGGTACCTGCCGTCCAAAACCTGGACCCAGAAAGAAACTTCCACTGATGAGAGACACAGAGGTCATGAGTCCAGGTTAGGATGTGATCATTAGATTAGGTATTAAATCAGCTGTTTTTAGTGTTACTCTACATTAACAGTGGTAAGGATTTCCAGTTGAGTACAATGTTAGTGCTTCCTTAAGTACCAGATCAAGAAATTGTTGACAGTAAGAAACTAGGTACAGTAAAGAGAAGAGCCTTAAGGCCTCTCGTTTGGATGGGTGCCCTGCTGGGGTGCGGCATGACGAAATGGTACACCCATCAGCCAAAACCAGGCACAGATCAAATAACAAATAGCACAGATTGTCTGGATCCAACAGGACATGATAAGCTCGGCTGGTGAACAGTCTGTCCCTGTAGTGGACGTGCTGAATGTGAGCAGTAAATCAGCTTTTACACATACAAGGAATTTGTTTCTGATTGTTGTGGGACTGTAATCCCACGATTTCCTATCCAGGATCAAGTTGAGCTCACAGATTTTGTCCCAGTTTTTTGTTACATTTTCAGACTGGATGAAGCTGATTCTGATAAGGCAGGATATGGATTACTAAAACTGGATTGTTGTGCTTTTAAGACCCCTCCAGGCGGCCATCTGCTGGTCAAAAAATATAACAGCATTTTTGTTAATGAAAAAACATAATGAGTGAACCAGTTAGGAGAGAAAATAGTTTTATTCTCCATCTGCAGACTTCAGAATTAAACTAAAAAGAGCGGAGCTGAAGAGCTAAAGTTAACCTCGCTTACAGGCGGAGACTAAATTACAAATCTCCCTTCTTAAGAACAAAATAAAACAAACTATGATTGTTATTTCTGATGGCGACTAAAGACCTGCAGCTGAGTTCTTTTTTTTACCTTCTAATATGTCCTTTCAGTAAGTGGAAAAATGTATATTTAAGTTTACATCAAGATTTCACCGAACTTTAGTTTCTCTAAAACCCGAACCCAAAGTGTTTCTTACTTTTGCAAATATTTTGAAATATGTTATAACCTTTTTAGTTTCACTGCATAAAGGAATGTTACATTTGTGTTATTTGAATTCCAAGCAGTAAGCTAACAGAACAATCTGTGTTTTACATTCTGTTAATTTATCATTCAGTGATTTTAATTCAGAATGTCATTTCATGCAGTTAAAAACACCATTTTTCTACAACGTAAGATTAAATTGTGGCTTTAGAAGTACATTTTAAATCAGTTCTGCAGAACGTGCTTACTTTGGGCTCGTTTTTGTACAAAGTGTGTCTTCAGCTCTTAATCCAGCTTTAATCCACCTCTCAAGGTGGGATAAAAATGATCCCGTTATATGGGATTAAAGGTATCCTAGATTTCTGCTTCAAGTTTTGAAAAGCATTTAATCCTGGATAAAGGGTCGATTGGATTACGAAATCCAGATCCAAATCTTCAGGATCCAAAGACTGACCTGTTTTGAAAAACACATTTTTCAAGTTTAATCTAACTAGATTGCTTTAATCCTGTCAAATATCTTTTGAAAAACGAACAAAATAAAATGTACAGGTATGCAGATAGACAAAAAATTAAATCTAATAAATGAAGTGTTAGATGAGTGTCCATATGTAGTGAGGTATGTGCCGATGTTATATAAGACCTGAGCCTCGTACACAAGGGACAAATCGTTATGGCCAGACCACTGGTAAGAGAATCTCCTAAACAACAAGACGTGTGGGCCCAGGAGGGACAAACCACCAACCGGCCACAGGGAGTTAGGTAACGAATCCTATCCTGCCTAATCTGAATGAACTAAAGAGCCCCTGTGGTCACAGATATGTTTAATGATGCTTATGGGAGGAGTGTGTTACAATACAACGGCAGCGCCCCCTGCAGACTGGTCAGAGTGCTCACCATGCTAACCCCTGCCCACCATCAAAAGCTCCTACAATGTCAGAACTGTGCTTTAGAGCAATGGAAAATGGTAGTGGGAAAAAGACACGGCGAAATCTCCGACACATTAAGAGAGTGGAAATTAAAGACAGGGAGTTTTCAGAGGGTTTAGACAAAAGACGCATCGGACCCGGTATGAAAAGGCCTTCACTCGCTGCAGATCTCCTCCAACTTCCATGCTTTCTGACTAAGCATTCAGTAGAAAGTACTCAAACGTTACTGATCTTTTCCCCCTCAGTGCCAGATCAATAGCGCGCTGGCGTCCTTCCACGATGCCCTGGAGTTCGCTTCAGACCAGAGAGAGATCCAGCATGTGTGTCTCTACGAGATCGGTACGATTCCTCATTACGGATGGATTCACTCAACAAAACAGGGTTTGTACAAACTGTAAGGCTTTTGTTGTGCTCAGGGTGGTGCAGTATGATCGAGATGAACTTTGAAGATGCTTATAAGGCCTTTGAAAGGCTGAAGAACGAATCCAGATGGTCGCAGTGTTACTACGCTTACCTGACCGGAAGTAGGTTCCACCGAACGTATCTACGTTCTAAACGTATTCTAAACGTAGAACTGTTTGTCATCTATATTTGTTCATTGTTTTCCTACAACAAGTCTGCCAGGGTGCGTCTGGTGATTTGGAGGGGGCGAATGCCGTGTTCAGAGACGTACCGAAGCTCTTCAAGCGCAAGAACAATCAGATCGAACAGTTTGCCTACAGGAGGGTGAGTTTGTGACGCGTGCTGACGTTATTTACCAGTGTTTCGTTTGCTCACGATTATTTATTTTACATTTCTTTTATTTCTTTAGTATAAACTATGCAATCAGCAATCAGCATTTTCTTGTATAAGCTTGCAAAGCAGAAAACTTTAGTCCCCTGCAATTAAAAGAAATGACTGGAAACAGAGGTTTGATATTGTAAACAAAATGCCCCATGCATTTCAAAAGCAAGCTACATTTAGCCCAGAGCATCAGTTCAAAGTAATGTACTTTTGCTGTATAAAATAAAAAAACTTTAGTCCCCCACCATTAAAATAAATTGCTAGAAACAGAGGATTAAAATTGTAAAATGCTCCATGGTAGCAGCACCGTATCTTAAATAACCGAGTGAAAACATTCCTTTTTATTTCTGAAGATTTGATTCAAAATAATGTGTACTTTCCTTGTCTAAAAATGTTAACCAAACAAATCCCATATGTAATCCCCTGCAATTAAAAGAAATTAGGAATCTCACTGAGACCGAGATGTGTCTGTGTGCATGACTGCGCCCACTGGTGTTCACAAAATGCAACTGCATTAGACTTGACGATGCACACCGTCCCATTATCGCATGATCACACCCCTACTATTTGGTGCGGGAACAAAAAACTAAACAGGATACAGATCAAATAGCAATATAGCAATTATAGTCGGATACATGGGATCATTCCCTGGGACGTGATGACAGCAGGATGCATTGTGGGAAGAAGGCAAACTGCTGGAGTGAGTGTGGAACCCTGGGTCAGGAAATTCATGCGGACGTCAGTTTAACACAGAACACCAACCTGAACATCATTACTAAACTATCTCCTAAATGTCTCGTCTGGTCTGATTCCACAGGCCGAGCGGCTGAGGAAGGTTTGCGCCTCGCAGGAGCTTTGCATTCTGGGGGTCGTGGAGGTGCTGTATCTGTGGAAGGCTCTCCCAAACTGCTCGTCCTCCAAACTGCAGCTCATGAGCCAAGGTGAGAAACCCGTAGAAACCTGAAGGAATAAGTCGCTTTGGACTTCTTATTTGGTAAAAGTAATATCTGTTTAAGTAGAAGATAAAGAAATGGTCTAAACCCAGCAGATCCAAGTCCTGAAAGACTTGTAGACACAAGCAGACCCAGCCTCCACTCTTAGGAGTGTATTAAGAGCGGATTATGATGTTACTGAATGATCGGCTTTCTCTGTCATCCCATGAGTGCCCCCGTAAATGCCGGATGGGTTTTAGGTCAGGTGACTGTGGAGGAAAGTCCATGACAGTCAGCACTGCTTGACCTTCTTTGGTCTTGGGTGTGATTTGGGTGAGTCTAGCCGTAACGAAATCAGGGGTAAAATAGAGAAACTGCAAATAAGAAGTGGTCTCAGACTTTTGGGCCTCACTGTACTGTTTTGTGCAGTTTGGCTACCTTTCCGGATGATCCACTAGGGCTTTATAAGATCTCAACACTTAACTGACAAGTTGTTGTTCATTAAATCCTGACTGTGTGGTTGTACGGATTTGTGGTTGAACCTCAGTCGGTCTTAACTGGCTCTCCGCGGTGCTTCATGCAGCCGCATAAAACCCGGAATAAAGCGTGTATTTATCTTTACGCACTGAAATACATTCTTTTGCCATTCTGGACAGATTCCGCTCCGATTTCTTGACTTCCTCTGCCGTGGCTCAGATCTTATAATAGAGAGGAAGTGGACAAGGGCAGGTTAAAAACAGAATTGGAACGCTGCCCATGCTCAAAAATGCAAGGTCCTTAAAGGCACAGTTACTCAAAGAACTGAGGAAGAAATGAATGCGTGCAGGAATGAGGTGTTTATGATTAAATGATTCATTCCCAGGCTCTTACCTCTTATGTTCCTTCCTCTCTTAGTGCTGCAGGGTCTGGATGATCCATCCTGCCAGGGCTTAAAACATCTGCTTCTCGGTGCTATTCAGAAATGTTTGGGAAACATTAAAGATGCGGTTCAGGTTTGTATAACTCACCATGACTCTGCACCAGGACGTCTGTGTACTTGTGGCTGTTTTTAACAAAGGATATTGTTACAAAGCAACTTTATTAAAGGCAGAGCGTAGAGCCCAGATGCTCCTGCACCCCTAATGTTGTGTTAAGGAACGTTTCTCTCTGATGCCTTCTTAGGGAGAGGATTATAATGATCACGTATATCGTACAGTCTGGTTATTATTCTTTCACATTTCTTTTATTACATGTGTGTGGTCTCTCGTTGTGTCGTACAGTCGTACCAGATAGCAGCCAGGGACGAACTGGGCCGCCTGAGCAACTCTTACGTACAGCCCTACTCCTACTACGAGCTAGGATGTGTCTTGCTGGCTAAACCTGAGGTATGTACACTGGTGCTGTCCAGTGTTCTCCTGATAGTGGACCTTTAGTTGCTTAGAAGTTACCCTGGGTTCCCCATGAGTATTGCATGCTTTGCTCTTGGATCTTGGATCTCGATCTTTGTTGGTCGACCACTCTTAGGGAGTAACCATGGCCTAGAATTTCCTCCATTTGTACGCAGTCTGTCTGATTGTGGAGTGATGGAGCCCAAACTCTTTAGAGATGAACCTGATGAGCATCAAGGGCTCTGTTTCTGCTCCAGTCCTCTTTTTTGTGGCATAATACACTTCCACAAATGTGTTGTGAAGATATTTTTATCAAATTTGTGTAACTGGGCTCTCCTTATCTACTTTTAATACTCGTACGAACTTGTGCGGATGTTTTAGCTCATTCATGCAGACGTAGGAAAAATCCTAAAGGGTTCACTTAGGGCTGTAATTATTGATCTGCGGTAACTAATCCACCGATGTTTGATTTCTTGTAGACTCTGAGTAAAGGGAGATCGTTGCTGCTGCAGGCGAAGGTAAGGTCTGCACACAAAACACACAACCAGGTACACATCCAATCCGATCGCGAAAGATTACGTTAAAAGTTGGAAACAATTCATGAACGCCTTCTCACTTCAAAAGCCCTCGACACATGCTCTGATAAAAGAGAGAGAACCTCAAAGCAGATGGGCTACAGCACACATGAATGCATGGTTCTTGTTTCTATATTACTGGTTTATCCAAAAACATGTTGGATCCAGCATTAATCGCTAATAATTAATGATAATGAATGACACACACGTTCTGCTCAGACTAGTAAACGATCGTACTTTATGTTCTTATTACATTCAATAAGTCATAACGATTTATTTGTGTGCTTTTATTCTGTTATACTCATGTCAGTTTTCTAGTTTATGATCAGTTCTATGTTTAATTTCCTTCTCTTGCTCTGTTTGATGTTGCTTGACTGAGCTGTGGACTTGCAGCTAAAATGTCTGGTGATCTCACGCCCCCCCCTGACAGGTGTTCATACCCTCCCTCTGTTCTGGATGACCTGTAGCACAGTAAAACTGTTTTGTTTTTGCCTGCAGGAGAACTGTACAGGATACGACTTTGAGAACAGACTGCACGTGAGGATCCACTCAGCTCTGGCCTCGGTGAAGGAAGTGGTCCCGCTGTGACCCGCAAGCGACCCACAAAGTGCATTACACAGGGACCACTTCTGTTTGGCACCTTATGAAATGCAAGCGCAAGCCATTGATTTCTGTTTAACCCAAAGCTTTAGTTTAGAAAGCGTGACTTCACTCGGCTGTGTAGTTTCTTTTCAGTCACGACGGTGGACCTTCGGTCTGAATTTCTTCTCTTTACGTTGTGCTTAATAAAGCAGAAAACATTTAAGGTTTCGAGTAAAGTTAGATGGGCGATTCCGGGAATGGCTTTCCATGCTAAATGTTCAGTATTACGTATTCGGAGTCGAGTCACACTCGTGTACCGGGCTCTTATTAACAACGTTATGAGCAAACTGCTCAAGTGGGGTGAGGTTTGAAAAACGTCTCATCAGCCAGTCTCACTCTGTACTTTCAGCTTTTATTTCGGATGTATTGTAACATGGGGGCACCCCTGGTCAGCATCAAGGGGCACAACTGACCCAGCAAAGCACAACCAGACCTTTGGGGTTACAGTGAGCAAACTCTGGACTTGACTTTACAGTATTGTGCAGCACCTGGACTAAAACAACATGAACTGAAGAACATCATTTTTATGTTAAGATTTTTACTTATAATTGGCTTAAATGGGACGAAAAAAGCATAATGTAAAAAAGATTCCTTTCCTTCGGGATCACAGGTTCATCATTTCCGCAGTAGAGATTATTTATGATCAGTGATAACTGAGAGAAGTTTGGCTTTCCTAGGTCAGTTTCAGTACATTAAGCTTTGTTCGCGTTAAGCGTTTTAGACTCTCGCTCTCTCTAATGCGGCATTTGAGCTAGGAGAGAGCAGTCGGTGGAACCCGGGCCAGTACCCTGCTGTAGCTCTGTATCATACTGGTACTTTAGATGTTTTGATATTGGAGGTGTAACCTACTTTATGACAGATTAACTATCCACACATATTACATTTAAGCTTTTCGTTTTCTCTTAAACGCTTTTGAGCATTCAACTTCCTCTAATGGTCTAGTATCAAAACAAAACTATGTCATGACGTACGTGATCACATGACACACCGGTCCTGGCACGTAGGTGCCCCCTTAATACAGACGTATTTTTTAACTAATCGCGGCCGCGTGTTTGTAGCTTAAATTGCGTTAGTAGGAACTGATGAGTGAAATCGAAATTCTATTTATTAATCGGTTTTGATACCCAACCCTAGTCGTATCACGTAGGGGTGCCCCCACATTGTGTACTTTCCATGGAATTTCTCAAAGTGATCTTGAAGTATTGCTTTCTTCCTTAAAAGTTCAATAACTTATTCTCATTTTAAAGGAAAAAACAAGTCATCTAATGAAATATCTTTCTCGAATTTATCGTAACATCTCATAACCCATAATACACAGCGCAACTGTGCCTGTGTGACACCTCCAGAGCTCAAACCCGGGTCACCAGGGTGGTGTTCTAGCCTCCTAGACCACGGTGCCACCCGAGCGCCAATTTGGAATAGAACAAAACAAACTTGAGCATCTCAAAACTGAATCGACTTGGTAACGGTTCAAGAAAATGTTCACGCATTTTTCCTCGCAGGGGCTCGAACCCGGGTTCCATAGAGATCACAGAGCTCAGTACAGATCAGTAATCTCAATTTACGCAGAGACAACTTACGTAGGCATGTTTACCGACTCTGAATACGAATTTGTTTTCTTGCTTATTTAATATCTTTGTAGCTGTGACTAAGGGAAGGAGCAGAGATCGTGCGTTACTGTTACTTAAGCGTTATATATACGAATGAATACTTTCTGAACGCTGACACTACCTACATGACAAACACTACCTTACACTGTTATCGTTTCCATACAAGTGCTTGAAAATCCTTTGTTGTCGGTTGTGCCACATGACATCGGAGTTTTTAACCATACACAATGGAAAACGTGTATTATTTATTGATTTACAAAACATGTTTACCTGCATACACTAAGTTCGGACATCGATGCTTATTTTGTTTTGACGCGTCACAAACGGGTTCACACTAAGGATACGTATGATACAGGGCATGTGAGTTACTTTAAGGAAAATACCGGACTGGAATGCAAATGCACGTCTTATCAGTGAGCCGTATATAGGCGTACAATATTCTGACTGCGTGAACCTGAACCGATTAGTTGTGTGTTTGCTGTTACATAACCATAATTAACATGTATCCTTAATTAGTGTGTGTGTGCGGGGCGTTTCTGCCAATTTTCCCTAATCATCTTTAATTAAAACGTTATTAACAGCTTATGCATCATGGTCATTAATTTGTAACCTGTGCTATAATCTATCCCTGGTTTCTCCCAAAATCTGAGATCCTTTATCGCCACATGTACGAATGTGAATACAGATGCTGATGAAAACGTACATTTCAATTAGAAGCTGATTTTCTAAATGAAAAGAAGCAAAAACATGACCTTAACGTATGTCTGCAAATATTCGTACGTTTAAAACAGATCTCTGGAAGATACATAGTGCAAATGAGCATGTTTCCTGAACTGGGCTCCAGTCTATCACAAGGCTATGTAGGGGTCGCTCTTGCAGCACCGGGGGATGATCCCCCATCCAGCCTTTCCCCATCCAGATGTCTAAGATGCTCGACTCAGCCAGAACGTACCAGTGGGTATATATTGAAATTATATATTTCCATTTTTAAAAACCCATTTTATCTGGTCAGGGTCATGAGGATCTGTAATTGGGCTGGGTAGGGGTCACTGTTGCAGTGTTGTGAGATAATCCCAGCCTGTATGATGCCCGGACTGCTGTGTTACCTGAGCACTTTTTAACCTGAGCAAAATGTAACAAGTTCCCTTTAAGCCCCCTTCCAGGTGATCCAGGTCTCAGAGTTGAATCGACTTGATAATGGTTTATTAAACTGTGCGGAAACTTGTTTTTACTTTGAAAATCAACAAAACAAGTCATTTGACTAAGGAGTTCCAAACTTCTGCACAAGACTGGTTATGACATTCGATATTTTCTCTCCACACTTGACTTAAGCCAGTGGCATTACCCCCTGTGTGCTGTATTACTATTAGTGCAGTAGCGGAATCGGATTTTGGGATGTGTTCGTGTATGCAGTAGTCCTCAGAGTCTCAGGGACTAACGGTTTGCATCACAAGAGATTTATCAGCATCACAGGAAATATTTTCAGTCTGTGTCATTTCCTGAACTGGAAAACTAAACACATAAATAAATATATAAAAACAAACTGTTTTCTTGTCCATTTTTCCAACCCCTAATTCCTACAGTGCTTCACAAATCACTTTATTACTGATTTACCTCCATTTGAGCTTTGTAACTGTTGTATGCATTTTTTTCCTTATAAGGTCATAACAAAGACAGAGCTTATAGACATGGATTGTACAGGTGCTGGAACGTTTGGGAATTCTTTGTGTATATCTGCATCGATTATTACTTAAACATGCAGTAGTATTCATCGAAGATATAATAATACACCTACTGTTTTATGTCTACACATTTATGGGATTATAGTATGTCCTGTTCTATAAAAAGAAGAGGACAAAGATAAAGACGTTTTTGCTTGATCTCATGGACATCTCGTAGCTTGAGCTCCCTGACAAATTAAGGTTCAGTATAGTATTATACTGTACTCGAAAACAAATGCAGGGAGTTATTTCAGTATTTTAAATCCTATTTACTTTAGGGTAACCCATATTGTCATGACATGGATAATATTAGTCTGAAAAAGCTAAAATATTATTTGGAACACGTTTTAAAACACTTAATTTGGCATGCTAGTCAATGGATATTAGCTTACTAGCAGCGTGCAGAAGCGTGTAGAAGCTCATTACTTCATGTACAATATATTATCTACAATATGTGCATGAAGTATTAATATACAGCCGTTTTGTTTTTATTTATGTCCTTGCATCACCTTAAAAGAACATTATGCTTCGGCAACGGTAATATCAGAACAAAAACGTAAGCGCAAGACGGCGCGGCCACTAGGGGGCGAACTACTGTTTGTGTTTAAATAGGGTGTCATTATTTATATTTAAAAAGGTTTTTTTTTTTGTTTTCCCCTTGTCCACATTTGGGGTGCGTCTCGACCGTCCTGTGTGAGTAGATCTTTTTATTTCTTCGTTAAATCATTGGAACGTCCTTATAGCTGCTATTGGGAAAAAACTAAACATGAATTAACTGTATGCAAAAGTTTTCACCCCCCTCCAGATGGTGGAATGTCACCATGATGGTGGGGTAGCAAATTAGGCTGTTTTGTTCTCTGTAAAAATGATGCTATTAATTCAAATTGAACTAATATTGTGCTGATTTATTGAAAATATTAACAAACTGTTTAAAACTGGTATATTTAAATTTTATTAGATTTATCTTATTTTATTAGATTTTTATGTTTCATTACTGTTATATTGTTTTTGTTGTTTTATTTATTATTTTAAGTTTCTAAGTAGATTTTTTAAAATTAGATTTAGGTTTACTGAAAAATAACAACAACAACAATAAAATTATTAGTATAATTATATAGATGATAAAGATAATATTAACCACCATTGTTATTATAAATAGATATACACATGTTTAGAATAAATAATAATAATAATAATAATAAATAATCATCATCACTACTACTACTTTAATTATTATTAATATTAAAACTATTATTATTATTATTATTATGATGATTACTATTACTTTAGTTATCATTGTTGTTGTTGCTATTGTTATTAATTTAATACAGCACTACTACAGCATTAAAACCCTGACATACAGGCTGCTATTAAGGGTTTTTAAGGGTCTTGTTGTTTCAGAAAGGAAGGAACCACGGAGATGTACAGGTTTTCCGAGAGACTGACTGTGCCGAAGGGTTTGAAGACCCTGCTCAAAGGATTCAGCAGAGCCGCCATCAAAACACAGCCGCAGAACCTCATTGAGTTTGCAGCATCTTATTTCGCAGCACTTCTCCGATTCCGAGCGGGTGAGAAATTAACAGATTCATAAAATTACAGTGCATGATTATAATGATTAAAGCCACAGTGCGTGATGTTATAGAAACAAATCATTAACAACAGTCAAAGAGGTATGAGTCCAAATAAACAGGGCCATAATGTATTAACACTAACCAATCAGAATAGTGAATTAAGCAGCGCTGTGAATTGCATTAAATATTATTTTGTTTAAAGAGTTTAAACATTGATTTGTCTCCGTTTCATACAGAAAAGCCGGACCTTGGACTGGCAGACCTTATTAAAGAATTCGGTTCAAGCAGAGTTAATGAAGTTCAACCAAGTAAGGTTTTATCCAGAAGTTTGGGCATCCACACAAGCTCTGTAGGGAACAAACTTTATGATGACATACAGTATGTGCAAAAGTCTAAGGCCACCATTTGATTTGTTGTTTTAGCAATACTATAATGACCATATATACCTGTAATTATTTCTCAGTCTCTTTAGTAAGATACAAACGAAATGGCATCTTGTAGGCAAAATCAGTATTTAGTGTGACCTCCCTAAAAAGGTGGTTTCTTGGGTGCTACCCTTCCAAAAAGCTCATTCCTGATCAAGCATCTTCAATTTGCTCAAGTATAAGGGAAGGGCACACTAAGTATTTGCCACTGTACCCTATAGAAGCTGTTTTCTGGTCTTTTTTTTTCAGTTGTTTAATACTGTATACAAATTTCCTGTATTTACGTATCGTTTGCAACCAGTTTTCTTGTAACAATACCCTTTATATTTACATTAAAGTAGCACAAAGAGACTATGTAGCTATGGGAATGTCCATTTCAATCAGTAGCCTGTTTCACACAACGTAATGCAGTCATATTCTAGTTCCCACCAAAGCAGTTTAAGATCTTCTCATTTGGACAGTCGGCTAAACATGCTTTGATTGTGGTGCTCAAACTTTAGACTGTGCTTTAGCTTATAATTTGATGTTGCATGCATGAAGACTAATCAGTTGGAAATACGTGCCTCTTTTTGGCAGTCCTCAAGCTGTGTTCCAGCAGCGTTCCAGAGGATTCCTGCGTTGACAGACAAAGCAGGACCACTAAACCAACACCACCATGGTCTGCACGATCTTCTGGATTCACTCAGAGACCTTTGACACCCTCTAGGCCAAACCACGTAGTCCAAACGGGTTCTTCGGAGCAGGAAATGGTCGTCTTTCGCAGAAAGCCCAAGAGTGACGACGATGTCCAGGCCTCCTCAAATCCAAACGACTGTAGGCGCACGACGTCTGCAATCTACGAGCTAGTTCCTCTGAGTGAAACTGATGTCCTGTCCGATACTGTCGTGATCCGAACCCAATCTGTTCCTTGTGAGTACATGATTGTGGTCCATTCTGACAACGTCCCAGAGACTATCGTGTTCGAAAAAGATTTCTCGTCAAACAACGTGGTCGAAGAAGACCTTCTTCCACCTGCAACTCAACAGGTTATGGATGAAAATGAGGCTTCTGTAGCTCCAGGACCCATGGAGACTCCTAAAGACTCTCCAGAGGAACGGGAAACACCATTAACTCCACAACCTGAGCAAGTGCCACCTGAGGCGATAGCCACTGATTTGCCTCAGGAACCACAGGCTGTGGATGAAATTAAAAGCTCTGACGATGTAGGAAATACAGGATTTGTTAAAGACCCTTCCATTTTGACTACAGTAGGGCTACAAGAGTCTTTAAATGGTGAGGAACCTGAGAAGGAATCTGACAGTCCACCAGTGGAGGCACCACTTGAGCAAATGTTGCCTGAAACAAAAGCTACCGATTTGGCACAAGACTCACTAGCTTTGGAAGAAATTGTGGAATCTAATACTGGAAGAGAGGTGCAGCCTACTGAATCAACTCCAGAAATAATAGAGGGTGCTGACATTCCACCACTGGCTGCATCACTTGAGCAAATGCCACCTAATGCAAAAGCCACTGGTTTGACCCAAGAACAAGTGTTTGCTGAAGAAACTAAGGAGCCTGAAGATGCAGGACGGACGGAGTCTGCTAAAAACCCTGTCCTTTATACTTGCACAAATGGAAATGGAGAGGAACCTGAAACAGCCTTAACGGAAGCAACCCCAGAAATGTTGGAGGATGCCTGCAATCTCGAGCAAATGCCAACTGACGCGAGAGTCACTGACATGACTCCAGAAGCAGCGTTAGAGGAAGCCGACAAACCTTCTCTTTCTACAGACACAAGGGTCCAATCATCTTTAAACGTAAAGGAATCGGACAAAATGTTAACTGAATCATCTTCGGAAATTTTAGAGGATGCGAGCGATCTCCAAACTTCTGCACCACTTGAGCAAATGCCAACTGAAGCAAGAATCACCGAGAAGACTCAAGAACAAGCGATTGAGGAACAAATTCGGGGTCCTGAAGTTGCTGGACAGATGACGCCCTCTGAAGACCCTTCCGTTTTGTCTTGTCCAGGGGTACGACACACTTTAAATGGAGAGGAACCTAATGAGGAACCTGAAACGCCATTAATGGAATCAACTCCAGAAATAATGGAGGACGAGCAAATTCCAGAAGCAAGAGCTACTAGTTTAACTCCACTGGTTGACGAAGCAATCAAAGGCTCTGAAGGTGCAGGATGGACGGAACCTCCTGAAGATCATTTAAATGGAGATGGAGCAAATGGTCTTTGTGATAGCGGACCATTAGAATCCACTGGAGAATCAGTTGGGCAAATGTCGCCTGAAGCAGGAGCCACTAGTTTAACTCAAGCACCATTGGCTGTGGATGGAAACAGGTCTTTTGAAGCTGCAGGATTGATGCAACCTCCAGAGTACCCTTTATATCAGGAAGGACCTGATATTCTTTGTGAAAGAGCACCACTAACTGACCCGACTGAAGAAGCACAGCATATAATCGAGGGTACTGACAGTTCACCACTGGCTGCACCAGTCGGGCAAATGCCACTCGAGGCAAGAGCCAGTCATTTATCTCAAGAGGCAAGTTCACCCCTTCCACCAGAAGTAACCAACACCTCAGGGTCAGAAAACCCTAGTCCACAAACCTCTGAAGACAATTTAGCAAACCAAAGATTAGCAGTGATGGATTCCCCGGATTCAACACATCCAGATCCAACATCACTACAGAAAGCTGGGATTCCTGACCCAGATAGTCCTTCTACACTGGCATCTGATTTGATAGAAAGGTCAATTCCAGCTCAAGCAGAAGTAATTCCAGATACGAGTCCCCCTTTACCCAAAGAAGAGGACGTCCACGGTGCTGAATCCGATGAGATATCACACTCAGATGTTCAGACGTCTCCTGGCGTCATTCCGGATGCAGGAATCAGTTTGGTTACAAGTCTTCATTCTGACCAGGCGTCTGCAAGGTTGGGGCCTTCACCCTCAGCTGGGCAAAATCAGCCCATTCCTGAAGGCTCTGGATCCGCCATACCTGGTCCGGCCAGGTTCCCATCCACTGCTCAGTCACCTTTGACTTGGGTTCCTCTCTCTCCATGCAGTTGCCATGTTGGTGCTGCCAGCTCCCATGAAGCAAGTAAGCAAACAAAACCTTTTGGAATGACCTGGATTAATGCGTTACTCATGAAATGTGGTCTGATGCAGATACAAGTCATAACAATAGCCAAACACATTATGCCTAAAACCAGACAAGCAATTTTGTGAAAGTACATTTGTTTGTGTTATTACAGAAAAAGCTGGGACAGTATGGAAATAGCCAAAAAAATAAAAAATAATAAAAAAAAAAGAAACGCAGTGTTTCTCACATTTACTATTTTAATGCAGACAGCATGAACCCAAGATATGTCATGTTTTGTCTGGTCAACTTCATTCCATTTGTTAATAAACATCCATTCCTGCATTTCAGGCCTGTAACACAAAAAAACTATATAGTGATGTGATTTCAAACAGGTGATTATAATCAAGATTTGGTACAAAAGCAGTGCCACAAGAGTCTCAGAGGAGAAAACATAGGCAGGGGATCTCCAGTTTATCAACAAATTCGTGAGAAAATGATTGAAATGTTTAAAAACAATGTTTTTCAAAGATAGATTGGAAAGCATTTACATATGTTTTGCATGTCTTGTTGGAAATGCATGGGCGTCCCTGATAAAGATGTCGTCCTGAAGGCAGCTTATGTTGCTCTAAAAGTACTTTTCTGCATTAATGCTGCATCAAGTGGAAATGACCTTTACCAAGGCTCCTGATCCGACCCCATACCATGCCAGAGCCTGGCTTTTGGTCATTTATTAGTCTTTTGTCCAAAAAAGATCCCTGTTTGCACTGTGTGATGGTCCATCCCAGAGCCCAGATAAGCCACTGCTGGACATGGTTATAACATAAGGCTTCTTTTTAGCACAATAACGTTTTAAGTGGTATCTGTGAATGTAGCTCTGTATTGTAGAGCTTGATAAAGGTTTGATAAAGGAATCCCTTGCCCATGTGGTTCTATCAGCTATTGATGAATGACGGTTCTTGATGCAGTGCCGTCTGAGGGAGCGGAGATCATCCCTCTTCAGTTTAGGCTTGTGCCCTTACCCTTTGCACACTGAAATTCCTCCAGATTCCTTGAATAGTTTAATGATATTATGCTCTGTAGAAAAAGAAATATGGAAATCCCTTCCAGTCCATCTTTACTCATCAAAGACTCAGCCTTTGTCCACCGGACAAAACATTTAATATCTTATGTAAAGAGCACTGGATTTTGTTTGTTTGTTGTTTTGCCCTTTTCATACAGTACCAACCTATTCTGATTTGGACTTGTAGTTTAGGCTGAATGTGTTGTCTTTCATTGCAGTATTATCCAAAGGATCATGGTTTTCCTAGCAATTGTAATTGTAAATACTTCTTATGTTCTGCTGTATTTACTATAAACACAAATTATTTACTACTATTTATACGTCTGCTAAAACTCACCACCCTTAGGCAGCCCTAGGCCTTGTGACGGGATCCCTCCTGTCGTCCATCCGATGTTATCTTTCTCCAGCACAGCAGCTATTGGCGGCAACTTGAGACTTTGCCATCTGGCCTGTCCAGAGTCGACAAGCCATTTGGTTGAATGCGATACTAATGGATCCATGGATTTCAGAATGAGGCACATCCTCACCGCAGATCCCCAAAGTCTGCCCACCTACCAGTGCAGCAGCCAAAAGTGGTCCATCACAGCTCAGTGCTCTCTGAACGGCATCATCACCATGTCCATCGTGCCTCCCTCTCAAAACTCGGACGGTTCCTCCGCTCATCCTGGTTGTCCGTCTCCACCACACTACGTTCTCATCGACAGTCCTCGCCCGGTGCAGACGGAGCCCATCGTAGTGAGAGCTGACTTACTTCAGCCACCCAGTGGATCTGGATGTTGTGTCAGAAATGAGTCGGGCCAAACACAGCCGGTAACCAGCAACGGGTCACCAGAACAGGTAGATTTCTTTTATGAATGCATAGCGTCAGTTCTAAAATGATTGGCACCCCTGTAAAGATGGGTCTCTGTGTCTTCTAATACAAAGCTGGATGAGTCTGAAGATACAGAGTAAGGAATCTGAGACTTTTCTCAATCCAGAATCTCTCCAAAATGGCTAAATCCTCTTTTTGTTTTTCAGTAGGGATAAAAAGGTCAGGGGGTTGGCATGTTATGTCAAAATAAACGATTTTTTGGGTCATCATCCTGCTAGAAGAGAAACATGACTGAGTTGTAGCTCCTTGACAGCAGTAGTTAATGTTCTTTCAAAATCTCCTGGTAATTCATTAAATCACAGAGGCTAGCAGGTTCTCAGGGACTTCCCTGGTTCCGTAATCGTCCTCAGATTGCTGAATGATTAAGGGAATTTGGCTTCTTTGTCAACTTGTACTGTATTTATGAAACAAAGTCTGGTTGACTTTGCACTGACTTGGGGGAACTTAAAGGAGTAGAAAGAGACAGGCTTAGATCAGCAACTACAAAACCATTTTAATAACCTTCTCCTCACTCATCTTTACCAAAGGTTCAATAATTCGGAGTTGACCGACGTTGTCGAGGTCGGTTTGTGTCTATATGTGTTTACTGTGAACGTTGTTGGATTTGTACTAACACATTTGTGTAATTGTTGTTTCCTAGTTGCACAGGAGCTGAAAATCACCAGACGTCATTCAAACACGGATCAATAAAAGTCAATAATAAACTGATGCAAACACCGATTTTGGCAACCTGAGCCTTTTCTTTAGCGATGACGGAAATCTATCATTCATATTTAATTCAAAGATTGAAAACTGTTTCACGTTTAATATTCAGGAAACTGAATTTCTACAACAAATTTATGTATTAGTAATGTGTTTTTAAAGTGAACTTTTATCCATTTTACAAAACATGTATCAACCTTTTCATACATGTACACTTTATAGACAAAAGTTTGTGGACACCCAAAATATTACCTCCAAAACACAGGGTGCAGCCCATCGTGGGACAATTTCTCTCTAAGGGAGGGAATAAAAGTACGCTTCCTCTATCCACTTAAAATCATGAATAAACTTACAAAAAACAACAAACATTATAGCAAAACTGATTCTTTAGAGACGTCCTGAGAGACACTGAGGTTGCTTGCAGAGCCCGGTCAGCACTTTGTGGTCCTGTTGTCGAGCTGTAGTTCCTCCTAGACATTTCAACAACACAACAGGAGCGTTTATCGATGATGGACGAAGCCCTAACTGGTAGGATCACCAAGCATATGCACAAATGAGTGTGGGTCTGCTGAGGATTTTATTTAGCAGTACACAGCTATACCATCTTCTCATGTACACAAAATAAAGCTGTATTAATCATTTACATGTTGGAGTAGATATATAAAATAGACAATGCTAGCTTAAATGCACGCGAGTTAAAACGAGAGCTAAAGGTTCAAATCAAACCACCGGGGTTTAGTAACTCGTTCACATTCCTGGGTTCGTACACACACTCACACACACACACACAATAACGAGTCACTACACACAGCTAGTAGTAAAAATACCGAGTTAAAATCAAGCTAAAACAGGTGCAAATGAGCACCTCTATATTAAATATTTTAATACAGGACCGATCAGTACATTAGTGTAAAAGTAAGGTTTAAAAAAGAGTGGAATTGTAGCAGCATCCAGTACGAAGCCTAACTGGAAAAATATTAAGTATTAAATCCAAAAGTTATAGAGTTGCTATTTTTTATCGTAGGTAAGGTACTCGTGATGACTTAAAATCCTACCCTGGCCCTCAAACCTAATTAATTAACATCCTGAATGAAGACGATTATTATTATTGCTTTTTTGAACATTTTCCATGCTTTGCATTTTGCACGACTTCATCCTTCTCGCTTTACATTTCCTCTTCTGGGCTGAATCCGGGATGGAACGGGAGGAAAGGTTCAGCACCGACGTCACGCTCAGCTTACTCCCAAAGGAATGTGGCTCAGTAGATATCAGGGAGTTGGGAATAGTCTCTGTTCCAGTAAGCCGTGCTGAAGAGCCAGTCTGGAGCACTGGTGTGAGGGTTCGGTCCCTGGTGGAACCACCTGCTCGAATAAACAACAGACTGGCATCACCTTATGAGGCATGAAAAGGAATGTTTTATAATAACATCCACTCAGAAAAAGCTCAGCTAGATCTGAAGGGTGTGAAGGACAAGCAGGGACCAGGCATCTACACACGAGCCACACTATATGGACAAAAGTATTGGGACACCTACACATTATGGCTACTCTTATGACGTCCCATTCTAAATTTATAGTTATTGGGTCCGCACGACGTTGATTACGTTTATGCACTATGCCCCTCAGAAGTTGTGGTTCCACTTTTCAATACCACCACTCACAGCTGATGGTGGAATATCCAGGAGGGAGGAATTTCACCAACTTGTTGCAGCAAGACCTGTACTTTCACTAATGTTTATAAAAGCACGGCTCAGTGCTTTATTTTATACACCCGTGTCAACGGGACTGAATGAAACACCTGTATTCAGATTAAGAGGTGTGTCCCAATACTTTTGTCCATATAGTGTATCTTACACCTTCTACTGGCTTCATTTAATTTGAATGAACACACTGTACACAGTAAAGGAACACAAGCATGCTCGACGTAGCTTCTTATTCTCTTCTAAAAACCACTTCATAAGCAGACGGAACCAAAACATGAGCAAAGAGCAAACCTGGGGCCGTAGGCAGAGCCTCTGCTCACCGCAGCAAAGCAAAGGTTAGAAAAGAGACAGAAGAGAGACATGAGCCGGGCAGTACGAGCTTCTAGCAAATTTACTAGCATCTCAAGTGGTTTTAAGGTCAGATATAACATTAAGTAATTATCACAAGCTTAAATATACACAATAAATAGTTACTTTACTGTTGTTGAGTGAAACCATAACCCAGCCTAATGCCAAATTCAATTTTAAGATCATGCGCTAATTCAGAAACTGTTTCAATAATAACTATAGCCGATAGAAGCTGTTTTTTAAAACAGCATACAAATGTCCTGTACTTTCTGGTTGTATTCTAATATGCAGACTGAGAAATGATTGTATATGGTCATTATACCATGGCTAAAGCAAAGATTTATCTAATCTTATGGTGGCCTAAGACTTTTGCACAGTACTGTTTGTTTCCAGCACCTTGGTGAATCCATGCCTCATGAGGCCCTCCACCAATTCCCTCCATTTCCTCTGAAAACCAAACTCCTGCGTTCGTGTTTAAGCCACGGGTTTAACCGGATCACTTTAGGAACGTGCACACACACCTCGTCTTCCAGTCCTCGTCTGACTTGGCACGGTTCTTGCGTGCCACTCGCTGCTTCTCTTCGAGCCGCTTCTTCTCCTCACTTGCCAAGTCTGAGGCCAACACAGAGCATAAGTTACAGGACAAAATACTGCGACTATTATTAAATATGAACATTTAATTAAGGGCACTGCCCTTAGAACACACCCCTTATATATAGCAAGGAATTGAATGGAATAAACACATCTGTTTCCAGCTTTATTTGCACATTTTGCCTTACAAACCAACCCTGAAAATTAATTCAAAATATAACTAGAATAACAGCATTTTAAAAGGGATCCGCCCCCTGATGTCATGTTTCGTAACTCCACCTTTTACTTCATCAGTCTGGATTTGTCTCTACCAGCTTTGCACCTAGATTGTGAAACGGAAGTGTCCGAGTCCTGTCAGATTTCATTACGAGTGGAAACTAACCTTCTTCTTCAAGTCCCTCTACAGATGTTCTATCATATTTAGATCAGAACGTCCTTGGCCGCTCAATGACGTTCACCTTCCTTGTTTGGATCTTCAGCTGTCTAGCTGAGGGTCGTGGGCTTTCCCCAATAATTCGGGTGTACATGGAAACCACTTTCCCCTCAATCCCAGTCTCCGCCTAAGAAAAATACTCTCATTACATAATGTTTCCACCTCCATGCTCCACAGTGGGTATGGTCTACTTTTGGATGCTTTGTATTTTTGGTGCTTGAATTTCAGCCAAAGTTTGATCTTGGTTCCATCTGGGTCTCATCTGACTTCTCTCTCGTCCAGAACAGCTGCCAACCAAGCTTCTCCTTTGCCAAGTAGACGTTTTGTTGCCTGTTGTACCGCTACCATATATGGTAGTGTATAATACAGTGGTAATAACTCCTAAGATACAGAAGGGTCCAGGAAGCAAAATGGTGTGTGTGTTGATGTGCTTTTTCCATTTTTTCCAGGTATGAAACTTCCAGGTTAAATCAAAGTGTGAAGAGGCTACAAGAGCTTGCGTTACTTCCCTAACAAATCCAGATTCATGCGTACCAATGTCTCCGTTTTCCATCGCTCGGATGTCCGGCCTTAACCTGCAGTCCGTTTTAGGAACCACACCCTCTATGTCTTCGTCCAGCTCGTTCAGCTGCATTGCAAAGGAAGTAAAGCTGTACATCTGGAACACACAAAGCAAAGACTGAGCTTTAGCCACTAGATACCAGGAGCCATGATCACCTCTATAATGCAGTGAGATTTGTGAGACCTGAGCGGAGTTGGCTGGTCGAGGCGTGATCTTCCACAGCAGCTGGCTTCCTGGAATCTCCTCCAGAGAGCTGGTGCCCGGCTGTGAGCTCTCCTCAGCTCCTGCACCGGAACCCTGACGAGCAGAGCACACTTAAACCAGTGCTGCAGTACTTGAGACCATAAATGAGCCGGCTCGAACCCATTTGGACTCATGGACTAGGACATTGTTGTCAAGATGCGTCCGTTCCATTCAAACAGAATAAATCAGTCCTTTCTCTACATGACTAAATAAAAGCTGCACTCTGATTGGCTAACAGGGAAAAACAAGATCCTGCTCTTCTCATTCAGGAGCCAATCAGTGAAGACGACTTATTTGGAAGAGTCTGAGTAAGATTGTAAGTGTGCATTTTCACCCGCTCGCTTTATTAAGTGAGGAGAAGTTTCGGATCATTTAAGCGCAGACTGAAATGTTTTTATTCTGTTTTCACATTTAATAATAAAAATAATGGATGTTGTTTGATTCCAAAAGTGCTGCCAGGCCTCAAACCTGGGTCACCGTGAACCAAATCGAAATAAAACAATAACACAACTGCCGGATACAGACCTGTGCACTGCTTTTCTTCTCTTCTGCAGTCTTATCGTTCTTCTTATGAGTCTCGAACGTGGCCGGATCCACAGCGTACATGCACTCGGTCCACTTCCCGTACAGAACGCAAACTTTCTTCTTGCTGGAAGCAGAAACAGAAAAAGGAAATGAAACAGACTGCGACTCGTGGGGAGACTCGAAGGAACTCGAAGGAAGCGTCGCCGACCTTTTGTCTTGGATGTAGCCTTCGACTTTGTGCAGCTCTTTGCCGAAAAGGCCGCAAGGTTTGAAGCTGAGGAAGCACTTTTCACCAGTCCTGATAAAAAAAAACACACAGAGGAAAAGCTTTTACCTTGTAAATAGTCACACTGTCTTCTTTTAATTCCACTTTACCATGTATAGGATGTGGGTTTGGTTCTTTGGATCTTTTATTTTAGGAAAGCACCGAATCATCACCATCATTCGCTTCCAAAAGTTGCTTTACCTTAATTGGACAAACTTTCTAATATAATAGTAATATTATTATTTATTTATATATCATGTAAACTGAATGATAAATTAATCTGGTCTCAGTCCTAGCAGTCTTGAGTACAACGCTATGACTGTAACACTATAACCCTAGACTGGGTTGTAATATTATGAACAGATACCAGACGCTTCCATGGTAAACATTTAAATGCTGTTTATAGATGAGCAAATGCAAGAATTCTCTGGGACCTCACAAGGTGTTGCACAAGACGTGGCAGAAGCAGTCCGACAGCTCGAGGCCCACCTGTGATTGACCACCTCCACGTTGCCGTACTGCTCAATCCAAAGCTGGCCCACGATGATGTTGTGAACGCAGCACGTCGGATTCGTCCACGTATACGCCTCGTTATGCCTGAGGAACGTTACATATTAAAGCCAGAGAGAAGCCTGTGATGCACCAACATGACCTTGACCAGGTTTCGGCTTACTTGGGTAGCTCCAGGGTCATGATGCCCTTCGGTTCAGCCTCCACGCTTTTACCCCAGAACTTCAGCTTGGGGTAGATGGATCCGTGGAACACAAAATCCTTCTGCATGCCTTCAGCATGGAAAGCGCTGACTGGAGGATGGTGGCTCACCTGCTCAGAGACCACCCGAAATCCCAAATCCTCTCTGCAGGGACAGGTTTGTGTTCTGATCATTCCGCAGATCTTTGTGAGAATCGGACAGGAAGGAAGGTGTGCTTAGACTCACCTGACCAGTTCGTAAGTCTCTCCTAGCAGCGGGTTGAAGGGTTTACCTGTTCTCTCCCACTGAGACGCCACGGCAGAGACCGCGAACGCTGCCACACTCTAAAACACACACACACACACACACACACACACACACACACACACACACACACTTATAACATTATAACACCAGACCGCTCAGTAACCAGTAACAGAACTCAATAAAGGATGCTTTTCATAACTCTAATCAGAATTCTAAGCCATAACATAACACCCTTGGGTGGTGCGGTGCCAATCTGACCCAGGTTTGAACACAAACAGTGCCTTCCGGCCAGGTTGAGCCATGTCTAAGCAAACGTCCAAGGCACTCTGGGATAGTCTACAGACCCCCCACAAGCCTCACCAGGAAGAGTAGGGTTATATGAAAAAGAAACCTTTATTTCTAAAAGGACAAAGCATCTTTGCTGCCATTTTTTAAATTCCTGGTCAGGATCAAAGGGGATCCCAGAGAACACACTGTTGCAGATGTTTTTACCTTCATCCTCTCAATGGAGTCGGTGGAGTCGTTGGCCCGCTGGATCAGATGGGTGTGCTCCATGTACTCCGTGAGCCTTTGGAGAAAACTCAGTGGCTCGTTGAAGATTACAGGCATGGTGATCTTAGAAAGCTCCTGAGGAACACAGAGCACGGTCCAAGATTAGTTCTGGAAACCTTGATACACCTTTCATAAGACGATTGTATTCTGAGACCTTACAACCATTAATTGGAGAGGGGTCCAAACCTTTGAACGTGGATTTTTAGGATTCGTTTTTTCCAATATGTTTTAATATTAATTCAGTAAAAAACTGGGGTTGAAACTTCTGAACAAAAATTCATCCCAATGAAATGCAACTAAGCATCCTCTAAGTGGTGAATAAATGATATTCTTACCATTCCGATACACTTTCTTAGAATGCTCCAGATGCTGAAGTTGTTTCTGGAAAACATGGGTGCAGGTAAACTGGTCCTGGGGGAAACACACATGCACACAGGGTGAGATCTGTGGAACATGCGCTGGTTGGATTACATGATGTAGTTGCTATTAAATGGTAACAATTCCCTAGCCTGCCTTAGCACAGTACGCTACAAAAGGCATATGGTAAAAGCACTACCACTACAAAGTGCAAACGTAAAAGCAGCGATGAAAGAAAACAAGGGCTAAAACTAAAAATACAATTCATTTAGAATGAAATGACAGAATTTAGTTATTTATTAGTTATTCCATTTTTATAAATGTTAAATGTTAAAACAAACATGAAAAACAGTCGTGAATAATGATGACATGTTATTCAGATCACCCACAGCTAGTGGAAGTGACACGTGTGAATGTAAGTCAGTCAATGTTTATTCTTAGCCTTATTTTTGGTTCTAGAGGAGGCATTTTAAACGTGCTATATAAAAGACTGAAATAAACTATAACCTAAATCTACTCTAGTAAACAAGAACCTTATGGAAAAGGCGTCAAACAATCCAGGAACTGAGACAAAGCCTTTAGCACAGGAGCCATCAATCAGATGCTTTATATCTTATTCAGGCCTCCTATCAGTTTCAGCCACATTAAAAGGAAACGTACACTCAGGAGGCAGAAAGAAGTGCTCGGACCTCACAGCTGGACTTCACAACTGCTCAACACACATCACACAAATAAAGTGTGTTAAAAACCCAGGAATTTTATGCATGTTCATCTGAGCCATGGTTTTAAACCCCTACAATAATTTATGGCATAACCCAAACCACTCACATTGCATTACAGTGGTGCTTGAAAGTTTGTGAACCCTTTAGAATTTTCTATATTTCTGCATAAATATGACCTAAAACATCATCAGATTTTCACACAAGTCCTAAAAGTAGACAAAGAGAACCCAGTTACATAATTGAGACACAAATATTATACTTGGTTATTTATTTAATGAGGAAAATGATCCAGTATTACATATTAGTGAGTGGCAAAAGTATGTGACCCTTTGCTTTCAGTATCTGGTGTGCAGCAATAACTGCAGCTAAACGTTTCCTGTAGCTGTTGATCAGTCCTGCACACCGGCTTGGAGGAATTTTAGCCCATTCCTCCGTACAGAACAGCTTCAGCTCTGGGATGTTGGTGGGTTTCCTCACATTAGCTGCTCACTTCAGGTCCTTCCACAACATTTCCATTGGATTAAGGTCAGGACTTTGACTTGGCCATTCAAAAACATGAACTTTATTCTTCTGTAACCATTCTTTGGTAGAACGGCTTGTGTGCTTAGGGGTGGTGTCTTGCTGCATGACCCACCTTCTCTTGAGATTCAGTTCATGGACAGATGTCCTGACATTTTCCTTTAGAATTCTCTGATATCATTCAGAATTCATTGTTCCATCAATGATGGGAAGCCATCCTGCCCAGATGCAGCAAAACAGGCCCAAACCATGATACTACCACCACCATGTTTCACAGATGGGATAAGGTTCTTATGCTGGAATGCAGTGTTTTCCTTTCTCCAAACATGCCGCTTTTCTGCTAAACCAAAAAGTTTTATTTTGGTCTCATCCATCCACAAAACATTCTTCCAATAGCCTTCTGGCTCGTCCACGTGATCTTTAGCAAACTGCAGACGAGCAGCAATGTTCTTTTTGGAGAGCAGTGGCTTTCTCCTTGCAGCCCTGCAATGCATACCATTGTTGTTCAGTGTTCTTCTGATGGTGGACTCATGAACATTACATCAGCCAATGTGAGAGGGGCTTTCAGTTGCTTAGAAGTTACCCTGGGGTCCTTTGTGACCTCGCCAACTATTACACGCCTTGCTCTTGGAGTGATCTTTGTTGGTCGACCACTCCTGGGGAGGGTAACAATGGTCTGGAATTTCCTCCATTTGTACACAATCTGTCTGACTGTGGATTGGTGGAGTCCAAACTCTTTAGAGATGCTATGCTTTTCTGAGCGTATCGAAGATGGCGTTAGTGCTTAAAGAACACTGACTAACTGCATGTTTCATTATAAAGAGCCTAATTAATCCTGTTTAATTGGATGAAGTGCAGCACATTTTGAATAGAAATCTCTTTACTCTTTAAGTACGGGACATTATTCAAATATAGTTTTTATGAATCTGCCGATACTGGTGCATTTTGCCTGCGATCACATGTATGATGATAAATATCATGTATCGTGAAAATGTCTTTGAATATTGTGATATAATATTTTTAACATATCGCCCACCCCTACTCCCAATACATTATGTCATAACCCAACCCCTCCCAATACACAAGGGGTGTAATGATACGCTCTCCTCACAATTTGATTCACGATACTGAGTTCACGGTTTGAATTTCTTACAATTTTTTTTTATTTCTGAAGTGCAAACAATGCAAAGCAATGCACATTTTCTTGAATATCATTAAACAAACAAACAAAAAACCTTCAGACCCCTGTAATTAAAATAAATGACCATAAACAGAGGTTTAAAACTGGAA
The DNA here is from genome assembly GCA_025084515.1 of Ancistrus triradiatus. NCBI lineage: Eukaryota > Metazoa > Chordata > Actinopteri > Siluriformes > Loricariidae > Ancistrus > Ancistrus triradiatus. The sequence goes on along the minus strand of JAJAGP010000040.1, from coordinate 615,217 downwards.
ACAAATGTTCTATATTGTTTCACCATATCTGAAATAACTGACTGAAAACATTCTTTTTTTATTTCTGAAGAATCGCAATTCAAAATAATGTCTACTTTTATTGTTTAAACATTTAAACAAAAAGAATCTTCAGTCTCCTGCAATTCAAATAAACGAGGAGTCTCACTGAGAACGGGATGTGCGTCTTTGAGCATGATGTATTATTGCACCCTGTGGTGTTAAAAAGTGCAATAACATTAAATGGTGTAAGGAACAGAAAAATATTAACCAAAAAAAGCTTTAGTCCCTTGCAATTAAAACAAATGACAAAAAACAAAAGGTTTAAAATATTAAACACCCGAGACGTCCCTTTTTTATTTCTGAAGAATCACAATTCAAAATAATGTCCCTTTTTCTTGTATAAAATGTAAACAAAAATACTCTCTAGTCTTCTGCAATTAAAAGAAATGACTAGAAACAGATGTTTTAAACTGTAAATAAAATGCTCTATTGTACCTTCCCCATATCTTAAAATGACAGAGTGAAAACTTTCCTTTCTTATTTCTGAAAAACAGAACTAGATCTGCATTTCCTGATGGAACTACAAACAGTGCTTAAAACGTGGCGAGTAGAACGCATGTGGGTTTGTGTCTCAATACTTTTGGCCTCGTGGGTTTGTGTTGTTTGTGTGTCATTCGTGTGTTGTGCATACTGTGTGTGGCAAAGACAAAGACACGAAGTTCTCTGTGGTGACATCAACAATTTCAGTTAAAAATTTTTATTTATCGGTTGAAATTTGAATCTGAATCTGAATTAATGACCGAAATGTGTGAAAGAATAAAACCGGGAGAACAATAAACAGGTCTTTTCAAGCACTGTACTTTTCCTGTACAAAATTTTAAACCAAAAATGAGTCCCCAGCTATGAAAATCAGAATTAGTTTTAAATACACATGGGATCATGGTGTACGATTGCGCCCTCTGCTGTTCAAAAAAGCAATTACATTAGATGGCGTAATAAACAGGACGCATAGCCCTACAATACATCACGTCATTTTCATTCAACACATCCGTCATTTAATCAGACGTGACTTAAAACTGATCCCGATTACAATCCATCACATTCTGGGTTAAGGGCCCAGCAGTTTGAGGTTGGCAGAAGTGGGATTCCAAATCCCACCTGGACCTTCTGGTCCACAGTCCAACCATAACCAGGACGGTCTGTCAGTCATCAGAGAGCGACTGAATAGTTCAAATTACTTCAGTCGTCTCATTAATCTTTTACTGATTCGCTGCTCACTGAGTTTAAATTATTTATCACAAGATATGAAGAAACAAAACCGAGCTCGGGGGAAACTATAAGAAAAGTCGAGCTGAAGCGTTCGCCGGACATCGAGCTTTACCAACAATCATACTGAGGAGGAACCTCGAGCAGACCTGGATCATCTTCAGATCTAACTCGGCTTTTGTGAAAACTCACCTGTGTTTCTTGACTCCGTTCGGTCTCCGTTCGTCCTCCTCCTCTTCCTCACGCCGATCCTCCTGGGACGCCATCCCTCCGAACTGACTGGGAACGCTGCTGTAGAGCTCTGACCTGCACTCGTCCACGTCCTCGAACGACCGGACGCTCTGTGAACACTCCGAGTCGGAGTCTGAGACACACACACACACACACACACACACACAAAGTTAAGGAGGTGCCATCAAACTACCTGGTGAAACCAGAGCAGGAGATCAGGTGGCTTTTCAAAGGAGCCAATACACTGAGCTGCCTCTCTGTAAGCAATACAAATACACAAATACACCTCTCTCTCTCACACACACACACACACACACACACACACACACACACACACACACACACACACACACACACACACCTAGATATACAGACAGATAAACTTCGATATATAAATAGGTCTGTAAGCACAAGCAGGTGCCACAGCGGTCTAATATATAAGGCCACCACTGTGCTGATCTGGGTTTGAGACTTTAAATTAATATAAATTCATATACCTTTAATGGCAAGAGTTGAAACGGACAATAACGATAAGGAACAAACAAAAATGTGAGAGTAAGACAATAATATACTCACGTCTACTAATATGCATAATGTAAAATAATAGGTTAAAGTAATATATGAGCATTCGTATATTATTCAACAAATAATATATTTACATTGGATTGTTTAGGGTTGTTTTTTGTTCTGTTCTCTTTCTGTAAACATTTTTAACTGATAGCTGGACACACTCTTGCTTCTCTAGTAACCACACACGTAACATTTGTTCAGTATGAATTATTTTCTCTTCTAATGAAGGCATGTATATTTTCAGTAAATTGAAATAACTACTGCATGCGGACAGAAAATGGTGTTTCTACTTACATACTCGCTCTCCTTTGGGCCTTTTCTTATCCTAAATTATGCTCACTGAGCCTGTACCTTGTTATTTTGTCAAGGCTGAAAGAAAATTTCATCAAATAATCTGCAAGTTTGTATTCCCTGTTCTAATCTATAGCATTCTAGTGTATTAACGGAATAAGTTTCATTCATCCATATTGACATACAGTATTTGGTTTGTCTTTATCCCTCTCTCTCCACCTCTCTCTATCCATCCTCCCTCCGTCCGTCCGTCTTCCTCTCGGTCTAGATTTCTCTGAAATGTATTGCTAATCTTCCCCGATGCTGTTAGTTAGCAGTTTTGCCCAAGCTTCAATCAGAGCCCACCTGAAAGTGCATCGTAGAAGTCGTCCTCACTGAGCACAGCACTGCAGGGAGAAGAACCGTGAACCACAGACTGCTCCAGCACATGGTGCTCTGTGGCCAAGGTCTGCAGAGCCTCCGACAGGATCTTATTCTTCTCCACCTCCTGCTCCAGCTTCAGACTGCGTGCCTGCACGTTACACAGAGCTGTGAGGTGTTACTGGTGGACCAGTTGTTTAAAAAGGTAATCGACTTCAGTCGTGGTTATCACAGTTAAAGCCAAACAAACTTTTTGGATTAAACCCAACAAATAATACTGTCCTTTTTCTATATTCTACACAAACATGGGCTAAACATCACATTGTCTAGTCCTAAATGTAGATAAAGAGAACCCAATTAAACAAATGAGATCAAAATATGATGTGCCATCATTTATCTATTCAAGAAAATCACCCAATACTACATATCTGTGAGTGGTACAAGTGTGTGAAACCTTGCTTTCAGGATCTATTGTAACCCCCAGAGCCGACTAATAGATAGAAGACGTAACCCTGCTGCACACGGAAGCACAGTAACACAAATCCACACCATGCCACACGTCAGTCAACCACAGGAACCAATAACAGACAATGAAAGTCTGCAACAAAATTGCTGCTGACAACTTGTTTTGCTCCGCAGTGTTTCTGCCCAGAAACCGATGACCTTATTCCTTTCCATATTTAAGCAGATCTATCTCGGAGGTATCCCTATATGAGGAATTTACACACGGCTGCACAGAAATGAATATTTTCTGTGGTTATTATAGACACAGAATGTTATTTCATAGAATGGAAGTGGGTTACCATTTCTGAGTCTGCTCATTTGGAAGCACAGTCCTTTGGATATCAATTCTATTGTAACTGGAAGCTTTTGCAACAACATACACTGATGAAGAGCCATGCCCGGTGGTGTTCGTTACACGGGGTAATGCTAGGACCAGGTTAAAAATATCACTCGTCTGAATAAGGGAAAAAAGTCACATTTCCATGCAGGCACCAAGTCTGGGTGCCATCGCCCTTCCACTACTGAAGGCACGTCTTTATCAAACACCTCCTAAGCTTCAGGGTATGGAGCGCAACCTCAATGTTCTCCTGTTTCTTGTCAAATTTCCTCCAAAAGGCTTCACGGTTGTCTTGAAATGTGACTCACTCTGTACTTCAGAGTGGAAAAACCGTACGATTTCTGCAGTTTTATACAGAACAGTGGTTTCTCTGTAGAAAAACGTCCTATCAAGCCCTTGCATGGTTTGTGATTTTCTAACGTGTCCGTACCCCCTCCTGTTTGGAGAACAGGCCCAGACACTGACGCAGGACCGAGCAGGTTTCACTGGAGGCTTCACAAACGTCCCTCAGCTTCTGCTGTAGAGCGACCGGAAGAGCTGCAGAAACAAGACACACAGTCATAAACAGCACCAGAAGCCTAAAGTATCAGGACAGCCCTGCTAATTAGTGGGTTCAGCTATTTAAAACACATCTGGTGCAGAAAATCCAGCGTGTAATCCACATCCACATCTAAACATCAGTGCTTCGTAAACAAGCATGTTCATTTCTGCATTGATAAAGACGAGAACGTAGCTGTCCTCACATTCGCCCAGGGCATCCTCTTTCGCCACGGACAACAGCGCCAACACCTCAGACTCCAGCTTCCCATGGCAGGCCTCAGCATGCTGTTACACAAACAACAGAGGAAGTTATGAAAATGGAGTAGGAAACTGAAGCGGCGCAGCACCTCGTTCTGAAGCGGATCACTAAACAATAAAAGTTACAGCAGATACAACCCCAAATCAGAAAAAGCTGGGACGGTATGGAAAATGCAAATATTTCTACAGTCTGTTACTTCGCTATCCCAACCCTGAGTGCGTTTACATGCATTAATAATCTGATTTGATCAAAGAGCACGGATATCTTTTGCAGAGCAAACAAATCTGTTTACCTACCAAACTCTGAAAGAGCAAATCCTTAGTTCGAAACAAAAACTGTACAAAGAGATCATCGGTTCCTTCCTCACCTGCAACGATTCTGTGAGCTCGCTCAGCGATACGACCTCTTCCTCTTCTTCCTCGCTGCCCTGCTCCTGTGAGCAGTAATGAGTGCTGAAGGCCGTGTGCTCCTCGATAGCCTCCAGCCATTTCTACATACACATACGATAACATCAACGCCATTGCTCCATACATTATGAAGAGGAACCATCCAAAAATCAAGAACACACTCACTTTTCTGGTAGCCTCCGGATCGTCTTTTGGCGAGACCTTAAAATAATGCATGCTGTTATCAAAGCATTTGATTGAAAAATAGCAGCGGTCTTTAACCTGTAAGAGGAGAACAGCGCATTATTTATTATGCAGGACGACAGAGAAATGGATCAAATCAATTGTTTTTTTTAATAATGACGGTTCTTACACTACACTGGGCCTGGGTTAGCGGTTTACTGCCTTTACTCCGACTGTTGGAAGCAGCATCGCTTCTAAATTGAGAAAGGAGAAATCAGAATGAGGTGTAAACAAATACAATAACATCCTCCATAGCAGCCATATACTTTACATACACACATAAATAGATGGAACAGTTTCACAGAGGCTTTTGTCCACTTTGTAGCATATCCGCCTCAAGGTTCGACATGTTGTGGCATTATGTTTAGGTTCAAGGGTGTACATCAGTCTCTGAATTAACCTTCTTCAGGAAAAAGTTTGTGAACTCTGAAATTTATTCATTATCTAACGTGGTCAAACCCTGATAATCAGTCCAAGTCATAATAATGATACTGTACTATAGATTCTGCTTTACTAAGAGCATGACCACTTGACTGATGGTTTGACTGGCATCCCTATTTACATTTAGTCATTTAGCACCACGGTTCATGGCCCTCAGGGGGCGCCAAACATCACAGGGTCAAGTCAAGTCAGATTTATTTCTACAGCTCTTTTTACAATGGAGCATTGTGTCAAAGCTGCTGTACAACTTTAGATTATCGTCTAAATTATAAAACCAATCCCAAACTGAGGAAGCCTAGGGTGACAGTGGCCTGGAAAATCCCTAAACGTTATAAGGAAGAAACCTTGGGAGGACCGAGACTCAAAAAGAGACCCGACCTGCTTGGGTGGCTTGGATGATAAATGTAAGAATGAAACTAATTTATCTAGTCAAATACGTCTGTAGTAAGAGTTCAAAAAAGAGAAAGTACATCTTAAATCAAAATTCCGTACTTGGTGAGAAAAATCAGTATATAACATGACTTGAAATTATATTTTTTGGCTAAATGTTTAGCTGTCTTGAAAAGAAAAAAGGAGCCAAGATGAAAAACAGAAAAAAAAGCTATAAAAGTACACAGCTTTTCTTAGCCGACTGATTTAGCAGACATTAGGGATGGGCAATATGACGATATTTTATAGTATTGTGATATATTTTGTCAGCATGATAGACAGAGTTTAATTACTGCGGCAATTCTGAATATAAATCACTTTACTAAGTATAGAATAAGAAAATACTGATGCATTTTGTCTGCTAATCACATGCATCAAATATTGTGTGTCATGAAAATGTTTTTAATATTGTGATATAATATTTGTACCATATCACCCACCCCCAGCAGATGGCCTTAGCCAGAAAGCCTTACAACTGGGACAATTTCACAGTCCAAGAAATGTGGGTTAAGGACCTTGCTTAAAGACACAGCAGTGGCAGAGGTGGGATTTGAACCCTGAACCTTCTGTTCCACAATCCAGTACCTTAACCACTAAGCCACCAGAGCACCATTTAAATCACTACTGCTGCAGTCCTTACACTTACTGCTTAGAATACCACGACAGAACTCCATCCCGAAGAACCACCCAGGAGGAGCGCCAGCCGATAAACCTGCCGCTCTGAAGGCAAGGGAGAGAGTGTAGTTTGTTACATGGACTCTAAACACTCTAGGACACTAAAACTAGTACTAGTTATCGATCACTATACAGAGAAAAAGAGCACGGTCATGCAATCTAACAGACCTTCCAGAGAGGACCCTCAAACATCTGAACGGATCGCCTTACACCCTGTAAAACAGAGAACAGAAATCCAAATCAGAAACGAGGGTTAAAATCACTGACTGTTAAAATCCTTCAAGTCTCAAGCAAGTCCCAAGTCCTGTGGTAATATTCAAGTAACTCAAGTCATGTCCCTGTTAAGCCAAGCAAGTCTCAGGTCGATCATACGAAATGATGATGCTCTAACTTTAAATCAGTCAAATAACAGCGATAATAAAACTACAAACAATGGCAATAATCCTCGTCCACAGCTGCGCAAAAAAAGAGATTCAACACAATATTGCTCTTAAGGAGGTTCTGCACGTTACTCAGTTACAAGGGTTCACATACTTTACTTTTCCAGCCTGAGCTGTGAGTGATCATCTTCAGTGAGCTTCCCTCCAGGATCTGCCTCATCTCTGAATCCTTCGCGAGGTCAAACACAGTCTGACCTACAAACACAGAGAGGAGGTACACCTGCTCTTTCATTTATTACGTACACCTGCTCATTAATGCAAATATCTTATCAGCCAATCACACGGCAGCAACTCAATGCATTTAGACATGGTCAAGAAGAGCTGCTGAATCAAACGTGCATCAGAATGGGGAAGAAAGGTGATTTAAGTGACTTTGAACATGACACGGTTCTGAGTGTTTCACACAGCACCATCTCCTGGATATACAGATAATGGTCTGAAAATCGCACAAACAACACATCAAACCTTGAAGCAGATGGGCTACAGTAGGTGAACACCACACCAGGTGCTGCTACTATCAGCTAAGAACAGGAAACTGAGGCTCCGATTCACACGGGACAATAGAATAATGGAAAAGGTCTCCTGGTCTGATTTCTTAATTTCTGCTGGATGGTCGGGTCAGAATTTGGTTAAACAACATGAAAGCATGGATCCATCATGCCTTGGATGGACGGTTCAGGCTGCTGGTGGTGGAATGGTGTGGGGGAATTTTCTCAGCACACTTTGAGCTCCTTAATACTAATGTCCGTGTTACCATTTTTGTTCTTGACGTTGGGGTCGGCTCCGCCCTGCAGCAGTCTGACTGCACACTGCTTCTGGCCCCTGTAAGCAGCGCAGTGTAACGGCGTGTTACCCAGAAGATCCGTGCAGTTGATGTTGGGTGGTTTCTCACGGTTCAGCTACAAAACAAGCAGAAAGGAACAATAACGGATAAAGAATCCAGATAAGGCTTAGCTAAGCTGATGGTTAATAGTAAGCTGCTCCACAGTGCCTCCAGTGGTCGGCAAGCAGGTTTAATTCTGGCAGGTAATTTTGCTTTAGTGTCTGATTTACTATTGTCGAAGATACATTTGAAGTTTAGTCAAATAATTATTGATACTTGTTCTTGGTGTACAACCCTGTGCAAATGTTTGGGCACCTTTGGTCATGTTATAGGGTAAGAACACAAGTCTGAGTCGCGTCTCTGGAGCAGGAGCCAGAGTCTTGGGTTAAAAATAGGGATAAATATCAAATGAAATGAAGAGACCAACAGGTTTTAATCTCCTCTGTAGAGCATTTGGGCTGAGTTTCTTAACCATGAGGAAGAGGTTTTGTAAACAGGAAAGTCATGTAAAAGTTACTAAACAGGAGATTAAGCCACAAACTGCTTAAACTGAAGCTGGAAATAATAACACGGTATTTTCTCAGAGAAGCACTGCTGTTACACAGTGTAGAGAGCAGCACGGAGTACATTCTGAGGTTCTGATACCAGTTTTAAGAGAGTGGCTGAGGCTCCCTCACGGGCCGCTTCCAAAACCTGCTCCTCAAGCTTCCTCTCCTCGGTGCGCTCAGCGGCTGGGGAGGAAAATAATAAGAAAGATCGTGAAGTAAAACCAAGCCTGTGTGATAAACCTACTGATTTTATCTCAACATGCAGAGCTTTGGTATTTGCAACATTATTTATAACCATGACCAGGATTTCTGCAAGGCACACAGCTTGTTAAACATAATAAACACATTCTGCACAAACTAATAACTCACAATGCATGTCTACTGGACAACACACCTGTGGACCTCTGGCCTAAGGACTTCTCCAAAAGTCACAGTGGCTTTGTCTGTTGTTATGATTGGAATTAAAAAGGTTAAGCAGAAATCCAGGTCCTATTAAAGGGTTCACAAACTTAACTGTCTAAAATTAGACTCTAGGAACTCTAAAGCTGGACTGAAACACTAGACCCTAGACTACAGCAATTCCATATCAATACACACAGTCATACTTTTAATTAACTTTAAATTATAATTAATAAACAAAATAAAATGCAGAAATAAAATTTAATATAACATTACATTTCATGCATAAATGTTCAACCCCATCAATGTTCATGTAAGTCCAATTCAAGTGTGGATCCGGGTCGAGTCTCAAGTCTGTAGTGTGTAAGCCCGAGTCGAGTATTGAGTTTCCATTATTTGAGTTGGAGTCGAATCTCAAATCTTCAGAGCTCCAAAGCCAGAGTCTAAGTCGAGTCTCTAGAGTGCAAGCCTGAGTGAAATCTCCACTGTGTGAGCCTCAGTTGAGTCTCAAACCTCCAGTGCTCCAGAGCTGGAGATAGGGTCAAGCCTCTGGAGCTTGAGTCCGAGTCAACTGCCTAGAGTGCAAGCCCGAGTTGAGTTTCTGGAGCAAGAGCTTAAGTCAAGTCTTGAATCTCCTCTGTGTGAGTTCAAGTCCCTAGTCAAGTCCCTAGAGTGTGAGCCGAATACGAGACTCAAATCTCCTGCGTGTAAGCCCGAGTCGAGTCTCTGGAGCTTGAGCCCGAGTCGAGTCTCTGGAGCTTGAGCCCGAGTCGAATCTCAAATCTCCAGCATGTGAGTCTCTGGCGCAGGCGCCCATGAGTCGAGGTTCATGTCCAAGTCGAGTCTCCACCATGCGAGCCCAAGTGAAGTCTCAAATCTCCAGCCCATGAGCCCGAGTCACAACTTCAGCCATCAGAGCCGAGTTTCCAGCATCCAAGTCATGTCTCAAGTCTGTAGCGTCTCTAGGTCGAGTCTCTGAGATGTGAGCCCACGTCCAGTCTCGAGTCTCCACTGTGCGAGTCCGAGTCGAGCCTCTGGTGTCTGATGTACAACTCAGAGTCAAGTCTGGATTCTCCAGTATGAAAATCCGAGTTGAGTCTTCAGTTTCCAACATGTGAGTCCTAGTCAAGACCCAAGTCGAGTCACGTGTCGGTAAAACGGGCCTTAAATTCTGCTCGGGTCGCGTCTCTGCTCCAGGGTAAACATTTAATAAGACAAAAGGTTTTCGTTGTCAAACTAAGCTGGTTATCATTCCTGTGGGTTCTCACCCTCGAGCATGCTCCTGATCTCCTCGTCGTGTGTGACGTCTTTAGGAATCTGAGCCGTCCCGTTGATGACTGAAGGACAGGCGCTATACTGAAGGAGCAGCATCACGACCTCCTGCACGGAGAAACTAATCAGATACAATCCCACAATCCCTCTGGTGATCCAGCATTAGATCGCTGAGCCACCCGGAGCTTTACCATAAGAGCCAGCTTGAGGATTGGGTTCAAACCCTGAGCTGAGCTAGTATTTGGTTATAGACTTTTGGCTGCACCGGAAACTCCCACCTTCAGCACTGTGCTGCCTACCTTTCTTCCAGTGAAGGCTGCTTTATGGAGCGGCGTGTCTCCTACGTTGTTTGCCAGATTGGCATCTGCGCCGGCCTAAAGCACAGAGACAGCTGAGTGAGTTTTAACGTTCAGTTACAACATAAAGTCTGGTCAAAACGAGACCGACCTTCAGGAGCTCCTCCACCACATCCTTGTGTCCGAAGTAACAGGCCAGATGAAGAGGGGTCCATCCGAAATTGGACCTGCTCTTTCCTAAATGAAGGAGAGTTACGCAGGTCTTACGAAGGAATAACACTTTCTGATCGCTGTCTCTCTGCGATATCGGATTAGAACAAAGGCAGGAAACAGAGTTCGTCAGGACACAACGTACCTTTACAGTTGATGTCAAATTTTTCTTCTTTCTGTTTTGTGGATGTCAGAAGCTCTATGATGCCTTCAAGGTTCCCATTTCTGGCATCGTGGAGGAACTGCTCCTCCAAGTCCTGCTCCTGCATTACTAGAAAAACTAGCACGGAAACAATAACGTTACGCCTTTAACACTGTGGCGCTGTAGAGTCCACATTAACAATGACCTCCATTTTTACATAACAAATATGTTAAAAAAAAAGCAAGAAGACTGAAAGACTGACTGGTTATTAGACACAAACATTTAAGCGTGTGTTAGAGTACACTTCTATTAACCAGTCGACAGGGTGAGGTGTTTAAAGCATAAAATGTTACTCTGGTTTTAGTCACACTTTCATCATATGACCCTTGTGGCATTAACTTGTTGTTACTTAACCTCTTTCCATCAGCTATACCATCAGGCAGAGAAACGTTTGTCTTATGACTTCCCCGCTCTGAGCAGGAAACAAAAACGCTAAAGAGATCACATTTCGGCATGAGACGGTCGTGAGCATGACGTTGTTCTTCTTTATGTACAGCTACACACAGATAGACGGGTAACCTCATTAACCGTCTGATTAACTATTAAAGGACTATAAGCAACTGTGCTACAAGGCAGGAGTGGAAGCAGCTCTCACTTCAGGAGCACAAACCCGGAGCATCAGATCAGTTACGAGGAAATGCTCCTCATGCATGACAAGGCTATGACGTCATACATCTCCATTCCAGACGAACAAACAAAACTCGTCTCGTCTTTGTTAGAGACACTGGAATGTTTCTGGGCCGCCGTCTAACCAGGAACTTACCCGATTTCCTAAATATAGGCATGGATTTCAGCTCATCGCTTGAGTTGCTTTACATTGAGGGTGCAGCGATTAATCGGCTTAAGGCCTTTTCACACCGACATTTACAGCATTTAACATTTACAGCATTTAGCAGACGCCCTTATCCAGAGCGACTTACAATTGATACAGTCTTACAGTCCAAGCAATTGTGGGTTAAGGGTCTTGCTCAAGGACCCAACCGTGGCAGCTTGGCAGAGGTGGGATTTGAACCCTGGACCTTTTGGTCCATAGTCCAGTACCTTAACCGCTAGGCCACCACAGTCCCACCGAGTCTGATTTATACGTACGAAAAAACACACGTCAAGTTTTGGGGGGAAAAAAACCCCCCACGAAACTGATATTTTTAATCAGAGCCTGTTCCCATTTCTGTGTTGAAATCAGGCTGGCCAATCAGAGCTCGGTTGCCGGGCAGAACAGCTCTTAGCTTATAGGACGAGCAACAGGCTGCCTCTAAAAACATGGATATTAGAGAAAAGCTCTGGTGGAATAGAACTGAAAGGCTGGAGAATGATGGAGATAAAGCTCACAGGGACCGGATGGAAGCGTCTGATTATTTATCTAAGAAAAAACACAAACCATAAAAAGCTTCCTGCGCTCATCTTCACTCGGGTTTTTGTTTTTTTTAAGTAGATGTGAAAAGACATGGTGAGATCTCCGACACATTAGGAGAAGAGAAATTATAGAAAGAGAAAGCAGGGAGTTTTCAGGGAGTTTAGACAAAACTTGGCGTGAAGGTTCCACTACGTTAAAAATCACATCTGGTTTTTTGTGCTGAAAAATCGTACTCAGCGTGAATAGGCCTTTCGACAGCTAGACAGACTATCAAATGAGTTGGCAGCTACTGTAATAGTCGATGAGTCGGTGACATTATCACGTGTGTTTCTCACTAAGTTGTACAATTCGTAATGCCAACCTTAACTGGCATGGAGCACCCCAGCCCACACTTCCTGTTTCGAAATGCATCTTCCCTTAAATCGTTACTTGAGGTAAAAACTACAATCTCCGCTCCTGTAGGTGTCGCAGTACGGTGTCTTGACTCAACCGTCCTCTGAAATGATCAGTGTGAGGTGATGTACTAAGGCGACTCAGATCGTACACGGTAACTTGTATTTCAGCTGGTTTATGTTTTCAGTGAACACATGGAATATCGCAGTGTGCATCGTATCGCAATGTATCGTGATATAATCGTATCGTGAAGTCCTTTCCAATACCCACCCTAACAGACACAGTGGTGCATACACACACAGACATTAGCAGACACAGACACACAGACACTGCCTTAGGAACACACACACAGACCTAAACACACATCCACAGACACAGACACAGACCTACAGACACACAGAGAGACTCAAAGGCAGACTTACACAGACACTGTGACAAACATCCATGCTGACAGTGACCAACACAGGCAATGACACCGATATTTCTAAATGTAAAAAAGGTACACAATAAATAAAAAATAGCAACAAAAATTCATTGTAACAGCCCCTTCTGAGACCTGAGTGATGGACTGGTGCCCTGTCCAGGGTCTGTAAGCAGGTCCTAAATGAACGGCTTTATGTACTGCACTGCTGGTACATGATCGGATGGTTAGAAAATTACATGAATGTGCAAGTGTACAGGTTAAAGAAAATAAAGGACAAAAAGGAGACAGGTATTAAAAATAAAAAGACAAAGCACCTATATATGCAGAACAGAGAACAGTGAAATTGCATTTTTAGAGGCTCAACTAAAGGAATAAAATAATGAATAAAAGACAAAAGGACAAAAACGAGCAAAGGTTAATACGTAAAAAAGCAAAAGACAAACACTGTACTTTTACAACACTAGTCTTAATAAAAATGTTACGTGCTTTATTTTATTTTATTTGTATTTTAGAAGCTTAAGATGCCCAGGAGTTTAAGCAGAACATCAGGGTTAAATCCCGAATCAGAATAAAGCCCTAATAAAATAAACTTTTTCATATTATTTCCTAATCAAATAAAACTAAAAAGTACGAACAAAATGTGACTTACCCGTGTCTGAGAGTTTAACACATGGCTTTGAATGACGACTGAAGCATTTAGGAGAAAAACAGAAATAATTATTCCTTTCTCAGGTTTGTAGTTTCATTTCGTCAGATGTCCTTTAACTAAATAAACCTTTATAATAATAAAATACTCTTTTTTTTTATTGGTATACGTCCTTTTGAGCTCACACTGATCTCACTGAGACATCACTGAGATCAAAACATACAAGCACCTGAGGCTTAACAGCTGACCCAGGGGTTCCATACCAAACCGCTTCGCTTATATATAAAGGACACAAAGTAGGGGGTATAAGACCCTACAGTTACCTTGAGTAGTGCACTTAAAAAGGGTAGGAAAGAAGAGTTTAGGATGCAGCCCGCAGCGTAAATCTGCTTTTCCGTGTTTGTAAACGTTTCATAATAAAAGTGGGATGGATGTAAAGACGCGATAACGAGTTTTCCACAGGGTTTTGAAAAGTACATATGAAATTTTAAAGTAATAATAATAATAATAATAATAATAATAATAATAATGATAATGATAATAATAATCATTATTATTATTATTAGTAGTAGTAGTAGTACATTACAATATAGAATGCTGAGTACAAATGCCACCAAAGCTTTAACTACAATTTTATAATTCAAGTTATTTTACAATTTAGATCTACGAGTAAGTGTTGGAAAACATCATATAAACAATAAATAAACACATCTTTTTATAACCACATCATCACTGTAATGGTTGTATTTTGAAATCGGTCACGTCAAACGGCTGAATTCCAAATCTCTCCTTGTTATTACGTAGTGCAATATATAGGGTCTTAAAACCGGTTATTTTATAGCCTAGCTAGTGCGCATGTACAGGGAACGAGGAGCCATTTGGGATGCAGCCAGCATGGCGGCGGCTGTCTCAGACGGCGTTTCAGCTCCTTTACCTGGAAGATGTTGGTTTTACGTGGCGAAAAAGAAACGCTACTGTAAGATGATCGTTGGAAATGGAAAACGGTTCTGCGGGGAACACGCCAACGTGGTACGTTTGTAGCAAACTTACCGCAAATGTAGCGTTTAATCCAACTTTCTACAGTGAGCGAGCTTCGTCTGGATCGGTCCTCTTTAACCTGAGCTGAGTTTCTATCTGTTTGTGTTCGATAGGATGGAGAAAGTGAGAGAAGGCGAATCCCCTGCCCGCTGGACCCAAAGCAGTAAGATTAGACCCGGTCAAAATGCTGATGTGATCAGACCTTCAGTCTAATTAACCCTTCACGCTCAATACTTGCATGTCTAGTCACCGTGTATTATCCTTTAATCATGAATGCACCTTCATTACGTTTCCAAGGCTCCTGACCCCTTCAGTGCAGACCAAACTTAATATCACAACTCCCAGGGGTCTTAATGAAATGTCCGTGACATGCTTTGGTCAAAATAGTACGAGGACCAAACACCAGAGCACCTTTTTACTGTGTCCAGCACTATTCAGAACGGTCGGTTTTGAGTGGCTGTTGCTTTAAATGATAATGAGCCACTGGAAAGGAGTCTCCCCACCCAGGAGAGGCAGTAATAACAAGCAATGGCTCAATAAGTCACACAAAAGATCACATTCGGTGTGCAATGGCTTTTAGATTCCACGTGATGTTAGAGTATAAATCTGTGGGTAGAGTTACTCAAAAGAGGGGAGGGGATTATCCTAAGAAGTCGTATTGTGATGTATGATACTGAAGCAAATCAGAACGCATCGTTGGCTCGCATGTTTTCAGCCCTAGAAAACCTGCCCACAGAGAAATCTCACACGGAGATCGTACAGTTAGCAGGTTGGTCGCTCCTCTAGATGCACAAGCACTGATAAAGTCAGGTTTATAAAACACGTTCCCTTTAAGAGATAAGAACCTGCCAGAGAGTTTCTGAGAGGAAACGAGTCAGAACAAGCCTGATAAAAAGTACAAGGTGTTGCATGAACAAAATGTAACACAGCGGAGAGGGAAGCACGTGAGAATCAGGCTGGTGTTTTCTCAGAGGGAATTAATATTACAGAGCAGAAAAAAGTGCATACACACAAATCATAACAGGAGATTAGGTTTAAACAAAGAACGATTCTGTGTGAGTCATGAGACTGAGTTTAAACACACACACACACACACACAAGGAGTGATGGATCGTTGAGTACTTAACAAAATATACCAAAAATCCTTACTCACTCTGTCTAGTTACCAACCTTCAATTATTAATTGAATAAATTGAATTTAATGATTAAATATTGGTATGTAGTATTGTTGACATGTGTACACTCACCTTGTGACATCTGCTGACAGAAAAGAGAATTGCAGTCTTGAAAGAAAAAAAAGCACAGTATCAGTCTGCTTTCTTTTACATTAGGTATTATACATGAAATATTTCTAAAGCTATCTATCCAATATGTTATGCAACATGGACATGAGGAAAAACATTTTATGTCTATGTACTTTATATTAATATTTTTATTTTTAAATGTATTATATACAGGCTGAAATTGATGATTTTGTTGAGTTTATTTTCATGCTCAATGTGATAAACTTTTTCTTTTTTTTTTTCTGGACAGCACTGTGTATGAAGACAGTTTGGCAAAGCATCTGAAAAAATGCAACTCGAAGGAGAAGCCCAAACCTGTAAGAACTTAAACTCAAGAACGTTTAAGATTTCCTACATGTTAAAGGAATAGTCCAGCGATCTTCTGACTAACGTAGTGTGTGTGATCACCATAAACTCATACTCAAATGTTTTGATTTGATCTTTAGGTTTATTATGTCAAAGATCTGAACGCCGGCTCTGAAAATGAAGAGGAAAACATGGATGATGAGGCGAGTGGTGTTTTATATAAATAGCTCGTATGTTTTACACACAGTTTATAAGAACATGCTATAAAACATTGATCTATTCTTAAAGGTGTCCATCGCTGAAAGAACCAAAGAGGAGCTGGATGAAGTTATTCAGAAAATGAAGGCTGCGTTACAAGGTACAGAGCAGCCTGTGTCTTAGCATATTGCACTAAGACCTAATATTTCATCATCTTAATCTAATTCAGGGTCTGTCTGCCTAACCAGCAGCACAGGGCACAAGTCAGCAGGTTACGACTCGTTTCTGGTTTTGTAGTTTTATCGGTTCGGATCGGTTCGTCTCGTTTCCCTCAGGATTAAGCACCAGACCTAAGGACTGCGTCTTGTCCCACGCGGCTCTGCACGAAGCCCTCAGGCACCCCCAGAACGGCACCCCTGCTTTCAAACACCTCAGGCAGCAGGTACGAGTCAGAACACGCAAACGTTTTTGGATTATAAACCCAGACTGAAGGTTAATGGCAGGTGTGATTCTCTAACAGTCCTCCATTCTGGGGAACATGGAGGCTCTGGGGCTGCTCGGGCCCGGTCGCTGTTACGTCGAGTTCGGTGCCGGTAAAGGGAAGCTGTCCCACTGGATTCACGTGGCCCTTCAGGAGGCTCAGAACGTCCACTTCCTGTTAGTGGAAAGGTGCAGCACTCGCTTTAAGGTACGACTTTCTAATAATGAAGTACTAATGAACGTTTAAAGTAGCAATGCACTAGAATAGAGTGCAGAGGCCACGCCTCCTTTACAGGGACTGACAGAATGAGGCCACGCCTCCTTTACAGGGGACTGAGTTCTATATTAGAGGCCACGCCTCCTTTACAGGGACTGAGTTCTATATTACAGGCCACGCCTCCTTTACAGGGGCCACGCCTTCCCTTAACAGGGACTGAGTTTATATATTAGAGGCCACGCCTCCTTTACAAGGGACTGATTTTATATTAGAGGCCACGCCTCCTTTACAGGGATGATTTTATATATTATAGGCCACGCCTCCTTTACAGGGACTGATTTTATATTAGAGGCCACGCCTCCTTTACAGGGGACTGAGTTTTCTATATCAGAGGCCACGGCCTCCTTAACAGGGGACTGAGTTACTATATTAGAGGCCACGCATCCTTTACAGTGGACTGAGTTCTATATTTAGAGTGCCGCGCCTCCTTTACAGGGACTGAGTTCTATATTAGAGGCCACGCCTCTTTTACAGGGACTGATTTATATATTAGAGGCACGCCTCCTTACAGGGGACTGAGTTGTATATTAGAGGCCCACACCTCCTTTACAGGGACTGAGTTGTATATTATAGGCCACCCTCCTTTACAGGGACTGAGTTCTATATTAGAGGCCACGCCTCCTTTACAGGGACTGAGTTCTATATTAGAGGCCACGCCTCCTTTACAGGGATGATTTATATATTAGAGGCCACACTCCTTTACAGGGGGACTGAGTTCTATATTAGGAGGCCACGCCTCCTTTACAGGGACTGATTTATATATTAGAGGGCCACGCCTCCTTTACAGGGACTGAGTTCTATATTAGAGCCACACCCTCCTTTACAGGGACTGAGTTCTATATTAGAGGCCACGCCTCCTTCACCAGGGACAGTTTATATTAGAGGGCCACGCCTCCTTCACAGGGACTGATTTATATATTAGAGGCCACGGCCTCCTTCACAGGGACTGAGTTCTATATTAGAGGCCACGCCTCCTTTACAGGGACTGATTTCTATATTAGAGGCCGCGCCTCCTTTACAGGGACTGAGTTCTATATTAGAGGGCCACGCCTCCTTTACAGGGACTGATTTTATATTAGAGGCCACGCCTCCTTTACAGGGACTGAGTTGTATATTAGAGGCCACACCTCCTTTACAGGGACTGAGTTGTTATATTATAGGCCACGCCTCCTTTACAGGGACTGAGTTCTATATTAGAGGCCACGCCTCCTTTACAGGGACTGAGTTCTATATTAGAGGGCCACGCCTCCTTTACAGGGACTGATTTATATATTAGAGGGCCACACCTCCTTTACAGGGACTGAGTTCTATATAGAGAGGCCAAAGCCTCCTTTTACAGGGACTGATTTATATATTAGAGGCCAGCCTCCTTTACAGGGACTGAGTTCTATATTAGAGGCCACACCTCCTTTAACAGGGACTGAGTTCTATATTAGAGGCCACGCCTCCTTCACAGGGACAGTTCTATATTAGAGGCCACGCCTCCTTCACAGGGACTGATTTATATATTAGAGGCCACGCCTCCTTCACAGGGACTGAGTTCTATATTAGAGGCCACGCCTCCTTTACAGGGACTGATTTCTATATTTAGAGGCCAAGCCTCCTTTACAGGGACTGAGTTCTATATTAGAGGCCACGCCTCCTTTACAGGGACTGAGTTCTATATTAGAGGCCACGCCTCCTTTACAGGGACTGATGGATATATCAGGGGGGTGGAGGCCACGCCTCCTTTATGGGGGACTGAGTTCTATATTAGAGGCCACGCCTCCTTTACAGGGACTGAGTTCTATATTAGAGGCCACGCCTCCTTTACAGGGACTGATTTATATATTAGAGGCCACGCCTCCTTTACAGGGACTGAGTTCTATATTAGAGGCCATGCCTCCTTTACAGGGACTGAGTTCTATATTAGAGGCCACGCCTCCTTTACAGGGACTGAGTTCTATATTAGAGGCCACGCCTCCTTTACAGGGACTGAGTTCTATATTAGAGGCCACGCCTCCTTTACAGGGACTGATTTATATATTAGAGGCCACGCCTCCTTCACAGGGACTGAGTTCTATATTAAGAAGAGGCCACGCCTCCTTTACAGGGACTGAGTTCTATATTAGAGGCCACGCCTCCTTTACAGGGACTGAGTTCTATATTAGAGGCCACGCCTCCTTTACAGGGACTTGAGTTCTATATTAGAGCCACACCTCCTTTACAAGGGACTGATTTATATTCAGAGGCCACGCCTCCTTTACAGGGACTGATGGATATATTAGAGGCCACACCTCCTTTAACAGGGACTGATTTATATATTAGAGGCCACGCCTCCTTTACAGGGACTGATTTATATATTAGAGGCCACGCCTCCTTTACAGGGACTGATGGATATATCAGAGGCCACGCCTCCTTTACAGGGACTGCTGGCATAAAACAGAGGCCTCATTTTGAGTTTTGTTTAATTTTCTTCTGGTTTAAGGTTGATGGAAAGCACAAAAACTCAGAGTCAGTGTTCGACAGGCTGCAGGTTGATATTCAGCACCTCGACTTAAGTAAGTAGAATGACTTTTATATTATGCACCACAATGTCAGTTCATAAAAACTGTCCCAACTGAGGCATTTTGTCTGCAATCTCATGTATTGTGATAATGTCTTTAAATAATGCAATATTTACATGTACAACAAATATTTGTTATATAATATATTTATATACACAGTACATATTTATATCACACACGAGACTCGTCTGGTCTTGTAGGAAAAGTGCCATTTCTGCAAGAGAAGGGGCTTCCTGTGATCGCGGTGGGGAAACACTTGTGTGGCGCAGCCACTGGTACGTTCCACGTACACTTTTTGGCCGCCCTTTATTTTTTACGATCATCACCAGACCTTTCTGCATGTTCTCCATCTCAGACCTGGCCTTAAGATGTTTATTTGAGCAAAACGCCAAAGGCAAAGACGTCGAACCTCCTGCTAAGCGTCAGAAGGTGGAAGGGCAAACGACGCCCTGCCCCGAGGCGAAGGGAGACCTCGTC
Source organism: Ancistrus triradiatus (assembly GCA_025084515.1). Lineage (NCBI taxonomy): Eukaryota > Metazoa > Chordata > Actinopteri > Siluriformes > Loricariidae > Ancistrus > Ancistrus triradiatus. The sequence goes on along the minus strand of JAJAGP010000040.1, from coordinate 595,073 downwards.
GTGTCAGGACTCGCCGTCGCCCTCTGCTGCCACCATCGCTGCGACTGGAGGCATTACGTCGGGAAGGACTTCTTCAGGGAGCGAGGCCTCGGCCCCCGAGAGTTTGCCCTGCTCCAGCGCATGTCCAGCTGGGCGACCTGCGGCATGAGCCGAGTCGGCCGTGACCCTAAGAGTTCCGTCAGTACCACAGGCCAAGACGAAGAAGAAGAAGAAATGGGGCATGAAGGGGGTCCTGAAAGCCTGCCGGATCATCTCAACAGGTAGCACAAACAAAAGTGTCTCAGCTGTATGGCACGACCCGGCGTCTGTATTCATTAAAACGCAGCTTATTTCAGATGCTCTTACCACAGAGCACAAAACACAGAAATCACATGGTTTAATACGAAGATAAAATGGTTTAATAAGAAGAAATGGTCCAAAGTTACAACAAAATCAGGATCCGCCCCCTATTACACACAAGGCTTCGGTTTTAAACGATTAAAATCATCCGTCTTCACAGAACGATCAAGAGAACCGTCATACTAATCATTGTGTTTGACGAAACCTGGCATCCCAAGGCGTTTGATGCCAGTGACATCATATTTGTACCTGAATTTCATCCAAATGATCAGTTCTTTCCTGAGAAACCCACTGTATATGATCTGTTTTCTGCCCCCTAGTGGATCATCTCCCTACATAGATACATAGTTAATTAGTAATAGTTGTCTAATTGTTTAAAAACGCAGCATGTTGTGAATATTAAAGATGTATAGAAGCCCTCCTCCATTTTTTGCCAGCTACAGGACATTTAGATGATCAAAAGTTGACCGAAGCAGTTCCTGCCATGGCAATAACCCAAGGTGGACGCCAATTAGTTTGTTTAAAAAGTTTCTACTAGTCTAAGAACGTTTTTGCTACTTGATCAATATCATAGATCGTGACTTCAGAAATCAAGATCATTCCAAAATGTTCAAACATTTTTCTTGCAGCTTCTGATTTAGACAAAATAAAACCACACCCTGCTTGTGCTGGCCGTGTTAATCGTCTGTCGGTTCTTTGTTCCCTAGTGCCATCTCAGCAGAGGAACGTGAGCACGTAGGACGCCTGTGTAAGCGGTTGATCGACCACGGCAGGCTGCGTTACCTCCAGCACAGAGGGTTCGAGTCCAGCCTCCGATACTACACCAGCAGAGACGTGTCCTTAGAGAACGTGCTCCTGACCGCAGTGCCGAGGTAGCTTTGAACTTTTGGACGTGACTAAAGGAGCACAGAAATCGGAGCAGGATGGGACGGGTTCCTCGGGACATCGGGGGAGCGGCGAGGCCCACGCGGAACCCATCAGAGCTCGGGTTCCAGCTCCGTCACGCCGTCCAGCCTCACGTTCAGCACTGTCGTGTAGGTCTGAGAGTCTGGAACACAGGTCACACAGGGGCCAGACTTTAGCCTTTTTAGTTTATTCCTTTAGTTCGACATGCTTTTAGTACGTGGTACCCTAGGGTATTGGGTGGCAGCGCCACCTGAGCGCCATGCTAAATATTTACACACTTTGTAACAGTGTGTGTTTTTACATGTACCTAATAATCCGATCATTCAAGTGGTCATGTGTATGGCACGGATGCCAGGTCTGCTTATTCTAAGAGACTCGTATGTTTTGGGCTTTTTCCCTTGATCTCGTGGGATCTGGCAACCCCGAGTTAGACGCAGCGCAGTACGTGCTGGAGGAAATTAAGATTTTTTGTATGTAATTATCTTACGTTTACATTTTTCTTTGAGATTATTGGCCGGTTGCAAAGTAGAAATCTGATTCAGCCCAGAGCTTCTCGTGATCTAATTACCACACTGATGAAAACAGAATGTGATTATTAAGTGCATGTGAACGGACTCCGGCCTAAAGGAGCTCATGGTGTCTTAGTGGGCAGGGTACTGGACTGTACCCCAGCAGGCTCAGTGCTCAGGCGGTCGAGCAGAGTCCCTTCAGCAGCGCCCTCCATAAGAGCTTAGACCCCCAGGCCTAGTTTTTGTGAGCGCAGTGCACGTTGAGTATTGCGTAACCTCTTTTGCGCGCCTCCTGGATGTAGTGGTGCATGAACTCTCGGCCGAACATCTCCCGGTCGCTCTCCTCCTCTTCCTCAGCATCGTCCCCTTTAAGGTCGGGAAGAGTCACTTCATAGGTCAGAGGGTTGTCCCGGAAGTTTACGAATCTGAAACAGAAGGATGTCGTCTCAACGTTTCTTAAAATAAAGATAATCACTTTGCTAGAGAAGGTGTCTTGGTCTAAAGAATGGTTGGAATAATATTTCATGATATGTATTCAAGTTCCAGGTTTTGATCCCACTTTTCCTTGTCAGGTTTGTGTGTTTAGTACCTGAGGTTTGGCATGCCCTCCATGAGTGGAGGAATGTCCCGGAGCTTGTTCTTGCTGAGCACCAGCGTGTCCAGGTTGTGCATGCGGCCGATGTTTTCCGGCAGATACTCCAGCTCGTTTCTCTGCAGCCACAGGGTGTGAAGTTTCTCCATCCTGCATTAAGCGAGAAAAATGATACCACGACACATTTCTTAACACCATTAACTGGCTAAAGGGTAGGTCAGATCCTCAAGATGAGTATGGCTACCTGTGGATGTCGTCTGGTAAGCTCTCCAGCCTGTTCCCACCCATATCTAACCACTCCAGAGCCGGAAGGCTCACCACACACTCGGGGATGGTGGTGAACTGGTTCATGGAGAGGTCCAGGTGCTGCAGCTTCTTCAGAGCACTAAGCTGAAGGACCAAAAAGTCAGCTAAGAAACTTGTATTGCTGAGGCCCTGGTCTGCAGGTAAAGGTTTCCTAAACCTATTTTCAATCATTAAAATAATATTGCATGATAGATTTTAGGTTTCTTGCATTACTAAAGCCAAATAAACTCTTAGAATAGCTCTTAACAAATGAGTTAAGAAAAAAATGAGATGATACTGAAGTTATTCTTCTTAAGAACGAAGGTAAGACCCTTTTGTCAATCCGGTCCCTGTTCTTTGAGCTTCGGCGCTCTCGTACCTGTGGTGGTAGCTGATCCAGATCTCGGTTCATTGCCAGTTCCAGTTTCTCCAGACTCTCACAGGTGCTGAGCTCCTCAGGAACCCGGCTCAGCCTGTTATAGCTCACCAGAAGCTCTCGTAACCGCGTCAGCTTACCTGATGAAGATCCAACGTTCGTCATGAGTCTCCATCTTTGTTCACAGATGTACCTGGCGTATACGGAGCAGCTGGTACGAACCGATTTCTTTAGGCATCTCAGTGATGCCGTTGCGGGACAGGTCGAGCACCACGAGACTCTGGAAGCTGGAGATGAAGCTCGGGATCTTCTGAAGGCCTGTTCGGTGCAGCTGCCACTCCTGAACGTGAGAGAGCTGGACCAGAGCCGGAGGAAGAGTCTGCAAAAGCACGTCTGTGAACCTCCACACGATGGTGACCAATTAAACACAGGGTCTCCGGACGTACCTGCCACTCCTCCTGCTCGATGCGTAGGATGACCCTGCCGTCCTCGGTCACCACTTTTTCTTTTAACTTGGCCAAGATGATTCGATCTTCCCATGCCCCGGCCAACCTGGGGATTAATGACGCAAGGAAAACTGGTGAAACATCTGAAATGACCTGGATTCCTTCATTAATAAAATCCTACAACAGATTTGTTTAAACATTGTGCTTCGTAAAGATTTGCCACGTCTTGTAGGATTGTAGAAATATTCAAATAAATTGAATGAATTTAATCACGATGAATTAATCAATCTGCTTTATCTTTTGACAAATCTAAGTCCCTGGCTGTGTTATCAGATGAGGATCATCTGCTTCATCTAGGATCCGGGTCTCTGGTGGCTTCGGTCACCAGGTGGAAGCTTTCTCTGTGGGCAATAACTAGTATGCTTAACTATTTACTTAAAAATCATTGAAGAAGCAATGAAGCTTAACAGGAAAGTGAGTTAATCAACAACAAAGTAGATTAAAAAGAACAAACCATGCTTTCCAAACCCAGTTCTTAAACAGTTTAGCATCCCCTACCTTCCCACAGCTGCTCGGTCCCTCTGCTCCTTCGCTCTGTTCAGGTCCTCCTTGCTCTTCTTGATCCTGGTCTCCCACAGAGTTTTGATGGAGTTCACTGTTCCACAGCACACCGCCACCCCGGTCATGATGACCCTGTACGCCCCTGACCTCCTCTTATCTCGGTCTCGTCTGTCTCAGCGAGTCTAAATCTAAATCTGGTCACACACTTCAATAGGCAAGGAGAGGTACGGATTAATAAGGTGACCATGCCATATAGGTACAACAAAAAACATTTAACTATTCTCCACAGCACTGCATGTTAAGAGCTATTGATGAGACTGGACTCACCTCGGTCACCCATCCAAACTTTCAGTTCCTACCTTCACATTTTTCCAGATTCGGACATCCAGCAGCTTCAGAATTCCCTTTACACTCCCATAAAGGCTTTAAAACGATTATGCTAAGACACGTTTGTCATTGGGTTTCCCTCATCGAGCTCAAGTCTGGAGTCTAAATTTAGAGGCAGCACCAGAAACAGCAACGTCACATGGCCGGACTGGCAAGAGAGCAGCTGCCCCGACACTCACACGTTTTAAAATGGACATACACTCAAGAATGGTGTGGAAAAGCAAGCTGGAAACATTGAAGAATGTTTACATACAGGTATTGAGATCTGGGGAATTCGGTGGCCAGGTCAACACCTTGAACTATCCTCAAGCCATTCTGGAATTTTATTTGAACCGTAGCAGGGTGTTTACTCTGCTGAATTAATCTGATCTGCATGTTTGACCCAGCCCAGGTTTTACCCAATATGCCCTCCCACTTCCTACGGGCTTGAAACCAGTGCTAAACACTTTACAGATACCAACTGACCTAATGCAGGTCTTTGGAATATGAGAGGAATCCGGTGTACCTACAAAAACACACACACAGACACACACAGGAAGAGCTCTGGACCACAAACTAGACGAAGACAGTTTAAAAGCAAGGCATAACATCCTGTTTTACTCCCATTAATCCCAGTCAGGTTCCCAGGGGTGCGTGTAGAGCCTGACCAGGAGTTCAGAGGGTGTAAATCCAACTCGGAGGTCTGTAAACGTACCCCTCGAAATCAGCCTGCAAACTGCCATTTCCCATTTTCTATGCAGTTTGGAAGATGATCATCAGGAACAAAATCAGCCATGATAAAACGACTTGCATTATCAGATTCATTAAAAATAATCCACTTCAACCTCCCAACGACTGCATTTACGTCGTGTTATTAATCCCTCCTCTGGTACCTTATCCTGCTCATGGCTAATGGCTCCTTCCTTACGTCCTGGTTGGAGCTTCTTTTTACACGGACCTGGTTTTATGGCGACTTTCTTAAAAACAGTACACATTATTATACACTGATTAAAGACAGAGATGCGATAAACAAAGTTATAAGGCATACATACCAGCATGACCGAAGTTCCTCCTCCAGTTCACAGCAGAACTGTATCCCAATCAATTCACCCAGTCCGACAGAATCCATTTTAATTTTATTCATTTATTAAAATCCCCTTAAAATCCACACAAAACAAAACCCCATAGAATACATTGTGCGTTCCCCAGAACCAGGCCTAAAACTACTACATACACCAGAAATGTCAACCACACTACAACAAAAGAAATCCGTGGTTTCCTTCTCCGCTCCAAATCCCATTATCACTTTGTGCAAGAATTCCGCTGTTCAGAGGCAAAAACAATCCTCACAAGTTCAACCAAGCACAAGTGTCGATATGTTTAGGACACTGAGCCCTGATTTACTAACATAAAACAAACAATACTGATTTGTTTCGAATGCAGATTACTATAGCTTATGGTAGCACAGCTTAGGCGTGTAGGTAGTGGTGGATTGTTTATTTCTTAAGGTTACAGTGATAAAAGTCATGCTCTTAATTATCTGATCAGTCATATTTTTGTGATTCATATCTTTGAGAAGGATCTGGCAACCCTGGAAGTAAACGCAGCACCCGCTAAACGGCTATTGAATACTTTTGGGATCACACGAGAGCCTAGACTAAGAAGCTGATCATCTGTCCAGTCCAGTACTGTGCAAAAGTCTTAGGCCACCATTAGATTTCTTGTTATAGCTATTAGGGGTGGGTATTGGAAAGATCTTACGGTACGATACACATCGCGATACGATTTCTTGCGAAATTCCACATAGTTCAACGAAAATATAAAAACAGCTGAAATACAATCCGAGTCGTCTTAACACATCACGTCGATAATTCGGCAGACAAATGGAGTCGGAACACTGCACTGCAGTTCACACCCCCATTTAGAATGTTTTTTCTTCCTTTAAAGCTGTAAATCCATGTAGTATATCGCTAAAATAAATATCGCAATATATTGCTGCATCGATTTTTCTAGCACAGCCCTATTCTGACAGGGGGCCACACTAAAGTTGTCACTGTACGCTTTTCTGATTTTTTTAATATTGCATAGACATTCCCTGTATTCTCTGTTTGTATTCTAATAACGACACTGAGAAATAATTATACTTGGTCATTATACCTAATGTAACCTAATGGTGGCCTAATACTTTTGCACAGCACTGTATATTAGGGTGTTCAACACAGTTTTGGATTATGAGACTTTAAAAAGGTTCTTTTAAAAAAAGCAGATCCTGAAATCTCCTTCCTGGACACCTTTTAGATCAGTAGCTGCCTCTGAGTCGTACTAAATGACACCAAATTTGGTGCAAATGAGTCGATTTGTGTCGGCGATGCCTTGTGCTTTTGTGCCTGGGTCAAACAAACGTCATTTCTTTAGTAAATCAGGGCCGAGGATGGAAGTCGTTTGAAATCACAACACTGGCTATCATTTATAGCAACAAATCTGATTAAGGCAACCTGTAAAAGCGAGCACACAGTTAGAGATCATAGGGTCAGATACCGGTTACTTTCTTGACGTGTTAGTGAGGAGTGTCGTTTGTAGGTATTTACAAAACTACGAGCTGTACATTAGTTCCAGACGACGTCCTGTGCAAGCGCCGACATCAGAGAGGAGATGGGACTGGAGGGGAGCGTTGGGGGCTCAGTAACAAGATCATCCTCTACTTCACATCGCCTCTATTTCAGATCCAGCAGCATGGAGGCGGGCCTCTCCAGGTACGACCTCCACAGATTGGAGAAGCGACACATGGTGGCGCCGTCGATGATCCGGTGATCGGCGGACCAGCTGACGTACATGATGTGAGCCTTCACCACTTCGTCCTTCGCGCCGAACCGGGGCAACACCTGGCAGGAGAAGATCATGATCACATTAACCTGGTGTAAAGAGAGTCTTAAGGACACCGGTACACTGATTTGAACTCGTGAAGATCTGGAGTGCATTATTGCGATTTTACCACAGTTCCATTATCAGCATTTATGGTTCGATTTTAAGATAAAGAGGACAGAAAAGACATTTTTATCAACATTCGATGAGGTAAAAATAGAATTTCCCAATAACGTTATTATACAGACAATAAACACATATCGATTGAGAAGTTTTAATTTGTTAAAAAGAAAGTTTATTTACATTCAAAATAAAATGGGTCTGATTCATAAGGCCGGCTGTTACTAAGAAAGTCAGATCTCGGTGTTATAACGAAAGTCTAGGACCCTGTTATAATTTCCGTTCCTCTATTAGTGATTCTAAGCGTGTTAGCTGAAGCTCTTAACGTGAATCTTATCAGTCAGAAATGAGTCGGAGTTCTAGATCATCAGCAGCTGGTCGGGATAATCAGAGCTGGGCTTAACAGATCCATGAATGAAGCTCCGATCAGCCGGGGATGGTGTTTAATGAGACGCCGAGTTTAACACCAGCAAACGACGTAAAGGAAGTCAGAAAGAAGGAGCTGCTGGAACCGGTGGAGCTGCTGATGCTGTATAACTCTTCCGGAACATTTCTGCTGATCCATCAAACCAAACCCAGCTAGAAGCTGCTCCAGCATTTCTGCTGATGGGACTCAGACTGATCTTCAGTCAAGCTGTGACTCCATTAAGAGCCCAAAAGCTTTGGTTTACTCCATTTCATTTCTCGGCCTTTCCAGCTTAAATCCAAATCCTGGTTTGTAATTCAGGCTCATTGGAACGATCAGGCTCCTCATTAAGAGCTTCATCGAACACATTTAAATCCAAACAAACCTTTTCAAAGCCGACAGGTTTTACTCATTACAATTCATTTCAAGAGTCTTCCTCGTATAATCCTAACGTTGCTGCTTTGTTATGGTCCTAGTTTGAGGCGAAAAGTACACACAAGCTTCCTGTTACCTCTTTAAAAAGATACAAACCTGGATTTTCCCCAGAGCACCGATTGCAACCTCAGGAGGCAGGATCACCGGGTTGGCATAGGTTCCTCCGATCTGAGTGAAAAACAGTCTGACCAGTTACAAATACACACTGTTCTTCCATCAATATGAACTTTGTAACCCTACCACACTCACAGAGCCGATGTTGGACAGACTGAAGGTTCCTCCCGTGAGGTCGGCGGTCCCGAGCTGCCCGGTTGTTCCTAAACCCTGCAGCCGGTTTAACTCGGTGGCGATTTCAAACACGCTCAGCGTCTGCACGTTCTTCACGTTGGGCACCAGCAGACCCTGAGGCGTGTCCATGGCCAGTCCAATGTTATGAGTGGCCTACAGGTATACAAGACGATACGGAGTGATAAAAAGTCACACGGATGATTAGATCTCACACACCGAGCAGGACGTTGGAATGAAATCAGACCTTGTACGTGATGTTCTGGCACGCTTCGTCCACCGAGGCGTTCAGGACTGGGTAATGCAGCAGGCTGAGTGAAGCCGCCTGTTTCCAAAACACCATCGTTAGTCAAATCAGTGCGGCTTGTCAGTGTGCACCGTGCTCTCAGACCAGGGATCGGATATCCGCGTTACCTTGATGAAGAAGGGCATGTAGCTGAGCTTCACTCCTCGAGACTCAGTCACCTCCTTCAGCTCTGAGCGCAGACGAACCAGCTGGGTGAGGTCCACCTCGTCCTTATAGCCGAAGTGCGGGATCTTCAGAGCCGCCGTCATCGTCTTCACCATGGCCTTGTGGAAACCTGGTGTGCAAAGTGACAGAGGTCTTACTGCTCTACAGAGCCACTGGAATAAGGACATCAAAAAAGCTACTACAGTTATAAAAAAAAATAAAATAAAAAAATAAATTAACTATAAGCAGTATAGTCACATATATTGCATTTATTGCAACATATTAGAGGTGTAACGATAGTGGAGATATCACGTGCAGTCCTCTTTATGCACATCTAATCATGTCATTGCATTCTTTGAACACCAGAGGGTGCAATCATACATTATATCATCATATCATATACGCATGTTTTCCTTCATGTCTGTCTCATTATAGGGTAATGGGGTCACTATGGAAACAATGGATTTAAGTTTAGAGATTTGCATAGTGCTCTTCACTCTCACTCACACACACACACACACACACACACACAACACAAAAGGTGTTTGACAAACTGAGCGTGATAACGCGGTCTCATTTTCTATTTAAGATATCCCTTAGTTATTTATATTTACTAGTTAAGAAAATTATTTTAATTGCAGGATACTAAACCGACGGATTCGTACGATTTTTTTCACACCAAGCTTGTGTTGTTGCTCGTCCTATCAGCTCTGGATGAGCTGACTGTGGTAGCCTAGCGGGTAAGGTACTGGACTATGGACCAGAAGGGCCAGGGTTCAAATCCCACCTCTGCCAAGCTGCAACTGTTGGGTCCTTGAGCAAGACCCTTGCTTGGATTGTAAGACTGTATAAATTGTAAGTCGCTCTGGATAAGGGCGTCTGCTAAATGCTGTAAATGTAAATGTTCTGCCTGACAACCGAGCTCTGATTGGTCAGTCGGATTTTAACACGTCAGAACTACGCAGAAATTGGAACAGGCTCTGATTAAACATTGTACGCGACGTCGCCAACCAATAAAAGCACCGGAGTGAATTTGGGAAAATTATTCCCTAGAACTGTTTGGTGCGAAAGAGGCTCGGGTCCAATTCTAACCGTACACAGAATGCTCTCACCAATGGATCTCACCTTTGAGCGGCTCGGTGAGGTCTTTGCCTGTGAACACAGGTCTGGGGGCGACAGGTGTGGGAATGGTCGGAGAAGGCTTCTTTACTTCAGGTTTGGCAACGGGAGCTGCTGCTGCTGAGGGAGGAGGAGGCTGGATCTCATGGAAGGGGCTGGGAGGGAGGATGGCCCCCGTCTGCTTGGCGATGAAGTTCAGAATGTCTTCTTTAAGAATGCGTCCGTCCTTCCCGCTGCCGACGACTTCGGTCAGTTTGATCTGACGAGACATGAGGGAGAAACGCTGGCTATAACCAAACCATGTATCAACCATGAGAAATATTCTTAGATTACATCTACACAGGTTCGTCTCTCATGAGTATCCAAGGATCCCAGGTCTCCAGGCTCCACGGAAACAACCAGAACTATGCAGCCACGTCAGGACTGGGACATTTTTATTCTCGTTAGTCCCAGCAAGCGAGAGAAAACCCACAACCGCCCACAAAGCAAGAACTGTGGCTTCAAATTGGACACAAATAGCTATACTTATACTTTACACAAATAACTATAGCTTCAGAGTTAGACCAGACAGTAAAACAAGGCCTGGTCCAAACTAGACAGTGTACAAGGGTTTAAGTCTCAGATCTATGCTATGTGGTAAGTAACTTCTCCTGAGACAGCGTCCACCAGACCACAGCAAGGTGACGGTTCTGTGCTGTTGCTCTCAGGTTAGGTTACATAACACCAGAACAGGTGCACCATGACTAACTCACATTGTTCTCCATGGCTAAGCGTCGCACCGCCGGAGTGGCCTGCGTCCTGTGACCTTTGATTTCCTGATGCGTGTGTTCCTCCTGAGACACAGCCGGTGCTTCCATCACGTCCTCCTCCGGAGCTACGTCTAAGGGAAAGGACGGAGTGCGAGTCATTAAAGATAGTGAAGTTAGATTTATAGTTATAAGTAAGGTTTCACAGTTGAAAAGAACCTTTGCATTGCAAGAGAAAGTCGGCTGCTGAAAAAAAACCCTAGAGGAAACACAGACATCCCAAAAACTCAATCTGGAAAATCATGAATAAACATAAGCGCAAACTACAGGCTCCAGTTCCCTTTGCTTGATGAGTAACCTAAACTTTTAGTTTATTTAGTAGTTACTTATAAAGTCATCCCCGTTTTGTCCCGTCTTATGCTGGTCAGGCTGGCAGGGGGTTTACATTTGGTTCCTTAGCAGACTCCCTTACCCTCAGTCAATTACAACTAATACTAATACAAATAATATTCGTTTTCGTTACTAAAACAGGGTCGTTGACGAAAACTAAGAAGAAAATCATTCGTCAACAAAGCTTCCTACACACAACTCTCAGTAAATGTAATCAGAGTTACCGGTGCCTCCATCAGTTTCGATATCCACCAGTGGTTTTCCCACCAGGGCGATGGAATCCACGTCGTAGTAGAGCTTGCGGATGACTCCGTCGTAACGACTGGTGATCGTAACGGACGCCTTGTCGCTCTGTACCTCACAGATGCTGTCAAACTGGGACACTCGATCCCCTTCCTTCACATACCTTACACAGAGGAAGGACGGCACCGGTCATATCACAATGAAGGGAATGCTGCTGGTGACTTGTGTGTTTGTTTTTTTTCTTTGCTGAAGTAGAAGTCAACTCACCATTCTTTGACCGTCACCTCCATGATGCCCTCGCCGATGTCAGACAGCTTGAACTGTAAAACCGGTCCTGACGCAGCTGAGGAAATTCAAAACAAACAGTTTTAAATGTAAAAACGCCTTTTTACATTTAGCCACTTAGCAGATGCCATTAAAGACGATACAGTCTTATAATCCAGAGTTAAGGGTCTTGCTCAGGGACCCAAAAATGGCACAGTAGCAGAGGTGGGATTTTAACCCTGAACCTTGCGGTCCATAGTCCAGTATCTTAATCAACAGACCACCACAATCCCCTGCTTTTACACACTTATTTCCCCCTTGCATTTTTCGCTTTTTATCCACTAACACAACAACAAAGTTCTTAAATGGTACACAACTACATATCTCTACAATTAGGAAGCAGCCCAGATTAGAGGCTGGTAGGTGCACTCAGGCCAGATCGGGCACCATTTGTTGTTTGTTTTCTTTCTTTACGCCATGGCAGCACTGATGGGTCCCACCGATGGGTACCACCATAGCAAGAGCAGGTTCATATGACACCTGTGTATTAGATACTTTTCCAAAGCAATGAATGGAGCTGAAATAGCTCTGATTACACTACACAGACTTTGCTCCCTCCTCCACTTAAAACAAGGCTTACCATGGCTGGTCTGGAAGAACCGGTGCTGACGCAGAGCACTGACCGAATAAGAATGGGGTCTGTGTACAAACGGTGCCGCCTGGAGCCTGGAGAAGCAGCATTTGTGCAGATGCCGGACAGAGACCTGCAAAAAAGCGGAAGGGTAAAAAATAAAGTGAAATATAGCAAAGATAGAAAAATCAGCACGGTGTCAAAACAGCGTTTACAGCAAGTTCCCTAGATACGAACTAGTTCTGTTAATAGAGAGGGTTCACATGCTCAAAAGTTCGTAAGCATCAGCTTGTGGGCCTCCAACACCGGATCTCTTACTTTCATTTTAGTGTCCATTGTTACGGCATGAAACTTCTTACAGAGATAATCACTGCTTTTATGCTTAATACCAGACATGGGTTTAAAATGATTCCGCAAAAAGGAGGTATAGTGGTGCTTGAACGTTTGTGAACCCTTTTGAATTTTCTATATTTTTGCATAAAGATTTTCACACAAGTCCTAAAAGTAGATAAAGAGAACCCAGTTAAACAAATGAGACAAAAATATTATACTTGGTCATTTATTTGTTGAGGAAAATGATCCAATATTACATATTAGTGAGTGGCAGAAGTATGTGACCCTCTAGGATTAGCAGTTAATTTGAAGGTGAAATTAGAGTCAGGTGTTTTATTTAAAAAACAGGGATCAAAGTCTGCTCTTCACAGCACACGTTTGTGGAAGTGTATCATGGCACGAACAAAGGAGATTTCTGAGGATCTCACAAAAAGAGTTGTTGATGCTCATCAGGTTGGAAAAGGTTACAAAACCATCTCTAAAGAGTTTGGACTCCACCAATCCACAGTCAGACAGATTGTGTACAAATGGAAAATTCCAGACCATTGTTACCCTCCCCAGGAGTGGTCGCCCAACAAAGATCACTCCAAGAACAAGGCGTATAATAGCTGGTGAGGTCACAAAGAACCCCCAGGGTAACTTCTAAGCAACTGAAGGCCTCTCTCACATTGGCTAATGTTAATGTTCATGAGTCCACCATCAGAAGAACACTGAACAACAATGGTGTGCCTGGTAGGGTTACAAGGAGGAAAAGCCATGGTAGTATCATGGTTTGGGCCTGTTTTGCTGCATCTGGCACAGGACGGCTTGCCATCACTGATGGAACAATGAATTCTGAATGATATCAGAGAATTCTAAAGGAACATGTCAGGACATCTGTCCATGAACTGAATCTCAAGAGAAGGTGGGTCATGCAGCAAGACACCGACCCTAAGCACACAAGCCGTTTCTACCAAAGAATGGTTACAGAAGAAAAGTTCATGTTCTGGAATGGCCAAGCCAAAGTCCAGACCTTAATCCAATGGAAATGTTGTGGAAGGACCTGAAGCGAGCAGCTAATGTGAGGAAACCCACCAACATCCCAGAGCTGAAGCTGTTCTGTACGGAGGAATGGGCTAAAATTCCTCCAAGCCGGTGTGCAGGACTGATCAACAGCTACAGGAAACGTTTAGCTGCAGTTATTGCTGCACAGGGGGGTCACACCAGATACTGAAAGCAAAGTCCAGCTGTTTAGTTTCTATCTTATTACTTTGGTTATTGAAATCCTGCATTTCCTTTTTTTTGCCAAGACTAAGTGGTGTATGCTCTTATGGCTGGTCTGAGATGGCGGGTAGGGGCACTGCTGGGGTGGGGTTGTTACGGCTTGCTTTGCTGCCAAGTCTGCTTACTCTTTTCTTTTAAAGCTTTTGAATCCGAGTAGATCAGAAAGTTGAGTTTGATGTTATCTTAGATAGGATCATAGGCTAATTGAATGCCTTGGACCTTTGCTCTAAAGATGGAGCATTGCTTTGGGAGTTTGATTCCTAGGCTGAGCTTACAGAAAATTGGCTTAGAGCACAAAACGTAATAAGTAAGAACAAAAATAACAACCAGTATTTAGCCCCTGAAACTCTAAGAAGGGCCGATGTTTACCTTTACAGTCCCCTTATTCAGAGCGACCTACATACTTATACATTGCAATTTAAGCATTTCAGAACTAAGCTTTGCTCAAGGTCTCAACCGTAGCAGCTTGGCAGTGCTGGGAATTAAAACTCAATAATCTGGTCCAGTACCATAATTACTGTGTGCCCGGTCATGGAATGACACCCTCTCCAGGGCAGAGTCAAAATATGTAGATCTCTGCTTGATTGTCTTTCCGGCTAGACCCTGAACTGGATTATGCAGGCATGGAAAGTGATCTGTGCCTGATTAATTGTCTGAGGGAGGCGAGACCAGACAGTAACAGGACATGCCAATGCCTGGGTATAGTTTTCTCCAGGATAGGCACCAGACTTCCACAACCCTGACCAGGAATAGCGGGGTTAGAAGAAAAACAAATACTAAGATTACCAACAAAAATTATATATGTTATATAATGTACAAATGGAGATTTCTGTACAGTATCACAGTTCTGTCAGTGTTATTATTTTGTAACTTAAAATATATAACAGTCTGCTTTGGGATGGATAAATTTCTGCAAACTTAATTCATATATATTCACGTTTTTTAAAATGTGAAACAAAGATCAGATTTGTGCAAACCTTTGGGCACCTTTCAGGTGAACCACTGTGTGTTTTAAGCAAGGTCTGAGAACGTAACTAACCGTTAATGACTCATTGATTGTGCATGTTCTTAAGGTGGAACTCTGCAAAGCTTGTGCATCTTATTTTCCTTTCGAAAACGACTAAGGCGTGTTTTAATAAGGTCTGCACAAACTTGAGTCAATGGGTATGTATGTATGTATGTAAAGTCATTAAATGTCAACCAACTAAACGTGATTCTATTCAGTCAGCATACTAATTGCTATGTTTATACAGAATCATTTACTAGTAATTACAGGTGTAATTAATTTTATTTGTGATTATATAGTAACGTTAGCTCGGTAAGCTAACTGATTTGTTCCACTGCTGCTGCTAACAGACCGTTAGCATAGCTAGCTTTGCTCCTTTTCTTTTCTCCAAATAAAACCGTCCGTTCTCTTTAATACCAACTTTACAAGGCCTGACTCACATTGTGAAGGTTTAACACCTACATAAATTACATGCCTGATCAAATATGGTGCAAAAACTTACCAGGAGCCTCATAACCGGGACAGAGCCTCTGACTGCACTGAGCGCCGCCATTTCTCTTTCTCATACACATCAACGGTAGGAATGACGCGGGATTACGCCCCTCTCTAGACCACTGGCAGTTTATGTTTAAAACTGATCTGGAATCAGTTTTACTACAGTTTTAACTATTAAATAATGTAAGAAAAGGTTTACAAAGCGACCTGAGATCAGTAATCCAACCAAAGTGAGAAATAACATCCTTGTTAGGGTTAAGCGTAGAAGAAAGCAAATGAATGAATGAATGATTAATACAACAGTATCATACGCGGGCAAAAGTTTTGGGACACCTACACATTAGGAGGTTATATGACGTCCAACTCTAAATCTATAAATATTAATACTTAGCCTGTTCCCCTTTGCAACTATAACAACTTCCACTGTTCTGGAAAGGCTTTCTACAAGATTTTGGACTGTCTCTGTGGGAATTCATCCAGACGAGCAGATCTGAGGTCAGACACTGATGTTGGACGGGAGGTCCTGGCTCACAATCACGAGTCTAATTAATTTGTGTTTGATTGGTTTGGGGTCAAGCTCTGTGCTGGCCAGTCAAGTTCTTCCAAACCAAACCAAACTCCCCCAACCATACATTTATGGAACTAAAGGATTTAGGTAAACACCTGAAAAACATCCTCATAGTATTATGTGCATCCTCCACCAAACTTTACAGTTGGCACAACAGAGGCCAAACAGAAAGGATTCTCCTGGCATATCAATCTTAGTCAGACACACTCACAGTGAGAGCAGTTTAGAGTGACCAATTAACCAACCATGTTCTTATAATGTGGGAGGAAACTGGAGCACTTGTACATGCAAATGCCAGCCAGGTGGTGTCCAAGCCCAGGTCGGGGTTGATCCAGGGATCTCTGGGGCTGTGTGGCAACCAAACTCAGATGGTATTGCTGGTACTCTGGGAAGGCGTGTCCATAACACATATTCCGGTCTCTGTTGTTTTTTTGTCAGCAGAGAGTGAGAGAACAGCCATGGAAAAACTGGCTTATTCTACTTAATTAATGTTTACAGGATTTATTTTGTTTGATATATAGATTTAAATATGCGCTGAAAGTAGAATTTGATTTCTATTCTGTATTTTGTTGTCAGTTAAGGGAAGGTTAAATACTTTTGGTGCTCGGGTGGCACAGCAACAATTCACTAGCCTGACACCACATTTTGGCTGGGACAGAAGTCACAGAGGCACAATAATCACTGAGCATTGCAACACCAGCTCCTACCTAACCCTCCAATGGACTGGATCCTGCGCTCCATGAATTATGGGATAAGTTCCAGACCCTCGTGACCCCGGCCAGGATAAACAGCGTTAAAAACTGTTTATGTGGCACTCAGGTGACTTGGCAGTTCAGACTGTAGCTCCAAATGAGGGAGACCAGAGTTCAAATTTTCACTGGTGCTTCCAGCACCACCCACAATTCAGGTTGCAAGACCCACCCAGCATTCAAACACAGTGTTTCCAGCAGCTGGCTCTTGCCACCAGAGTTTAGGGCTTAGAGTCAGAGGGTGGATTTCCCAAGAGCATCGCAGCACAAACAACTATCATTAAAGAGCAAGTGTTTAATGTGTTCCTCGCTCTAGCATTTAACAATGGTTGTTGCGCTGTGATATTTTGGGACATCCACACAGTGACAGTTGCAGATTGAAATGGTTGTTGAGAGGCTCGGGTTCACTAGAGCTTGCACAATATAAAAATACAAGAAAGAAATAAGAATTTTAAGAAACAAGTTTTGAAACAGAAGTTCTGGTGGCTGCAAGTTGGGTAAAGTGAAGAAGTGTGAGATGTGAATAACAGGGTGGATATGGTCTACATTTATCCGCACTGCTCTTACACACACACACACACACACACACACACACACACACACAATGTTGGATAAATATGGAAACCATAGAATAGTTCTAATATTCTTCTATTATTCTGAGAAGTATTTCAACGATTTTTGAAATAATCATATATATTCACACAAGCATATAGAAGGATGGCACAATGACACAAAAGTTGAATGGGTGCCATAGAGTAGCCTACGTTATATGTATCCCACATGCTTAAGTTTGGCCACACTCACATACTATACACTAATGTTTTTATGTTGTTGTTGATTTTTTTGTAAGGTCATAGAATTAACCGACTTGATAATCGAATAGTCTTGATAATCGAATAATAGTTGCTGGGATATGCCATATTTAAGTTGCAGATGTTGTGTTAAGTCACATTTACAAGTAATTTTAGCAGGAGTCCCAAAAGTATAAACTAAAACTCATCCACATGTAGACGGACCCTGAGTGAATCTGTGTAATTTTACATGTTTTTAAAAGCGAACATTGTTTAATGAGAATTAGCATTTGCAGATGTTTAACTTATTTACAATTGTATTGTTTTTTAAGTGTGTGTGTGCGTGAGTAAGTAAAACGCTGGGTTAGGGCGCATGCGCGATGTCTTCGGCAGTTAGTGAAAGGGTGATAGTTGTGAGCGTTTAGCTGCTCGGCTAAAGTCCATCCATATCAGAGCGGTGAATGAGCGGTTTTTGTGACTTCAACTTTTTTTTGTCATTGTATCGAATTAAAGGCTCAATTTGGCGCAGTTTGGATTTCAATAACTTTATTATTGGTGCGGTTTGAGTCGTGTTTAGTGAATGTGAGGAAGTTTTGGTGGTTTGTTGCTGCGTATTGTTTGATACATTGGGTTGTGCTAAGCTAACTGAAGCCGGTGTGTGGCTGAAGCTGTGGCTCGGTGCTTGTTTGGAGCTTCCAGGAGATTTTCAGCTTCTCACAAACTGAGTTTCTCGAGTGCTGTAAATTTCACCAGAACTTCCTTTATTTCTTCAAAAATGGCCGCAACGGCGTTTGAGATGGACGGCAGTATAATGGAAGGGGTGAGTATTTCTAAGCTATTTGCTTCATTTTTACCCTCACTATAAATAATGCGCTTTCCAAACGTTTAATGAAGTACATAAATCATGACCTGGGTGTCCAGTCTAATTTTAAATACACCATAAACGTCCTTTTTCCTCCAGGGAGGCCAGATTTTACGAGTGTCTGCGGCGCTCAGTTGCATCCAAGGCGCGTCAATGAAAATAAATAAAATCCGCGCCGGCAGAAGCTCACCGGGGTTAAGGTAAAGTACTCCAAATATTTCTGGACGCCTGACGTGGACGATTTTAACTGGGATTGTGAAAGGCCGTTTTTGTTTTGGGAGCTATCCTAATTCCCGAACCCCCTCCCAAAAGCAGGACTAGATCCTGAAACAAAGCCAAGTTTCCTCCTGGTTGCTTTCAGACCTCCATCCAGGACCCAAGTGTGTACCAGAGAACTGGCGGGTGATCAGGATGGATGTTCTATACCTCCGGTTAAATCCTGACTTTTTCAAGCATTGTTATGGCTTTAATTAGGCTTCGTGTTATCCTTGAATAGAGGCCTTTGTTAGTTCAGCTTACAAGCACATGGGCCATGCAGCCTGGCTGCTTCTCATCTCATTATTTCAGCTTCATTGTTAGACAGTAATAAGAGTTCCTACATATGATTGTGATTTAGAAAAGTTTTACTTTCTGTGAGTATAAAAATTTGGGACGAGTACTGAATTAACTCAAGCTCATCATGCTCAAAGAGCACATCGAGAAAAGTTTCTTTATGGTGCAGTGATAAAACCAGACACAATTATATTTACAATTGGTGGTACAAGTGGTTAGTGAGCACGGTTCACGAGATCCCCGGTTCGATCCTGACCTCGGCCTTCGTCTCCACCCTGTCTGTAGTGACGTAACATTGGTCGTGTCCCGAATAGCCCTTAATGCTGATGTGATGTTAAATAAAACAATATATAATGTTTTGGCCACACGCATCTTGGTCGTGGTCCTGTGGTTTCTGTGGCCTGTCCCCAGAGACGGGATGCCAGGTGGGGGTTTCCGTGCCAGGGGATGGTCCCAGGCCCGGTCCCTGTCGGTCGGGGTATCAAGGTATGGTGGGTGCCACTCGAGCACCCCACAGACATTTAAAACACTAACGAGTGCCTTCTGTATAGCATGGTGTATGTTGTGTAATGTTTGGAAGAAAATGGCTTTTTCAAGTGGTATAAATAAAAACTGTTTTGGTTAATCCAGTGAATTAACCAATCACCTCTTATAAGGCCTTTAATCATGTCACAGGGTTTTGATGTGCTCCTTTTTAACTTTGTAAATCTGGGCTACGTCCTTAAGTATAAGACGCAGTGGAATCATGTTCTGCCATCTGCTCGATTTCTGCAGAATGTACGTGGCTAATCACATGTTCCTTGTTTTGAGTTGTTTGTGAGGATACTTTGCTAGAACGTTTATCCTCCACCATCCTTAAAGCTCTGTATTCTGGTCTGTTTACAGCAAAGCTCAGGATGTTTAAAAGGTTCAGTCATGCCACGTTGAGCTTAAAATAAAATGTTCACAGCGTATTGCGCAGACTAAATATTCCACAGTAGCAAATCAGTTGCTGTTAAATATTTAATCACCTTAATTGCAGTAGATTGTGTTATAGCCCTCGTATTTGACCCCATAGAAATAAAAATGCTCAGCCAGGCAGGTGACCAGTGTAAACAGAAATGCAATTCAGTAATCACACACCCAAACTGATTACCAGGTTGTAAAATGTTTTATATGCAAGGCACTTATTTTTAGATGCTTTAATTAGAAGTGTGTTAGGTGTTAGACCGTACTGTTAAACCCTGTGATGTTTGGAGTGTTTGTGACGCATCTGCTGTCTCACAGTAATGACCAGACAGAGCGTGGAAGTGTCCTAAATCGTGTAACAAACTCTGTTCCCTCTAGAGTAATAGGATTATGAAGTATACTGATAGTAGTGCTGTACGTGGTGTGTAGAACGGAGGTAACGGTGATTAGGCTCCGTTTGGGTGAAGAGTCCCGATACATTTTGAGTAACAACTGCCTCCCTGTAACCCTGACTGAATCTGTAACTCCTCAGAATGACGTGTCATTGTTAGTTTAATGATTAAAACCAATCCCTGCCCCCAGCAAAGTTAAGTCGCTTGATTAAATATTGCATAAAGTCCTTCAAGCAGTACTTGTCGATCTGCACGTATTATTTTAGTGCAAAGTCTGGCTCACGTTTGTGCTTTTTGTAATCCTAATGCCTTAATCAGAACCGTCTGACAGTCGTTTGTCTGTGCCCTCTTGTTTTCGCCATTGTTCACCGGCGCTCCCCCCTCTCCCCCCGGCAGGCCTCAGCATCTGTCGGGCTTGGAGCTGGTGAGGGACATGTGTGACGGGAACCTGGAGGGAGCCACGGTGGGCTCCACAGAGATCACGCTGACCCCTGGGAAGATTAAATGTGGGAATTACCTTGCTGACACACAGACTGCTGGGTAAGTGCAGAGCTTTTTGCTACCTGTAACTCTCATGTCTATTATAACATTGAAGCTTATAAGTCTATAAAATTTATAATGCTTATAAAACTAAATCTGAAGCTTTTGATCTAATATCTGGTGTTTGATCCGAGGGGTTGCTGAGCTAAAGTATGACGTGCTGTTTTCGTAGGAGCGTCGGGCTCCTGCTGCAGGTCTCTCTGCCCTGTGCTTTATTCGCCGAGGGTCCTTCAGAGCTCTGCTTAAAGGGGGGCACCAATGCAGAAATGGCACCGCAGATTGATTACACAATCAAGGTACCCATAAGCGCATTTGCTTTTTCCTTCAGCCCTCTAATGATGGTCTTAATATCATGGGTTTGTTTTGCCTGAACTGTTAAATCACTGCTTATATAGTTGAACTCTGTATTATTTAGAGCTGGCTAAGTAATAAAGTTCTCCACTGCAAATATTCTAATTCCCAAGTACTGAGAGTGAAGAAACTATTAAACTTCCCAGAGTTCTTTAGATTTAGGCGGTCTTATTTCCTTCTCTGTCCATGTGCTCCCATACTGCCTCTACAATATTCAGGTCTGGTCTCTGTGGGTTTTTAAAAATGTTTTTTTTTTTTTTTTTAATGCTGCGTACAAATTTACTGTATTTTCTAGTTGTATTCTAATACACTGAGAAATGGTTATGTATGGTCTTTGCCATTGTTAAACAACTCTAATGGTGGCCTAAGACTTTTGCACAGTACCGTAGAGGCAAGCAGATATTGTCAAAAGGTTTAATAATCAGTGCAAAAATTTCTTCGAGCCATTGTTCAGTAGAAATGTGTTGAGGTTCAGTATTGTGCAAAAGTCTCAGGCCTCCATTAGATTAGATATACCATTGTTTTAGCAATGGTGTAATGACCATTAGTTCTCAGTCTCGTTGTTAGAATACAAGCAGAAAATACAGGAAATTTGTATGCAGTATTATAAAAAACAAGCATCTGGGAGCTTCATCGGGATGCCAAGTTGGCCCTTCTGAAGAAGTTTGGTCAGGAATGGTCTTTTTGGAAGGATAGCAGCCTGTAGACTATATTTCCAGAAGCTCACAAAGATTGGATTGAAGAGCAGTGGAAAATTGGGTCATGGAGTGACAAATCCACGTTTGGTCATTGTACAGTTGCAAAAACAAATCTAGTGGTGGCCTAAGAGTTTTGTACAGTACTGTTGTTTTGTGTGTGTGCATGCTTAATGTCCACATGCAAATGTGAAACAGCAAAACAAACTGACTGGTGGTGTTGAGTTATTGCGTAACTGTGCTGCTGCAAAACTGGCAGAGAAACCTAATGCTTTGAGAATATTTTGTTGTAGAGTGATGGCTGGATGGCTGTGTTTTAGTTGTTTAGGTAACGTTCTGCACTTTGCAGGTGTTTAAACCCATCGCAGAGAAGCTCGGTGTGCAGTTTGACTGCGATGTACGAGTGAGGTGAGTATTTGGTTTATGAACAAATACTATAAATACGTGGTACTGGACTATGGACCAGAAGGTCCAGGGTTCAAATCCCACCTCTGCCAAGCTGCCACTGTTGGGTCCTTGAGCAAGGCCCTTAACCCACAATTGCTTTTATTGTAAGACTGTACCAATTGTAAGTCGCTCTGGATAAGGGCGTCTGCTAAATGCTGTACATGTAAATAAATATTGTAACTTAATATTTGATGTTGGTTTGGTCCACTAATGACATTTACACAACAGATTACCGTCTGAGGAGTTATCACCATAAGCCATGTGACTGCCAAATTGTTTGCATAGTTTTTTGGCTGTTTTTTGACTTGTTTAGGTACGTCATGGACAGCTGACTCCCAAGGCTTTCCATATTCTTCATATCTCTGTAGCCAGATTACCATCTGGAATACAGTGGTGCTTAAGTTTGTGAACCCTTTAGAATTTTCTATATTTTTGCATAAATATGACCTAAAACATCATCAGATTTTCACACAAGTCCTAAAAATAGAGAACCCAGTTACACAAATGAGACAAAAATATTATTCTTGGTCATTTATTTATTGAGGATAAATGATCCGATATTACATATTAGTGAGTGGCAAAAGTATGTGACCCTCTAGGATTAGCAGTTAATTTGACGGTCAGGGTTAGGAGATTTCTGAGGACCTCAGAGTTGTTGATGCTCATCAGGCTGGAAAAGGTTACAAAACCATCTCTAAAGAGTTTGGACTCCACCAATCCACAGTCAGACAGATTGTGTACAAATGGAGGAAATTCAAGATCATTGTTACCCTCCCCAGGAGTGGTCGACCAACAAAGATCACTCCAAGAGCAAGGCGTGTAATAGTTGGCGAGGTCACAAAGAAGCCCAGGGTAACTTCTAAGCAGCTGAAGGCCTCTCTCACATTGGCTAATGTTAATGTCCATGAGTCCACCATCAGAAGAACACTGAACAACAATGGTGTGCCTGGCAGGGCTGCAAGGAGAAAGCCACTGCTCTCCAAAAAGAACATTGCTGCTCATCTGCAGTTTGCTAAAGATCACGTGGACGAGCCAGAAGGCTATTGGAAGAATGTTTTGTGGATGGATGAGACCAAAATAGAACGTTTTGGTTTAAAAGAAAAGCATTATGTTTGGAGAAAGGAAAACACTGCATTCCAGCATAAGAGCCTTATCCCATGTGTTAAACATGGTGGTGGTAGTATCATGGTTTGGGCCTGTTTTGCTGCATCTGGGCAAGTCGGCTTGCCATCACTGATGGAACAATGAATTCTGAATGATATCAGAGAATTGTAATGGAAAATGTCAGGACATCTGTCCATGAACTGAATCTCAAGAGAAGGTGGGTCATGCAGCAAGACGGCGACCGTGTGATGTTCTGTGTGTTTGTGACGCATCTGCTGTCGCACAGTAATGGCCAGATAGAGCGCGGAAGGAAGTAACTGGGTTCTCTTTATCTACTTTTATTATTTGTGTGAAAATCTGATGATGTTTTAGATCATATTTATGCAGAAATATTGAAAATTCTAAAGGGTTCACAAACTTTGAAGCACCACTGTAGCTTACGATATCAGAGTTGATGATAATAGCTTATGGGAGCAGAATGATTAAAGAAAACCAACAGCTAAACCAAATCCGACATGCAGAGACAAAGCTGTGGCACGAACTAGAGTGCTAGTGGTACGAGTGCTTATTTAGGTTATTGCGATGATTCGCCGAGATCGGTTCGGGTCTGAGTCTTGTTTTTACTATTCACAGAGGTTATTACCCAAAAGGGGGTGGACAAGTGATCGCAAAGGTGAACCCCGTGAAAGAGTTGAGTCCCATTAACATGACGGACAGAGGCAACATTACGAAAATCTACGGCAGGGCCTTCGTGGCAGGAGTGCTGCCCTTCAAGGTGAGACCATTCAGATTTGATAAGGAGCAGCCTGGTGATGCCGTGACCTCAGATTGTTTAAAGCTAAACAAATCTGCTCGATAAGAACCTTAAGGGGGAGCAGAGCTTTGTTTTGACTCAAACCGTAACCGGCGACTCTGTGTTTTAGCTGGCAAAGGACATGTCCGCTGCCGCAGTGCGCACGATCCGAAAAGAGATCAAGGACCTGTATGTTAACATCCAGTCCCTGCAGGAAAAGGGGAACGCCTACGGAAATGGAAACGGCATTATGTAAGTCAAAAAATGGGATGTACAATACAGTGCAAAAGTCTTAGGCCACCATTAGCTTTGTTAGCCCTGGAATAATGACCATATATAATTAATTTTCTCTCTCATTACACTTGAGCAATAGCAGCATCTGGCAGCTTCATCAGGATGCCAAGTTGAGCCTTCTACAGTCCTCCCACATAAAAGGAATGGTCTTTTTGAAAGGGTAGCAGCCAAGAAACTACAACCTCAATGCCAATGAAGTTGGGACGTTGGGTAAAACAAATAAAAACAGAATACAATGATTTGCACATTCTTTGCAACCCGTATTCAATTGAATACACTACAAGGATGCCTGCAACACGTTCCAAAACAGTTGGGACAGGAGCAACAAAAGACCAAAAACACCTATATATAACATTCCACAGGTGAACAGATTCCTTGGAAACAGGTGAGTGTCATGATTGGGTATGAAGGGAGCATCCCCGAAAAGGTCAGTCGTTCACAAGCAAGGACGGGGTGAGGTTCCCACAGATAGTCCAACAGTTTAAGAACAAAGAGGAAAAGGACTGTCCAGGTTGTTATCAGCGCTAAGTTCAAAGGCCAGCATCTCTTCTGGAACGGGGGTGTGTTAGTGCCCATGGCATGGGGAACTTGCACATCTTTGAAGGCACCATTAATGCTGAAGGGTACATACAGGTTTTGGAGCAACATATGCTGCCATCCAAGCAACGTCTTTTTCAGGGACGTCCCTGCTTATTTCAGCAAGCAATGCCAAGCCACATTCTGCACGGGTTCCAGCAGCGTGGCTTCGTAGTAAAAGAGTGCGGGTACTAGACTGGCCTGCCTGCAGTCCTGTCTCTCATTGGAAATGTGTGGCGCATTGAGACCCCGGACTGTTGAGCAACTGAAGTACATCAAGCAGGAATGGGAAAGAAGTCCACCTACAAAGCTTCAACAATTAGTGTCCTCAGTTCCCAAACGCTTATTGAGTGTTGTTAAAAGGAAAGGTGATGTAACACAGTGGTAAACATGCTCCTGTCTCAACTGTTTTGGAACGTGTTGCAGGCATCAAACTCAATGAGTGAATATTTGCAAAAAAAAAAAGTTTATCCATTTGAACCTTGCATATCTTGTCTTTGTAGTGTATTCGATTGCATAAAGGTTGAAAAGGATTTGCAAATCATCGTATTCTGTTTTTATTTGTTTTACGCAACGTCCCAACTTCACTGGAATTGGGGTTGTACTTTTCAGAAGAACAGGGTGATGGGCTAAGATGTTTGCTAAAGCTCTCAAAGATTGGAACGAAGGTCAGTGGAAAAGCAGAGTTTAAAATTTTTAGGTCCAGTTTTTGAGTTCCTTCAGTTATACCATTGCTTAAATGACGTCTAATGGGGGGCCTAAGACTTTTGCACAGTGGTGTGTGTGTGTATACAAGTGGATGTCTGAATGGAGGTTTTGTGATGCGTACCTGTACAGTCGACCCTCTGTATTTGTGGATAAAACCTAACGCTGGTTGAAAATATTTCTTCTTGTCATTCCCTATGTGTAACTATTTACCTAGCGTTTCGGTTCTATTAATCACAGAAATGAATTGTGTTCTGTTTGTGTCTTGCGTACAGCATAATTGCAGAGTCTTCCACTGGCTGTATATTTGCCGGCTCGGCTCTCGGAAAGAAAGGTGACGATCTTGTTTTGTGTAATCTTTTCTTTGTAAATGTGACTAACTGTAATTAGTCTAGTTCACTTACTCATTTCTGTAATATGTTGGTGTGCCACTAGTCGGCAGCACTGGAATCTCAGCAGCTTGAAGCAAAACGTTAAAACCACCAGGTCCATAATGATGTTGAGGTTGGCGTGAAGGACCAGATTGGAAAAAAGTTTTCTTTAAACTGTTTAGTTAGGTTAAAGAAAACATTGTAAGGACATGGTTTCATGAATACCTATCGTTCTTAAATAATAAAAAAATAAGTATAACAATTTATGTAACTTTTCTTAAGAATGAAGTTGAGGAAAAAAACACAAGATTTTTTTAAGACACTTTCATGGATCCGATCTCTGGTCTTCCGATAATCTGTGTTGTGTTATGCGGTCTGTGTGTGGTTTTAAAGTTTTGGCTGATCATTGGTTGCTCCTGCTGTTTAGAAATGTTTCCATAAATACCAGTGTGCTTGTGAATTAAAATGATAAAGCTGTTCTTTATCCTCTCGCGGTGGGGTTAAAAAGATGCTGTCAGATCATCAGGATCAGCTCTCAGTAGGGGTGGGCAATGTTACGATATTTTATAGTATCGTGATACATTTTATCATGATAGACAATGTGCTTTTCTGAGCGTATCGAGGATATCGTCAGCACTTAAAGAACTCGGACTGACGGAGTGTAATTAACCCCGTTTAGTTGGATGAAGTGCGGCACGTTCCGAATAAAAATGACTAAGTACGGGATGATATTTGAATGGTATTTTTGAGATCCTGTCGCTCCTGCCGCATTTAGTCTGCGATCACGCGTATTGTGAAAACTATTTTGATGAGAACCCCTTGCTCTGAGTTGAAGCTGTTATTTGGTATGTTCTCCGCTCTGTAGGCGTGTACGCAGACAAAGTGGGCATTGAAGCTGCCGAGATGCTCCTGAAGAACATCAGGCACAACGGCTGCGTGGACGAGTTCCTGCAAGATCAGGTCAGCACCAGAACCACCGCAGAAGCAATAGTAAAAAATGATACTGGGAAGTATTAGTAGTAGTATTATATTTTATTATATATTGGTATTATTATAATCAGGTTGTCGAGTTTGGCGTGAAAATCATGTTGATAGTAACAGAACTCTCCAAGCCGTACCACTCTGAGGACTAAAGGCCCAACAGTGACATCTGGTCTGTATTAGGACTTGAACCAGAAAGCTGAGATGTGGCGGCTAAATTTTGGCAAGGAAAATCTAAGTCTAAAAACACCTAAATAGAAGGAACACGTCTTAATATCTGTCACTGCAAAAACAAAATACTTGTTTGGAGTATTGAGTAGAGTTGCTAGAAATGAGTTACAAAGCAATGGTTTAAGCTGGATTTCCCATCTTGAGAGTTGGTATGATATTTATCAAGTGTTTGGTAAAATTTGGTGGATTTTGGGGGAAGTGTAAAAGCTATATTGCTCTTATGTGCTTTTCTTTGGTTTAAAGATATTAGTCTCTATGGAAAACTTTTGAATTATTAGCATTTTTATTTATTTATTTATCTACTTTTGACAACACCCTATTTTTTACTGTCTAGGTTGAATGGTAATTAGCTAAAAGCTAAAGAAGGGTTTAGATGATGTGTTTATACTAATAGTTAAACAATTGAGGGCATATTTTAAATGCATTATAGATAATACATTAAACAGAATACAATGTTATGAAGAGTATCAAAATAGAGAATGTAAAACTATAGAATATAAGCCACTAGTGTATTGAATAACATGGAGAACATGAGTTTCTCTGCATTATTTAGTCCAGTAAAGTCACTGAAGGTTCTACTGTCCAAGACTGCCACGTGCTTTTGTTGGCTTAAACATTTTGTTCTGTTTTCCAGCTGATTATTTTCATGGCCTTGGCTAAGGGGACGTCTCGAATACGCACCGGCCCAGTCACTCTACACACGCAGACCGCCATCCACGTGGCTGAGCAGCTCACTGAGGTAACGCCTTAAAAGAACAGAACGGAAATGAGTATTGAAATAACACAGGTCAGAAAGGGGACTTGTATCGGGTAATGAGCCTTCCGTATCAGAACTCCTGCCTGTTAATGTGCAAAATTCCAACCGTCGAATGTAGTAGTAGTAATAATAATACGTAATTGAGATGCGCAGATTTAGTGGGGAGTGTTGGGTGGGATCCGAGGATTTGCGACTTCAGCTTGCGTTCTCTTTCCAGGCCAAGTTCACGATCCGCAAGGCCGACGACGAGCCGTCCAACAGCGACACCTACGTCATCGAGTGCCAGGGCGTGGGCGCCACCAACCCGAACCTGTGAGAGCGAGGTATGCTGGCGCGATTACTGTAACCGATGGGCTACCCGGAGGAGCGCCCGTCCGCATCGCACTTCCACAGAACGAACGCTCGATCCTTTAGTCCGAGCCTGGATCGGTCCGCTCCGTCCACGCTTCTTCCTTTCTCACGTCTCTCTCTGACTTTTTGTCACTCAGGGTTTTGCCTTGCACTGTAACCACGCGCCGTCTTTCGGAGCGTTTGTGCGTTTAACGTAGTCGGTTAGAATCGAATATTTAACCAGCCCATTCCCTCAATCTGCAGCTCTCACCCTTTAACACACCGACACGAGCCTTCACCCCGTCACGCTTACAGCTAACAGTCACCCCGCACGCGGGACTAGTCATGTTCGTGTATGCCACAGTTTAGTATGGTGCACTATGTGTACATGAGGGTGAAAACACGCAGGTCTGCTGTCTGTCCCCCAACAAACCATCTCAGTTCGATTAGCTGCTCCTGTAAATTATTTAAGCCGACCACTGGGCGGCATCGTGCTTCTTTTTTTGTTTGCTGATTCATTTGTAGTTTTTGCGGTGGTGGGTTGTTTGGAGTCCCTTAATGACGCTCAGTTTAATTTGTGTTTACATTATTTATGAAATAAGGGACTGCAAGCAGTGTGTGTGGGGCTGGGATGTTTTGTTTTTGCTTCTTTGTTTTGCTTTTCTGTAGGTGACGGTAACCTCTCCGGTTATTTGCGTCAAGATATTTTTTTGGAAGAAAACAAACCACAATAAAAGCATTAAGGCTGTGTGTGTGTTGCTAATGTTTTAAGTCAAGTCAGATTCATTTCTATGGTGCTTTTTACAATGCAGCATCGTCTCGTCATTAGATTATCTTCTAAATTATGAGGCCGATCCCAAATTGAGCGAGCCTAGGGCGACAGTGGCAAGGAAAATCCCTTTATTAGGAAGTAACCATGGGAGGACCGAGACTCAGAGATCCGACCTGCTTGGGTGGCTTAGATGAGAAACGTGAGAATGAAGCTAATTTATCTAAACAAATACGCCTTATAGTGATAGTTCAAATAAAATAATGTAAAATGTATATAGGCATGTAGTCCGATACACTGTCACTGATCTTGAGTCTAAGCAGGAAAGTCCTTGGTGGAACTTGGACACAACTTGAGTGGAGCTGAAGCGGATGATGTAGTTAGTTATTGATTAGGAGCACAGAGTCTATTAACAAATCACTGATGCCATGTGTAGCATGAGATGGTGCCAGCATTAGCTATAGCAGCATGGCTAGAAAGAGGAGAACTGGTAGGTAACACAGCCAAGAGGGATCACATGAGACATGGCAAAGCTTTTTGACTATGATCCCCCAGCTCTGCCCTTAGTCTAAGACAGGGATGCACAAGTCGAGATCAAGAGGACCGAAGCCCAGCCTGACTGCCCACCAGACACTCCTGGCCAAAGGACAAGGTAGGATTCCAGACTCTGGCCCCAGTAACCCGAGCCATAAGTCCCAGTCTAAAGTCCAACCAAAAACCTGTGTAAATAGGTATGTCTTTAGCCTATACTTAAATTTGGAGTTTTTCTGAGTCTCGAACTAAAGTGGGAAGTTTATTCCATAGCTGGAGGACCATGTATGAGAAAGTCTTTCCCCCTGATGTGACTTTTTTAATTCTAGGAACTAAAAGAAGTCCTGCACCCTGCGAATGAAGTAGACGAGCTGGATTGTAAAACTCTAAGAGGTCACTCAGATAATGTGGGACCAGGCCATGTAGAGCTTTATAAGTTATAAGAGTATTTTTTAAAATCATGCGGAATTTAACTGGTAACCATTGCAGTGATGATAGACAGGAGTGATATGATCAAAAATTTTCTAGTTCGACTTAGCACTCGGGCAGCTGCATTCTGAACTAACTGAAGTTTAATTTTTATAGATTTACTAGAGCATCCAGTAAGTAAGGCGCGTTTACAGTAATCCAACCTTGAGAATATAATTCCATGAACCAGTTTCTCTGCATCATTAAAAGAGGGATATTTCTAAGTTTTAGCGATATTACGTAATTGAAAGAAAGCAATTCGAGTGATGCTGCTAATGTGTGCATCAAAGGAGAGATCTGAATCAAGTGTGACACCTAACTTTTTTACAGACGGACTGGGCAATACTGGACAGGCCATCTAGATTTAGGATGGATGTAGCCAACCTTTCTCTCTCAGCCTGGGGGTCCCACTAATAGAACCCTCAGTTTTTTATCTGAGTTAAGTAAGAGAAAATTAAATAACATCCAATCTTTTATTTCCTTTACACAGTCCCCCAATTTTGTTGATTGTAAGGCTGTCATTAGGGTTTGGCTGATATGTACAGCCTGTGTATCATCTGCATAGCAGTGGAAACTAATGCCATGTTTTAACGAATACTGAGCCTAGTGGCGCATGGACAGAGAGAATAAAAGCGGGCCCAAGCACTGACCCCTGAGGCATGCCATATACTTCACTTTTGAGAGCTTAGAGCCTTAGATTATTTACATGAACAAACTGGTACCGGTCAGTTAAGTAGGATTTAAACCAAGAAAGTGCTGATCCCTTAATACCTACAGTATTTTCTAGTCTGTTTAGTAAAACATCATGATCTATAGTGTCAAATGCTGCACTAAAATCTAACAGAACAATAAAAGAAACACATCCCTTATCTGAGGACATTAACAAGTCATATACTACCCTAATTAATGCTGTTTCAGTACTATGATGGGGCCTGAAGCCAGACTGAAATGTTTCATAAATTTCATGCCTTTGGAGGTAACTGCAGAGCTGCTGATAGACGGCTTTTTCTAAGATTTTGGACAGAAACGGTAGATTTGAAATTGGTCTATAATTAGATAGCACACAAGGGTCAAGATTGGCTTTTTTAATCAGTGGTTTGATAACGGCAGACTTAAAGGATTTGGGCACATAACCAAAGGTAAGGGATAAATTTAAAATAACTAACAGTGGCTCTATAACTCTAGGTATTACTTGTTTGAGTAAACGTATAGGAATTGGATCTAATAAACATGTTGATGACTTAGACGAGCTAATCAGTGCAAATAGTTCAGTATTAGTAATTGGGGTAAAAGATTCTAGTCTTGATTTACAGCTCATTAAACAGATGTCTTCACTAGTGCTGCATCTGAAGGTTGCTTAATGGTTTGCTGATGTGATGAGCATCGAGTTTTATGCCTAATGTTTTCTATCTTATCATGAAAGAAAGTCATGAAATCATTACTGTTAAAGTTATACAGAATGTGAGAATCACTTTCCGTTAATTTGGAGACTGTATTAATGAAAAATCTAGGATTATTCTTACTTTTCTCTATGATTGAGGAGAAATATGCAGCTTTAGCTTTAGTGAGGGCATTGTTATACTCTGCCATGCTGTCCCTCCAAGCAATCTTAAACACCTCCAATTTACTGTCGCCACTTGCGCTCTAAACTCTGCGCTGATTGCTCCAAGGTACAGGTGTGGTCATTATACCATGGTGCTAGCCTTTTTTCCCTAATGCGCTTGACCCTAGCAGGAGCAACTATATCCAGGGTTGAGCGAAGCACACATTCTAATTGGTCATTTACACACTCAAGATGATTGATCTCCGTAGGTGTATTAACTTTCAAGTCTTGTAGGTTTTTAATAAACGCAGCTGGAGTAGCAGACGTGATAGTGCGCTTGGTGTGATAACGAGGCAGAAGGATTTTATTTATTAGAGATAGCTCAAATACTAAGAAATCAAATCACTTTGTGGGAAAACATCAAGGTCAATCTATATTGATACTAAATGTTAATATTAGATCTAAAGTATGATTACAGGTGGGTTGGTCCTATCACATGGGTGGAGTGATACCCATGGATTCTAAGACGGACTCATTGTCAAAGTGAATATTGAAATCACCTACAATTAAAGCCTTATCTGTTGACAGTAGTAAGCAGGAAAGAAAGTTAGCAAATTCCTGAAGAAATTCTGAATAGGGACCAGGAGGGCGGTAAATAGTGATAAGCTGGAAAGAGTGTGGTTTTGGCTTCCATAAGGATGGATCAGTCACATTATGAATCAGTGTTTCAAACAGATTAGTCTTGTACACTTATTTGGCTAAGCCTACGCTTTTTTAAAATAAACTCAAAAACAAACCTGGTAGTGCAGGTCTGACTGAAATCGATTTATGTTTGATGTCGAGAGACTCAAATTCTTCTCCTCATTACCATTTATACAACGGATAGTACAGATGCAGCTTCATTGTCAAATGATGGAAAACAACTCCATAAAACCTCAACTACTTCTGTATATATCTTTTTTTATAATTGTCACAGAAGTGGACTTTTATTTTACTGAACTTTGCTTTGATATTATTATATGTAAGAAAAATTTTGCCACAACACCCCTTTTATCCATAAACTATGCTCACGGTTGCAACTGGCACGATAAAATCAAAGCTTTGGCAAGACACAAACAGGAATTGGCAGCAAGATGTATTTTTTGTAATATTCACAGAAAAAATCTTACAAAAGAAATATACACATAGGAATTTTTTTTGTACAAAAGTATAGGTACAATATGTAATTGTTTTGCATCTAGCACTTATTACACACCCAGTGGTCCTCGCTTCTACATTTCCGACAGGTGTATTTTTTGCAGACACCACACTGTTTTGTGCTGTGGTTTCTGTGGCACAGCGTCAGCACCTGACACTGCGTCTTCTTTCCCGAAGCAGGCGCGGGACGTGGCTTTTTTGCCATGGCCTTTTCCAGCATAAAACGCTTCCGAAGTTCCACTGCAAGACCATGTATAAAGTCTCTTCTGTTTTCGGTGGAGCCGGTGCATGCCTTGTACAACACATGGGCGTTGATCGCCGCCAGGTCAAGCAGGTTGTAGAACACAGCAACGGGCCACCTGCGTGTGCCAGCGCGGACCGTATACACGCGCGCCATCTGGTCCAGTATGTCGACGCCACACTGCAAAAATGAAGAGAAGTAAATGTTACATCTTGGAAAACAGACGCATGACATTTATACTATAAATACATGAAGCCAATGCCGCAACAATATGCACATACACACCTTCCTGGAGTTGTAATCTGTAATAGTGTTTGGTTTCCGTTTGCGCTCGTCGTCAACGAATACGTGTGGGTGCATGGTGCTGAGAACGAAGACCAACTTGTTCTTCTTAGGAACATACACCGTCAGGGTGGCACTGCCCGATTTATACACCTGTGTGGAGAATTCTGCCCGGCCATTGGCGTTTTTTGCTGGAGGGGGAATCTCTCGTCTAACTTTGTTAATGGTGCCGAGCAGAGTCGTGTTGTGGTTCAGCAGTCGGTTAGCCAGTGCCAAAGACGTGAAGAAGTTGTCTGTGGTGACAGTTCTGCCCTTGCCCAGAAATGGCTCCATGAGCTTCATGACGACATACTCGGACAGTCTTTCTCCCTTGGGCCGACTGGGGTCCTTTCCTAAATACGGAATGGCGTTGCACATGTACTTCGTCTCCAAGTCTGCAGCGATCCAGAACTTTATGCCGAATTTATCCGGCTTCGTCGAGATGTACTCCGTGAAAGGACAGCGGACCTTGGTGGGAAACAGCTGCTCGTCGACAGTCATGTTTTGTCCTGGTATGTAACACAGCTGACAGTTACTTACGAAACGTTGCCAGATGTCTGAAATTGCAGCGAATCTGTCGGTCTTCATGCGTTCGGCGCGGGTGTCCTTGTTGTCAAACCGCAAAAAGCGCATGATCTCTTTGTAGCGATCGCGGGACATCGTCTCCTTGATTGCAGGCACGGCATACTTTTTGGACCAGGACTCAACCATCGCACCGATTGGGCAGAGCGTTGCTCGTAGATACAGAACTGCTATAAAGGCCATCAGCTCACTGACAGAAAGGCTCCAGCTGGTGTTTGTTCTGTGGGCTTGGTGGACTGTGCAGTCAGTGATGGTGATGAACATCTCTATGTTGAACAGACACAGAAAGCTCTGGAGTCTACTCGTTATCCTACGCTGCACAAAAGAAAAGAAAAAGTTAATTACAGTCATGCTTGAAAGTTTGTGAACCCTTCAGAATTTTCTGTATTTCTACATAAATATGACCTAAAACATCATCAGATTTTCACACAAGTCCTAAAAGTAGATAAAGAGAACCCAGTTACACAAATGAGACAAAAATATTATACTTGGTCATTTATTTGAGGAAATTGATCCAATATTACATATTAGTAAGTGACAAAAAGTATGTGAACCTCTAGGATTAGCAGGTAATTTGAAGGTGAAATTAGAGTCAGGTGTTTCCAATCAATGAGATGCCAATCAGGTATGAGTGGGCACCCTGTTTTATTTAAAGAACAGGGATCTATCAAAGTCTGCTCCTCACAACACATGTTTGTGGAAGTATATATCATGGCACGAACAAAGGAGATTTCTGAGGAGCTCGGAAAGAGTTGTTGATGCTCATCAGCCTGAAAAGGTTACAAAACCATCTCTAAAGAGTTTGGACTCCACCAATCCACAGTCAGACAGATTGTGTACAAATGGAGGGAATTCAATACCATTGTTACCCTCCCCAGGAGTGGCCGACCAACAAAGATCACTCCAAGAACAAGGCTTGTAATAGATGGCGAGGTCACAAAGGACCCCAGGGTAACTTCTAAGCAACTGAAGGCCTCTCTCACATTGGCTAATGTTAATGTTCATGAGTGCACCATCAGAAGAACACTGCATTCCAGCATAAGAACCTTATCCCATCTGTGAAACATGGTGGTGGTAGTATCATGGTTTGGGCCTGTTTTGCTGCATCTGGGCAGGACGGCTTGCCATCACTGATGGAACAATGAATTCTGAATGATATCAGAGAATTCTAAAGGAAAATGTCAGGACGTCTGTCCATGAGCTGAATCTCAAGAGAAGACGTTCTACCAAAAAATGGTTACAGAAGAATAAAGTTCATGTTTTGGAATGGCCAAGTCAAAGTCCTGACCATAATCCAGTGGCACTGGTGTGATGCGGTCGTAGGCACGAGGCCGCAGACCGAGTACCGATCAGAACACCCGTGCCAGTATCTCACGTTAAAGCACGACCTCTAGTGTATTGTGATTATACCACAGGTCCGCTATCGCCATTTATTGTTGGATTTTAAGATAAAGATGACAGAGAAACGATTTGTTTATCAGCCTTCCGCGAGGTAAAATAGTTCCATTCTATCGTTACCCCGCGGCTAAGCCCTTCAGTCATTAAAGTCGAGGAACAGAATGACCAATAACTGTTTATTATACAGACAGTAAACACAAATATATTGATTTAAGTTTTAATTTATTAAAAATTTAAAAGTTTATTTACATTCAGTCAACAAAATGGGTGGGGTTTATAAGGCAGACTGTTACTAAGATCTACTATTGTACCGACTGAATTGGAGTGAGATCCCAGTGTTAGAACCAAAGTCTGGGACCCCGTTTGATTAGTGATTATAAATCAGTATGATGAAGCTCTTAATGTTAAATCATATCAGTCAGAAATGTAAGGGCAGAGTTACAGAGCCTCAGCAGCTTCTCTGGGTTAGAGCTGGACTTACAGATAACAAACCTGTCAGATGAACGAACTGAGGATGGTGTTTAATGAAAGAGTTTAACGACAGCATTGTGAGGGATGAAGCTGATTCAGGTCATTTTGTTGATGGGACTAAAACTGATCTTCGGTTGAGCTGTGAATCCATTAAGAGCCGAGACGTTTGATTTAAAGGACTGACTTCGTTTGGCTTTTCCAGAGCTTCCAAATCCTAAACGTGATAAACCTTTGGCTCAGGTTGGTCATTAATAGCTTCATCTTCCTAATTTAAATCGTTTTCAAAACGAATAGCTTTCAGTTCGGCAGTGTTTTACTCATTGTAACTTGGCTGCTTTTTAGGGCGGGCATCGTTGCTAGGTTTTGTATGTATGCCACGGAGTAATACTTATAGAGCGTCGGTCAGAGTGCCATTATCTTGTAATAATAGCAGGGCCAGAGCGGCTCTCAGCCAGTCAGATTGCAGGGTTGGAATGAACTGAGGTATAATACTCAATAAAATTCACAATGTTATATTTAATGCAAATGCAAGATTTTACATTAACGTTGTCATAAGGGACAACTGTCCCTACCTCTGACAGCCATGATAAAACTTACTATCCTAACTGGACACAGTAGCTTTGACACATGCAAGCTATACTTGCTGGAAGCTAAGGAAACAGAGTAAAAGGATATAACATCACAGTGCTTCAACCAAACAGTTTGGACTGTATGACATTCACACTGATCATTAAATAAATTACCTTTTCATCATGAAAAGCAGTTTTTGTATAAGGAATAGTCATGTGTGGCTGTATTCCTCCAGGAATGAGGAGGGACTCACTGAGCATGTGCTGTATGAATATCAACACTGTAGCTCATTCCTGATTGGTGGAATATGCAATGTTGCAGCCGTCCCCACTCTCCCCTATGTATAGCATCAGCAAATAGAAAATGATTAATGACAGTAATTGTTTACTTCTCTCTCTGGTAAAGTTATTCCCTGTCTCTGTTTTGCAAATATATGCATTTATTATGTCATATACATGCCATCTATATACATGTCTACACAAACAATATACACACACCTGCACTAATGTTCCTCAGTTTTGTCCTCTCAAGACCATGTAGGGCAGCAAAAGAGGCAGGTCGAGAGAGTAGTTGGGGGTGGATGGGGTTGTCTGGGTTAGCTGCAAGCTGAAAGCATATGCATAACAAAAGTGGACTGATGGCCATCTAATGGTTATGCAGAAGTAAGGGCTACGTCCTCAGGACCTCACAATCCCAGCCTTTCCAGTTTTTTTTAAGGCTCATCAGTGCTGATGGGTGCGTCTCAAAGCCGTTGCCGACAGCTCGAGTCCTTTTGTGTTTCAGGCTCGATGCGGCTCCCCCAGCAGATGGAAGGACAATGGGACGAGGGGAAAGAATAGAGCAGACGCATCCGAATGGAATGAATATGTATGGGGCTCTTGGGTGTGGGAAGGGAACGACCGGCTTTGTTTGAGAGACAGGATCCTCACCGGAGGCCGTCGGGAGGGTGGCAAACTCACAGTCTTTACTATCCTGCCAGGTCAAATGTACAATCTGTCCCTGAAAGGGTGCAAACGGCGCCTCAGGAGCAGCACAGGGGGGAAATGACTTTACAATGACTGTGCGGAACAGTGGAGTTTAGGTTAAGCAACAGTGCTCATAAAGGGTGCACGCTGTGTAAATGGACGTCGCCTCAGTTACGTTAAGAACACGAGTTGAACAAGTTCTGGTTCTAACTTTACATGCGTGAATGTTACGTTCTGCAATATTAGGATAAACTATAAGTTTATTGGGGAAGCTGTACAACTGAAAGGAGGCTCTAGTTACCCTGTTAGGTGCCTCTAGCCTGGATGAGATGAGATACAGTTGGGCATGGAGGCATACAGGTTCCTTATGGTATTCTGTGGCACATACAGATGTTACACCTGGGTCTGTAGGTCCTGCACACTCGCAGGTTGCCGAAGTTGGCGTCCCAGCTGGTTCTATAAATTCCCGATTGGCGATAAATCTTGACAGGGCAGTTTCAATCTGGTGGAGACGTTCCTGCTAAACCCTTGCTGTGTGTGGGTGAGCATTATCCTGCTGAAAAATGCCAGCTGGAAGGCCTGCCATGAGAGGCAACACACATGGCCACAGGATGTCCTGCGCACATTGCTGAGCTGTATCATTTTTCCCTCGTATCATTTTTAGCGCTGATCGACTGTCGTATGCGGGGGTTCCCCTGATCATCACACCAGCAGTCTGGGCAGTGTTTCGCTGCACAGCAAAGGCAGGATTGAAGTGCTCACCACGAGGCCTCCATACTCGAACCCGACCGCCATCGGATCTGAAACAGAACCTGGATTAATAAAGGCAAAATCAAAAGCAAAATTGTCATTAAATGAAATTGAATGATTGTTAAAATGGTGATAAGTGATACAAAGAAATGAGACTGTGGTAGCCTAGCAGTTAAGGTACTGGACTATGGACCAGAAAGTCTAGGGTTCAAATCCCACCTCTGCCAGGCCGCCACTGTTGGGTCTTTGAGCAAGGCCCTTAACCCACAATTGCTTGGATTGTAAGAGTAAATCAATTGTAAGTCACTTTGGATAAGATAAATGTAAATGTCATGTTATAATAAGTGGATCTCTACATTCTTTCCAATGCTGTCATGGATTCTATGTTAAAATCTCTCCAAATGTCTTTAGTTCAGACTGTTAGTCGTAAGATTTATATCACATAGCAGGAAATGTAACGAGTCAAAGTACCCCCTGAAGAATAAACAGTGTGCTTGGAACTACATAACAAATTCCTGCATTCCTACATTGCAGAATAATTACACACAGCCATCTTAACATGAATGCTGCTTGACTGCATGTATGATGTGATACTGCATTACCAAAAAACCTTATGCATATCCATTTTCTAAAATGTTTTAAAGCTCAACACTCTGGTACTCTGTGATCCCAACCCGGACTTCTCTGCTTGAAATAAAATGATAAAAAGTGATCAGTTCATTACATCTACACAACTATATTGCATAATGAGGCATATTTTTGAATAGTACATCACCGTCATTACCACAACAGCAAACAATTTCTGTAACAAATTATTTAAAGGTAATGCTTATTTATGTTGTAACAATGGAAACAAGGACTTACACATTAGCACGTCAGCCATGAGAGAAGAGGCATTCTAATGTCTGGAATGTGAGTGATTTATTCATGATCACAGGGTACGTTTAATCAGCGTCATTACCATTTACACCATGACTGAGTTTTTTACACACACAGATATATTTATTTATTTATTTATTTATTTGTACAAATAGCCATTTACTAGCTTTAGAAAATCCGTGACCTAGCACCATGGTTCCCAACCTGCACCAAAACATCACAGGGGATGCGCCAGGTTTGTCAAAATACAACTTGCATATGGTAAATAAAATTAAAACAACATACTCAATAGAAAATATATGTATATTAAATTGCTTAAAGAAATAATGTTTCATTTTTCACTAAATGTTTTGAAATGAAAAAAGGGAAAGAAGCTATAAAATGAAATTTATGTCAATTTTTGCCAATGAAGATTTGTATTGAATCACTTTTTTATGGGGGGAGGCTTTTCTTAGATACTCGTATGGGGGGCTCCAAGGAATAAAGGTTAGGAACCACTGCTCTAGCATCTTCCTGAAAAAGTGAAAATTGTCATTACCACAACACCTTATTACCAACACAAACAATATTAATTATTTATATATTATTAATATTTAATGACATCATTCACAAATATAAAGCACATAAACATTATCTTGAAATAATTAATGCAAAATTATTAGAAATGTAATTTTTCTAAATTTGATATGATAATTGAAGAATCACCCTAAAACTGAATATCAGTCTATTTCTGCAGTGCCTGTACAAATTTGCCCCATCAAGTAGAAAAATGACTTAATTCACATGAATTACTAAATAAAGCAACATTTGTACTTTCATTTTCACTGTAGGGTGTGTTTGGTGCAAGTAAAAATTCCTGCTAGGCTGAAGGTAATTATTGTGGAACGTATCATTAGAGCATATTTCTTGGCCACACCTGCTAACTATTGGCAGATTTGATCAACAGCAAAAACACTATGATTTTAGCCAACACAATATAAATTAAATCAAAACTTTAACATAGTAGTACAGTTCAGAACTTATGTATTACTAATAATCACTGTACGTTATCTGCCATTCATATGCTATTAAAGTCTCATATTCAATCAAATTTCTTATCGCCTCTCATCTGAACTATCAGGAAGTGATTCCTCATGTTTCGGGTTCCTCGTTCCACGTGCATGCTAATCTGACATATTTATGTTCTGTGTTTTGTTTCTGTACACTTTCTTGTTTCCTTATTTCAAGCCGTCAGTTTTCGGAGCTCCTGCACCTCCTCAGTTCATCCCTGGTTCCTTTGTGCCTTTGTTTCTCCATGTTTGTTTTTTATTACAAACACCTGGCAGATTTTTTTCACCGGATCAATCGGATCAGAACATGGACGGAAAAAGAAAAAGCTACAATCTGCAGGTTCTGTATATTATTCTGTAAAGTTGCTGTTACTGTTTTGTTGATTTTGTAAGCATTTGTTTGTATCCAGTGAAATTCTTAGAATGGATCATGTTTATTATAATAGTGCTGATTGTTTGGACGATTCCTCTTTCATTACTATAATCAGGCTTTAGTCTGATCATCAATATCACAGCGGTGCCTAAAGGTTTGTCAACTCCCTTAGAGATGTCTGTATAATTATGAACTAAAGCATCATCAGGTTTTCTCACCAGTACTGAAAGTAGATAACAAGAAACCAGTTAAACACGAGATACAAATATTATACTTGGTCAGTTGTTTACTGAGGAAACTGCGAGGTCTCAAAGGAAAACCGAATAACTTCTAAGCAGTTAAAGGCCTCTCTCACATTGGCTAATGTTAATGTTCTTGAGTCCACCATCAGGACAACGCATGGCAGGGTTGGAACCAGAAAATCACCAGACTGTTTACTGGACAATCCGCAGTTTGCTAAAGAAGCCAGAAGGCTATTGCAAAAAACGTTTTGGTTTAAATGTGAAGCGTTACGTCTGGAGAACGGAAAGCACAGAATACCAGCGTAAGAACCTTAGCCCACCTGTGAAACATGGTGGTGGTAGTATCACGGTTTGCTGTTTTGCTGAATCTGGGCCAGGACGAAAAAATGTATTCTGAATTCTAGCAGCAAATTCTAAAAAAAAATATCAGGACAGCTGTTCATGAACTGAAACTCAAGAGAATGTGGATCAAGGCAAGACAACGGCCCTGAGCACACAGAGAATGGTTACAGAAGAATAAAGTTCATGGTTTGGAATAGCCGAGTCAAAGCCCTGATCTTAATCCAATAGAAATGTTGTGGACGGACCTGAAGCGAGCAGCTAATGTGAGGAAACTAAACGTCCCAGAGTTGGAGCTGTTCTGTACGGAGGAACTGGATCAAATTCCTCATCAACAGTTACAGAAATGTTTAGTTACAGTTATTGCTGCACAAGTAAAGGTTCACATACTTACCACTCACAGATATGTAATATTGTCCTCTGTAAATAAATGACCAAGAAAAATATTTTTGTATATTTTGTATCATTGGGTTCTCTTCACCTACTCTTAGAACTTGTGTGGAAATCTGACGATATTTAGCTGATATTTATGCAGAAATTTTAAAGGGTTCACAAACTTTTAAGCACCACTGTATTAGAGTAATATAAATTGTGTAATGACCTCTATCATCCCTGCAGTGTAAAAGATTTCAGAGGAATCGTTAATGTTGCGGTTGTGTGTATTCTTGGTGTGAATATTTACACTAATATGATGTTTCAGAAAATGAGGTGTGATTTATTTATTTCAACATCCACTCAAGTAGAGTCACTTTTGAATTCATTCTGCAGATTTTGGCACCCTACCAAAGTACAGACAATATACCTTGAGTTCTGCTAAGAGTGGTTTGTTAAATATAATTGTGTAGTCGTGACTCATAAGTGAGTAACAGTGAATCAGGCTCTGGGTTGGAGGTTTAATCCAATTCACAGCATTGGATGAAGCTTGCATTCTCAATAATTAACATACTGTGGTACCTCGGTTCTCATCATTAATTCATTGCAGAAGGCTCGTCGAGTACCGAAAATGACGACCCATAAGGAATAATGTAAACTCAATGAATTTGTTCCAGATCCAGAGAATCCCCCTGTATGAGGGATGATC
Organism: Ancistrus triradiatus; assembly: GCA_025084515.1. Lineage (NCBI taxonomy): Eukaryota > Metazoa > Chordata > Actinopteri > Siluriformes > Loricariidae > Ancistrus > Ancistrus triradiatus. Next base: position 552,838 of record JAJAGP010000040.1, on the reverse strand, counting down.
AGCATTAATGGAGCTGTACGGTACAGGAGCTCCTGATTTATGATGGGGATATGTTCAACACATCCATCATAAGATAAATCATCATGAACTGGGGAGTTTACAATAGTCTGTACTGAGTTTAACATAGTATTGATAAGCAATGATAAGTGAGTTAATGTTTAAAACACGTACATTAACCTACAGTTGGTCAAAATCATTAACAAAATCATTAACATTTTATTCTAAAATGTTGCAGAATCTCATGTAATTCTCATGTAATGGTTTGAAAGTGAAACGTAAAAGCAAAACACTTACTCTGTTGCTAAGCTAACTGCAGCCTGTGTTCTGGAATATTCAATTATATGTTTCCTTTCGTTTGGCTCTTATAAACTAACCTTTTTAGGACGCATGGAGACTTATTTGCACCAAGAATACAGTACTGTAGATGTACAAATAAAGAAAACAAGATTAAAGATCTTCACAGATTGCGATTGTCAATCTGAATCACTGTATACTGAATCATGAATCGAGTTCGGCTGAAATGTACAAGATTAAGCAAGTGCACCAAGAACTAAGCAAACGCTGAGAACCGAGACAAAATGTGTCGAGAACCAAATTCGAATTCAAGAATATTACCCAATGCAGGAGAAAGTTTCATAGTTAAACTGTGAGTTGCTTGACAGCTGTACTGTGAACTCTTGCAGTTTGAACATAAAATATTTCACATTTCAATTATGAGTTCTTTATGGTCATTTTTGTCATTTCATACTTTTATTGTGAAATTTCAGAGTATACCTGTAAATGTAAACTAAAAGACTATGAACTGTTATGGCTTGACCACAAACTGTTTCCTGCTTCTACTATGAAAAAAAATGTGCTGTAAAGTTTCATAGTTAAACTGTAAACTTGGGTGAAATGTTTTACTATCAACTTCACAGTTTACTTGGACTTGTCACCAGTTTAGAGCTGTAAGCTTAACAGTTTTACAGTCCAATCTCACAGTACGTAGCCTATTTAATCACAATACAAACATCTTACACTGCATCCTCACAGCCGCTGTGTTTTTCCTCAAATTCTATTCTGTAAACTGTACATCAAATTGTAGATATAATAATAAGTAGTTCATCCTTTTTTTTTTTTTTTTTTTTTTTTAGCAGAGTTGGTGGATGAATAGCAGTCAGTCAGTGCCGAATCTATACACTGCCAGCGGAGTAGAGTTTCTGGAGGTAAAGATGTTTTTACTTACAACGGGGCAAAAAAGTATTTAGTCAACCACTGATTGTGCAAGTTCTCCTACTTAGAGAGATGAGAGAGGTCTGTAATTTTCATCATAGCTACACTTCAACTGTGAGAGACAAAATCCAGGAAATCCCACTGTAGGATTTTTAAAGAATTTAATTGTAAATCATGGTGGAAAATAAGTATTTGGTCACCCACAAACAAGCAAGATTTCTGGCTCTCACAGACCTGTAACTTCTTCTTTAAGAAGCTCTTCTGTCCTCCACTCGTTACCTGTATTAATGGCACCTGTTTGACCTCGTTATCTGTATAACAGTCACCTGTCCACAGCCTCAAACAGTCAGACTCCAAACTCAACCATGGTCAAGACCAAAGAGCTGTCGAAGGACACAAGGAAGAAAATTGTAGACCTGCAGCAGGCTGGGAAGAGTGAATCTACAATAGGGCAAGCAGGGGTTGGTGTGAATAAATCAACTACACGGAGAGTTCCTGATGAATGACCCTGCAGAGAGCTGGGACCAAAGTAACAAAGGCTACCATCAGTAACACACTATGACGCCCAAAGGGGACTCAGATCCTGCAGTGCCAGGTGGTGTGCCCCCCCTGCTTTAAGCCAGTACATGTCCAGGCCCGTCTGAAGTTTGCCAGAGAGCATATGGATTGATCCAGAAAGAGGATTGGGAGAATATATTCATGTGGTCAGATGAAACCAAAGTAGAACTTTTTTGGTAAAAACTCAAACTCATCGTGTTTGGAGGAAGAAGAATGCCGAGTTTGCATCCCAAGAACACACCATACCTACTGTAAAGCATGGGGGTGGAAAAACATCATGCTTTGGGGCTGGTTTTTCTGCCAGAGGGGACAGGACGACTGATCCGTGTTAAGGGAAGAATTGAACGGGGCCATGTATTGTGGAAGATTTTAAGCCCAAAACCTCCTTCCATCAGTGAAACATTGAAGATGGAACGTTGGCTGGCTGTTTCCAGCATGACAATGGATCCCAAAACAACACAACGCTCGGGGAACACGAAGATGGAACGTGGCTGCTCCATAAAAAGCCATTTTCAAGGTCCTGGAGTGGGCCTAGCCAGTCTCCAGACCCACAGCCCCATAGAACATTCGTTTGGAGGGCTGGAGGTGGGGAGTTGAAAGTCCGTGTTGCCCAAAAAAATCAACTCACTGCTCTAGAGGAGATCTGCATGGAGGGAATGGGCCCAAAATACCACCAGCTACAGTGTGTGCCAACTGCTGAAGACTTACAGGAAACGTTTGACCCTGATCTATCATTGCCAACAAAGGTTATTGTTACAAAGTACTGAGTTGACTTTTGTTTATTGACCAAATACTTATTTTCCACCATAATTTTACAATTTAAATTCAAATTTAAAAATCCCTACAATGTGATTTACTGGATTTTTTTTTTTCTCATTTTGTCTCTTCATAGCTGAAGTGTAGCTATGATGAAAATTACAGACCTCTCTCATCATCACGTAGGAGAACTTGCAAAATCAGTGGCTGACTAAATACTTTTTTTTGCCCCACTGTACATGTTTTAAGCAGTAAGCTTCAGGCAGATGTTAAAAATATGCACCTGAAACTATTCCTTTATTAATTGAATCACTACAAATACACTACAAATGTATTTAATGCCAGGGTAGTTAAAACAATAATGGAATACAGTTTTTTTCTTGAAAAATAATAAATAATATGTAGCCTAAAATTTATTATTAATTATTATTATATTATAGTCTTAGTCAAACGAAGGTAATGTAACTTCTGGAAGCAAACGATAATGATGATTCCTGTTTCCCCTTCTTCTCTCAAACTTAATCAGAAGTTATGGAAGGCACTTCGGTCTGACAAACATGGTCGGAATCTTTCGCGTTAATTCGTACATCATTTTTGTGGTTAACAGCACAAGTTTCCAGACTTTTGTGAACCATGATGTTTTTACCGCCCCACCTACTGGTGCTTCCTTATTGCTCAAACAAGAAGAAGAAACCCACAGACCAAAATATTGGAAAAAAAAAGTCCAGTTTTTTTAATTATTAAAATATATTCTGACCAACGTGGTTTATTTTTAGATTTTTAATAATAATAATAATAATAATTAATAATATAATGATAATAATAATAATAATAATATATAAAAAAAAATAGATTGAAATTTTAGTGAACTTTTTTAGAATTTCTCCATAAATATGACCTAAAACATCATCAGATTATCACAACAGTAATAAAAAAAGTAGATAAGGGAGAACGCCCAGTTAAAGAAATGAGACAAAAATATTATACTTGGTTGTTTTATTTATTATTTACATATTAGTGAGTGCCAAAAGTATGTGAACCATCTAGGATTAGCCAGTTTAATTGAAGGTTAAATTAGAGTCAGGTGTTTAAATCACTGGGATGCCAATCGGATGTGATGTGGGGCACCCGTTTTTAGTTAAAAAGAACAGGGATCTATCAAAGTCTGCTCTTCACAAAAACACATGTTTGTGGAAGTGTATCATGGGCACGGACAAAGGAGATTTCTGAGGAGCTCAGAACAAGACCTGTGATTGCTCATCAGGCTGGAAAAAAGGTTACAAAAATCCATCCTCTAAAGAGTTTTGGACTCCACCAATCCACAGTCAGACAGATTGTGTACAAGTGGAGGAAACTAAAGACCATTGTTCCCTTCCCCAGGACTGGTTCGACCACCAACAAAGATCACTCCAAGAGCAAGGCGTGTAATAGTTGGTGAGATCACAAAAAAGGACCCCAGGGTAACTTCTAAGCAAAACTGAAGGCCTCTCTCACATTGGCTAATGTTAATGTTCATTAAGTCCACCACCATAGGAGAACACTGAACAACAGTGGTGTGCATGGCAGGGCTGCAAGGAGAAAGCCCACTGCTCTCCCAAAATGAAGCATTGCTGCCTGCTCTCTGCAGTTTTTTTGCTAAAGATCACGTGGACGAGCCAGAAGGCTACTTGGAAGAATGTTTTGGTGGATGGATGAGACCAAAATAGAAACTTTTTGGTTTAAAAGAAAAGCGTTTATGTTTGGAGAAAGGAAAACACTGCAATTCCAGCATAAGAACCTTATCCCATGTGGTGAAACAGTGGTGGTGGGTTTAGTATCATGGTTTGGCCTGCCTGTTTTGCTGCATCTGGGCAGGACGGCTTGCCATCATTGATGGAACAATGAATTCGAATGATATCAGAGAATTTAAACGAACGAAAATGGCAGGACATCTGTCCATGAACTGAATCTCAAGAGAAGGTGGGTCATGCAACAAGACACCGACCCTAAGCACACAAGCCGTTCTACCAAAGAATGGTTACAGAAGAATAAAGTTCATGTTCTGGAATGGCCAAGCCAAAGTCCTCACCTTAATCCAATGGGAATGTTGTGGAAGGACCTGAAGCGAGCAGCTAATGTGAGGAAACCCACCAACATCCCAGAGCTGAAGCTGTTCTGTACGGAGGAATGGGCTAACATTCCTCCAAGCCGGTGTGCAGGACTGATCAACAGCTACAGGAAACGGTTAGCTGTAGTTATTGCTGCACAGGGGAATCACAGCAGATACTGAAAGCAAAGGCTCACATACTTTTGCCACTCACTAATATGTAATATTGGATCATTTTCCTCAATAAATAAATGACCAAGTATAATATTTTTGTCTTGTTTGTGTAACTGGGTTCTCTTTATCTACTTTTAGGACTTGTGTGAAAATCTGATGATGTTTTAGCTCATATTTATGCAAAAATATAGAAAATTCTAAAGGGTTCACAAACTTTCAGAAACTGCCTACACTACCCAGCATCCATCGCTGCTTCCACATCATCCCTGCACTGTCCGTCACCTTTGTTTATGTTCTGACTTCCTAATTTAGTCCAGCTGTTTAGTTTCTATCTCATTACTTTGGTTATTTAAATCCTGCATTTCCTTAGTTTGGCACGAATCGAATACGTTTCACTTCTGTTACAATTTAGTTTTCCCTTTTCCTCGTGAGTGTATCACACCGTTCCTGTTCGCTGTGTTTTGGTGTTTCTGGACTCTGTATGCTCAGGTCTTAGTGTCGTTACTGCACTCAGTTCTCCAGTGTTTTTTCAGTTTCTTAATAAAGTTCTGCTCTGTACCGGCTTCTAATGTTCATCTCCCGAAATCTGATGATGTTTTAGCTCATATTTATGCAGAAATATAGAAAATTCTAAAGGGTTCACAAACTTTCAAGCACCTCTGTATATATAAACTGAACCTTGCGAACCTTCCTTACTATAGTGTACAACAGCACTATTCGTGTACCAGTGTATTGTAATATATTATAAATAGCTTAGTAGGTGATGTATATTTAAAACCCCACACACATGCATTCGAATATTCATTTATTTTGGCTTATTTCACATTGTTTTTCATTTGAATACTCATGAATAGAGTGAGAATGTCAATCCAAGACATACAAGACACGTTCAAATGGTCAGCAAGAATAATCTGACTAGATTTTGTAGCTCATACATAGATGTTGTGAGAGAACTATATATCCAAAACTGAAAGAGAAATTAATGTTTAAAATGCTTATTTAGAATCGGTGATATAATCTGACAAATATGATATAACGTACTTGTGTTGTTTGGTTCAAATAACACAGAAAAATACATGTTTTTAAGGTTATTCTGGCTGTACATGCGCATCCCACCACTACAAAGGGGCCAAGACTCTAACACATTTACTAATATTCTGACTGAATATACTTTAGTAGGATTACAGTGTGTAAACTGCTCATTTCAAAACAATCACAATTCCTCTGATTTCTGCTTCACTCCCTTCATGTTAAAGTTTGTTGGCTCCTTAAGGGGATCTTAACGTTTGGTCATCATTATGGTCAGCATTATGAAACCAGCATAGCATTTGAATGAACTGAAAGGCAACGAAAAACTTGACGATATAAACTAATAATGCATGTTTATTAATGCAAAGCATGAAGTAATTTCTATAATGAATATGTATGTATGTCTGGATTTGAGGCTTCCCATTGGCGGAGACCTTAATAGAATGTGTGAACGGGTCTTTTTCCGTAACGCTATCACGACAAAAATGTACGTGTTAACGCGAAATTGTTATAGGCGTTAACGAAGAGATTCCGACATGTTTTAGACCGAAGGGCTTCCATAAGAAGTCACCACATAAAGATGTACTGGACTTATGGTAATGTCCAGTCAGCGTCCATTTCGGTCACCGTTCTGTTTCACAGAGTGCAATGCGGACTTTAAACTGCGCATACCTGCACTTCATATCTCTTAAAATAGTAATTAGTTAAATTCTCTATAGATTTTGTAACTTAAAGCCACAAGAAAAAACTGGTTTAATAGAGCTTCCATAATAAAAAGCAAAGACAGTGTGTCATACATATGACGAATAACGTGAAACAACCCAGGAAAAAATGTACTGTGAAAGTTGACAGTAGAACCATGAAGTGGCCAAATTACCACCAAAATTTAGAGTACAACTTTGAAATAATTCATGGTCAGTTCATCGTCCACCAAGTTTACAGTTGTACAATGAAATTTCACAGTACAACCATGATGTAGCCAAATTACCATCACAAATTCATACTAGAACTGTGAACTTCATGGTCAAACTCTGAAAGTTCACATTAAAACTGTCAAGCAGTTCACAGTTCTACTATGAAAATTCACAGTACATTTTTTTCCTTGGAAAGAAAGAGCAAAGTATTTTATGTGTATTTTTTTCTTTTTCCAGGACACAAAAAAATCAACCAAGTTGACAAAAACACAGCAGCTGCAGTGTAAGCTTGGCCTTGATAAAATGATTGATGGAAAACTTGCACCTTCGCATTTTCTCGAAATATCAGACTCCATGTTAGAGGACAAGACACCCAGTGATGAGTCTGAACTGGTGCGTGCTTTTATGCATCGGCTTTTGAGAGTAGATTACAAAGCAAGACATGTTGCTGTCAAAAACAAACCGAACATCATAAGAGCGCAGAACACGGATACGAAAACCGGCTTTCTGGCTCTGGCTCTGGCTCGAGGAAAAACAGAAAACAGAAAGGAAAAAGCAAAGATTCACCCGATGGATCTCCAGATGGCAGTGTTTCTTAGCGCTGATCATTTTCTTCAGCAGGTCATGATAACGAAACTGTCCGAGTGTCAGTACGCAATTCCTCTGCTGGTGCCCAATCCCATTACCCAAAAAATTGAACTTCCATTCTGGGCAATGTGCCAAATCAAGATGAGCTGGAACGTCGTGGATCATCCAAGCACGATAATCAGCAAAGCCATGAATATTTCTAAAGTGGAAACTCCAATGGTGGCTTTCTTCAGGCTCGGCTCGGTGTCTACATCGAAGTCTAAGCTGATGAACCACCTGATCAGCGAAAGGCAAGACACGTTCTTTCACAGAGACTGTGAAGGCAGCAACAGTCACCGCTTTCTGACAGACGGACTAGTGGAGATCACATGGTACTGCCCGTCCGGAAAAACCGGTGACCAGTTCAGTGACTGCATTGCATTCTGTAATCTTCACGGTGACGGCAGGAACAACCCAACTCAACGAGAGATCTTAATGCAGACGGCCTCTGTAAATGTTGTTCTTCTGCCTACTTTTAGAGAGGATGATGCCGTCTTAGATCACCTTTGCAATTTAGAAACACCTCTCATTATCCTTACTGAAGAAGGAAATGATGACTGTGAGGTTCAACCAGGAAAATACTCGATAGGTGTGAAGGGTAAAAATCTAGCAGCTCTAAGTGGTGTGCTCAGATCTGTCATCAGTGACTGTCTCAGACAAACACCAAGTACCTTCAGCCTTGAGAAAATGAAAAACTATCCAGCGATCAGTTTGGATGAGCACGATGACGCGTGTAAGAGAGGAAAGGAAGCGGCCGGGCAAATAGCGAGGTTCCTCATAGGAAAAGAGCCATCGACAATCAAAGAACAATATCTGCCTTGTCAGGGAAAGCTGTGGCACGACTGGTGCCAAAAGAGCAAAGAGTTACGACGAATAAAAAATCTCACCCTAGCAGAGGTCAGCAAAAAGCAACAGGAAATGATGGAGATCAGAAGGAAGCAGCAGAAACTTTGTTTTACCGAACTGATGAAACTGTTTGTTTTACACTTAAACTCCCTCTCAGACTGTGAGAGAAAGTTCTTCCTCAAGTGGACTGGGATTTTGCTGGACGACTTCACCTCGGACAAACTGTCCGCGATCCGCCAGGAGTACGCCACCAAATGGAAAGAGGTCAACGATTTGAAAAAAAACAAAGCTCAGCGAAAAAAGGGGCGAGCTCAAAACCAAGCAATCAAACTTGGAAAACATCTCGAAAAGGCTCAGCGCTGCCACCTTTGGTTTAGAGCACATCCTGAGAGAGATGGGCCAGATTTACGAAGCGGCAGTCTCCGAAACCAACACTCTGACAAGGAAATCGTTCGGACACAGGCACCTGCCCACCGTTGCAGCTGAACTCATGATAGATGGACATCCCATGGAGCTGATGGATGGTGACACAGCTTACGTTCCTATGATCTGGGTTTCAGCTGTTCTAGAAGAACTCATCAAGAAACTTGGAGACCAGAGAGTCTATGTGCTATCTGTCCTGGGAATTCAGAGCTCAGGGAAGTCCACCATGCTGAACGCTATGTTTGGACTCGAGTTTGCAGTCAGCGCGGGCAGATGCACCAAAGGCGCCTTCATGCAGCTGGTCAAAGTGTCGGATGAGATGCAGGAGACGCTGAAGTTTGCCTACATCCTGGTCATCGACACCGAAGGCCTGCGAGCTTTGGAACTAGCTGAAAACAACACCATACTTCACGACAACGAACTTTCCACGTTTGTTGTAGGTCTAGGAAATATGACGCTGATTAACATCTATGGAGAAAAGCCTTGTGATATGCAGGAAATCCTTCAGATTGTTGTGCATGCGTTTCTGAGGATGAAGAAGGTCAAACTGAACCCCAGCTGCATGTTCATTCATCAGAACGTCTCTGATATCGCAGCGAAAGAGAAAGTTATGGATGGAAGGATACGTTTACATGAAACCCTGGATAAAAGGATCAAGCTAGCAGCCAAAGACGAATCCTACTATGCCGAACATTTTACTGACGTCATCGCTTTTGATGTGGACAGCGACGTGAAGTACTTCGCTCCACTCTGGGTGGGGTCTCCACCCATGGCACCACTGAACCCACCCTATTCAGAGAATATTCAGGAGCTAAAGCGGCATATTCTTTCGCGTGCGTCGACTACCACTTGTCTGAAATTATCACAGCTTCAGCAGCGCGTGAAGGACCTGTGGGAGGCTCTGCTGAGTGAAAACTTTGTTTTTAGTTTCAGAAACGCACAAGAGATCCATGTGTACAGAAGACTGGAGCAGGAATACGGAAAATGGGCCTGGAATCTGAGGGCTGCCATGTTAGCGATAGAAGACAAGATGCTTAACAGGGTTGCCAGTGGAACTGTGGAAACAGTGTCCAGGCAAGATCTTATAAATGAACTGGCAGGGACTTTCGAGGATGTCCGAAAAGCCTTTGTGTTCTATTTTGAAAAAGACTGTGAAAATGAAACTCTGGCTCACTGGAATGCCAAATTCGAACAACAAATTCAGCATCTCCACAACGATCTGATAAACGAGGCGAAAATAAAAGTGGACGAGAGCATCAACCAGAAACAAATCCGAAGAAAGCTGGACCAGCAACGGGAAAGCTACGAGAGGAAACTCTTTGATAAGAGCAAAGAGCTCGCTTTGAAACTTAAAGCCAACGTCGATAGTGAAGCTCGAGCAAAAGCTGAATTTGACACGGTGTGGGGAGGCTGGGTCTCGAAATTAGCCAAAGACGCTCCGGTGATCAGAGAAATCAATGTGTTGCGGGACGTCACGGATGTTCTGGAAGAGATCTACCCGCCGGATTTGGTTAATAATCGAAAGCACTCTTTAGAGTACAAACACATTGGAATCCTCAGAGATTACAACAGTTACGTCCCGAGAAACGTTGGCATGTTCAGGAAAGATCCCATCTCGGTGTTAGGTGGATGCTTCCTTAAACCAGATGAGAACATATCTGTACACAATCTAATTTGTAAGGCCATGGAGCAAACCAGAACCAAAGTGGAGTCGTTTCAGTTTGCAGCACTGGGATACCATTTCTATTACATAAAAGATATTGTAAATAACGTCAAAACTCTGGTGCAGGACCTTGAATTGGATTTGAAGGAAAAGAAAGAGCTGGCTGAAGAGTTATTCGTCTTTAACAAAGCCTTCTACGTCGATCTCTCGTTTTACGTGTGCGAGCAGGTAGAGGATCGCATCGTGCAGCTTCACAACGAATACAAAAAAGCAAACGATCCGCTTCTTTACTTTGAGGAGAAAAAGGGGGTTTACTTTGCTCTCTTCCAAAAATACTGTGAGGGAGCAAGTTCAGCAGCCATACTAGGAGACCAGGTTTGCAGCAAACTGAAGGAACCAATTCTTCAGAGTGTGTACAACAGGATCGCTCAGTTTGTGTGCGGACAAATGAGAGGGATGGCGCCGTTTCACGGGAACAGAGCCGACCTGGAAAAATACATCCTGAAGTCTCTGGCAGAGCAAACAGGAACTAAGGATGAGAGGTTTCATAATTACTTAAAATACATGTACTGTCCCATGAGTCAGTTTGTAAATTTCATAAAGGGCAAGGTGACAGAGTTCATGGATGCAGAAAACCCACAAGCAGAGGGTGAAATCAAAGAGTGCATCGATTACAAACAGAAGGTTGTCACTGGCATGGCAGCAATGGCAACGGCCGAGGTCAAACGTGGCTAAGGGGACGCAAAAATGTGGCTGGATTTTTTCTGTACAGGTCTCGCCGATGAGTTCGGAGACACCAGAGTACACTTGTGCGATGAAGAGTCTGTGGACAGGATCGATTACGACGTCCTTGCAGATTTCATAAAGAAAGAGGTCTCGGCCATCTCCGAAGAGCTGAAGGGCAAACTCAGGAAACTTTCTGACTTCAAAATGGAGAAGTTCAGACAAAATCCCACCAAGATTCTGATCAACCACTTCTGCGTGTGCTGCTGGGAGCAGTGTCCTTTCTGTGGCGCCGTCTGTACCAACAGTCTAAAGGACCATCCTGGAGATCACAATGTCGACTTCCATCGCACCACAGGAACGAACGGAATGCACTATAAAGACTCCCAAGAGTTCTTCATAGACTTTTGCACAGCAGCGGTTGCGAGTGGTGATTCGTTTTGCCAGGCAAGTGCTTCGAAGGCTACCTTCCTTTTTAAAGACTACAGGACGGCAGGACAGAAGTACGCAAAGTGGCGCATCTCCAACGACTTTTCTGAGCTGGTGTACTGGAAATGGTTTCTTTGCGAATTCCAGGAAAACCTTGAAAAGCACCACAGCAAAAAGTTTACTGGCAGGGGTAAGCTTCCAGATGAGTGGAAAAACTATAACCAGTCAGATGCTGTCGCGAGTTTAGGAATACATACATAATTTACAGAAATTCTGCCAGGGGAAAAAGGTTTGCCCAGGTTCAATAACAACGCAAACAGCATCCTGACCAAACTGACAAAACGTAATACTTCTTAAAACTCGAGTTCCTGGAAGATGGTTAAACAAATTACAAGAAATCACACCATAAATTTATTCCAGAATAAAGTGTGAAAATAACCAGCGATGGACAGTAACAAAGTAAATGGAATTCACTACTATACTTAAGTTGTTTTATTGTGTAGCTTTACTTAATAATACTTTAGCATATCCATTATGGGTGGCTTTTTACATTACGTAAAATCTGTCATTTCTTTTTACTTATGTGTGCATAAAAACGTAATATTTACAAACAAAAGAAATGAGAAGCAAGCACACCAGTCAGGGTATAGCATGGACTTTGTTTTGAACTTGTTTTTGACTAATTAATGACATTCTGTTAAAAGATTGGTGTACCAAGAGTGACACTGGAGCCTTTTCACCTAAAGCTAGTGAATTAAAAGCAATCTTGTTACAAAAATGATAATAGGAGATTAGAGCTATAATAAATCATGACACTTTTACTTTGGATACTTAAATACATTTGAAGGCAAACACTTTAGTACTTCTGCTCAAGTGGACCTTTGATGGGAGAACTTCTAGTTTTACTCGAGTAATATTTTACCTTGGGGATCTCTACTGTAACTCATGTATATGGTTTGTGCTCTTCATCCACCAATTAATGTCCTAGCATAACGATGGATGATAATATTTAAGCAATAATACTTGAGAGGGAGTGCTTGAACGCGAGATATTGGCATGGGTGTGATGCGGTTGTAGCCCTAACCCGTGACAGCATCTCACGTTAAAGCACGACCTCTAGTGTATTATTGCGATTATACCACAGTTCCGTTATCGCCATTTATTGTTAGTTTTTAGGATAAAAAGGACAGAAAAACCATTTGTTTATCAGCCTTCCGCGAGGTAAAATAGTTCCATCCTATCGTTACCCCGCGGCTAAGCCCTTCAACCATTAAAGTCGAGGAACAGAATGACCAATAACTGTTTATTATACAAACAGTAATCACAAATATATTGATTTAAGTTTTAATTTGTTAAAAAGAAAGTTTATTTAAATTCAGCAAATAGAATAGGTCGGGTTTATAAGGCAGGCTGTTACTAAGATCCACTATTGTACCGACTGAAGCTAATCGGAGTGAGATCCCAGTGTTAGAACCAAAGTCTGGGTATCTCTTTTGATTAGCGATTATAAATCAGTATGATGAAGCTCTTAATGTGAATCTGATCAGTCAGAAATGTAAGGACAGAGTTACAGAGCATCAGCAGCTTCTCTGTGTTAAGAGCCCGGGACGTTTGATTTAAAGGACTGACTTTGTTTGGCTTTTCCAGAGATTCCAAATCCTAAATGTGATAACCTTTTGGCTCAGGTTGGTCATTAATAGCTTCATCTTCCAGATGGCAGGGTTGGAACTAACTGTGGTATAATATGTGTATATAATATGCAAACATGAATTATACTGTTCATGTTCATGAATACTGTTGAGTTCACAGCTTTTATTTGTTTGCGTTTCTATTTGTTAAATCAATTGTAGTTCAAGAATGAAGTTTATGTTGTTTGAAAGATTCAGTCATTTTAAGTTTACTACATTTTTGTTCCAATGCATGGCCAAAATAACAATTAAATAAATAAATACATAAATGACCAGGTGTAATATTTTATCTCATTTGTTTAGTTAGGTTCTTTTAATCTGCTTTTAGGACTGTTTTAGCTCATATTCATGCAGAAAATTAACATAAATTAGATATTTTTTCTTTCCCCATTTTTTCGTTTTGTCTCCTTTTTTCTATTCAAGATAGCTAAACACTTCAAACATAAGCTTATTAAATATATTTTAAGTAATTTTATATAGAGATTTTTTTCCAGTAAATGTGTCATTTTAATTTTATGTAACATGCAAATTGTATTATGACAAACTCAGAGCACCTCACAGCAGACAAATCTTTGTGCACCCCCTGTGATGTTTGGCGCCCCCCTGAGGGAACCACGGGTCTAACCTATCCCAGATCTAAACAGCCGCCGCTGTAATCAGATAACCAGCATAATGTTTTGTTCACACATTTGATTTTGTGAACACACAGTTCAAGGAAAAGTATTTGAACCCCTAAGACTTACGATTCATTTTTCGTGCTCTCATCTTCATCCGAGCTATAATAACACATAATTGTGCAGCACTTATCATTCATTCATTCAAGTTTAATCCTGATCAGAGTCGTCTGAAAGCCAGTGCCTAGCCGGCGGCACAGGGCACAAGGAAGCAACAACCCTAGACAGGGCACAAATCCTTCATAGGGCAGACACACTCTCTCACACACAGACACACATACTAAGGGTACTTCCAAACAAGAATTAAAATAAAACACACATGCCTTTGGAACATGGGAGGAAACTGGAGTACCCAGAGTAAATCCACATGAAGAACATGTAAAATCCACACAGGTGGAGTCCAAGGTGGGGATCAAACTGGGATCTCTGGAGCACTTACCATGTCTTTATTAAACACACTCAATACACATCCACAGTCCAGACTACTGTAGCGGGCTACTCCTCCAGATATCTGCTGCCCCCTAGTTGTGACTGTGTGTAGGCGTTTGGCAGGTGGAGCTTCGGCCCGTTGCTGCGATACATCAACGCGTCCGCCATATTGGTCCAGGCAAGGCAGGCTTGTAAACAAATACAAGTGAACGGGGGAGCTGCGTTTATTCTAGTTAAAATGCACAATAACTTCATTATTTCTCAACCGATTTTAATCAGCCGTTTTTATATTCAAGTTTTTTTTTTTTATCTACGTGGAGTACAAAACGAATTTTGACTCCAGTTACCTACGAATGGAGCTTGTATCAGCGTTAAGCAAGCTAGGGTGGTGGAAAATAATTCATTCAGAAACTCACGTTTGTCGAGCATGATTTTGGATTATTTCCCCTGGACCAATGTGGCGACGACACTGACGCATGATCCAGCGGCATCTAGATATATTATGTCTGTGTGTCACACACTCCCACTTTGTTCTTTGTGATAAGCTTAATAGCTGGTGGTGGATCTGAGGTTAAGGCTCTGAACTACTCTTTGGATCACTGTGAGCTTAAATGCCATCTACACCAAGCTGGCACTGTGCCACTTAGGATAAAAGCGTCTACCAAGTGTCTAAATGAACATCAATGGACTGAGAAGCTGATTGTTTGTTGTGATATTAATCTGCTTATTGAATGTGAGTGCTTATCCACTTCCTGCTCTGTAGGACCCAATTTGGCTAGTCTGTGCTTTTTCCATGATGTCAGAGCGCTGCCGTATCGCTCCATCATAATTCTCCGAACCACACAATCTCCCAAAAGATAAACAAACACTCCACGACTATCAGAACCTCGAACAAAACACACTCAGTCTAAATCCCAGTGTGTTAGGGGTTGATCTGTCGGTCAGGGCTCACAAAGCAAGAAAGTCACACTCGGCTGGGGTGTGTAACCCGAGCACCATGTGAGGAAACCTGAGCGAGTCACACGAGCCAAATCTCCAATGTTTTTGTTCCACCGGTGCCCCCACAGACTAGTGCCCTGTTGTGTCTCGGGATCAGACGTAAGCGTCCTCATCCAGTCCAGGCTTCAAAACCATCCCGAGGAGACACGAGTTAGGCAAAGTCCTGGTTCTGCTGATCGATGAAGGCATGTCTGGCGTCTCGGAGTCCTGGAGAAGCCAGGAGAACAGCGAGTGGAGTCAGACGATGCCAGAGCTGCACACCGTCTGGATTTCCTTCATCGCAGGTAATTTGTAGGTTGTGGGTTTGACTTACTTACAAAATGTGTGTCATTCAGAGGCTTTGTGTTTAATTAGACCAGCTAAAAGTCCAACTTGTTGTTTAGGAGATGCTCCACCCAGTCATCTGGCCATAACTATTTGTCCCTTGTTGAATTTTAGCAAACTGTGTGAGCACCTCACAGCAGACAAATCCTCGCTCGTCCTCTGTGATGTTTGCCGTACCCCTGAGGGGACCTGGACCCCAGGTTGGGAGCCATGGGTCTAATATATCCCAGAGCTTAACATGTGCTGCTTTAACCAGATAATTGTTTATTATTATTCACCCTGTGTATGGTCTTCATGTTTTTAGTCACCAGTTAATATAAATCACTTATTCCTGACTTCTTGCTCTCACAAGGCAGCCACATTCCCTTAGTCATTCATTAACATGGACAGAGTAGAGAATATGTAAATGAAATATCTAAAAAGTGTACCTAAAAGCCTTTTTGACTTAGCCACTAACAATTTCACTGACTATTTTTATTAACATAGTTTAGAAAAAGCTAAAAAACTTGAAGTTTAATATGTGAACCCCTAAGACTTGCCTGAATTAATTTTTCATGATCTCATATTCATCTGAGCCGTAATAACACACCATTGTTAACATAACTTCATTCATTCATATTTTTATCCGCTTAATCCTGGTCAGGGTCACAAGAAAGCCAGTGCCTAGCTGGTGGCACAGGGCACAAGGTAGGAACATCCTTAGACAGGTCGCCAATCCATCGTAGGGCGCACACACTCTCACGCACTAAGGGTATGTGGGAGGAAACTGGAGTACCCGGAGTAAACCCACACAGACATGGGGAGAACATGCAAACTCCACACAGTCTGAAGTTAGCACTGAACCAGGGATCTGTGGAGCACTTATCATGTCTTTATTAAACACACTCATTAAGCATTCACAGTCCAGACTGGAAACGTTATGAGAGCCTCTAAATAATGACTCTGGTAGTCAGGTGCTCAAATAAAAGATAAGATTGGAGGTTTGGAATTTGGAGATGTCTTGCTGAAGTCTCATGTTTAAACTACAATTAAACATTTTTTCTTTATCTGACTTTTGTAGAGAATCTCTTGTGACACAACCTATTAATACTCTAGCCCACCACTGCAGTGACGTGGATTTGTGGTGCTGGTGCCAGGTTGGTAGAGCCAGCTGCTGAAAATGGCTGTGTCAGAGGACTGGGGTTCAAATCCTGGTGGCTTGCAACCTTAAGGTCAAGTGGTGCATTTACGTTCAAGTCCCCAAGCACTGTGGTCTTTATGCCTGTGAACAGTGGTAATATAAATAACTTATATGAACCAAGGTGGCTCACTGGTTCTCGTCCTGGACTACTGACCCAAAGGCTGAGGGTCCCAGCAATGCAAAACTGTCCCTGTTGGACCCTTGAGCAAGGCCTCTAACCCTACATCACTTGAATTATGCATCAGTTGCTAGAGTACCTGCGTAAAGGCAGCAGCAAACGGTTAGATATAGCACTATTACACTTATCTGTGTTAGCACTACGGTCAAGTAATATACTTAATAATTAATATTTTATCGATTACATCCGTTTACATATTACTGTAAGGCTGAATTACATAGAAGGCAATGCGGCGCCAACGTTTAACAATGCGGTTATATTTACTGTGCTCTGATTGGTCCATTTGGTTTGACATCGCGCTCGGATTGGATATCGCGTGTGCACGTGATATCCCTTTAACGGCCGAGTAAAGATTTTCATAGCCAGATGAAGGAGGACTGAAGGAGGAGGCAGTCGGGCTGCTGTAACCGCTCCGAAAACCTGATTTAGTTTGTTGTTTGAATGTCAAAATGGCGTTTTGGAGCGTCTTTCGGACACTTTGTGGATGACATGGAACTCGTGGCGGATGATAAATGGGATTTTAAACAGACTTTTGTGTCGCTTTTGCTTCATTCATTAACGGTTGCCAGATTTAGTTAGCAGAGCAACCGTCAACAGAGCTCGCGCAGATGTGAGGAAAGTGCGCACTAAACGCGTTTTATTTTGTTTTTAATTTGTTTTGGTTTTATTTTGTTTTTTAAGCGTAAACCCCGTATTTAGAGCTACGGCATTGAAACGGGAGATTTATCTCCAAGTTTGTGTGTGCAAACCGAGTTTTTGTTTGGTTCACGAATTTGGAAAACTTTAAACACACTTCCATTCTCACCCTCTGTAAAATGGCTGATGAATATGACTTAACAGGAGCCTCCGAATTTCTTAAAGGTGAGTTTTTGTATCCTTGAGTTGTTGTTGTTAGTAGTGGAGGTAGTGGTAGGAGACCACAAACATCTCAGCGGCGGAAACTGGTTAACGTGTTGGCACAAAGGCGTCCAAATATATCTGCCGTCGCCCAATTGTTCCACTTAAGAACCAAATTGAGGTCTGAGCTACGGCCTGGTGTTAATAATAGACAAACACACAAGTTACAGTCCAGTCTGGAGGAAAGAACTGCTCGTGTGGACCATCTGAAGAGCTTGAAGCTGGACAGGTTCTACAGAAACACTTCAATAATTGACAAAAACTCTACAGTGAGTGTTTATAAAGTCGCCAATAGTGCTGTTATCTCGAGTGGCAGGCCTCCTGCAAAGGTCACACCAAGAGCTCAACGTGTAGAAGGAGAATTCATTATAAAAACCTTAAGCGAACCCTCAACTCTCTGGTAGAGTGCATGTCATAAGCTGTAAACACTGCAGCACTTGAGAGAGGGCTTTCTGTGGACAGATTGTGATTTAAACAACCTGATTAGACGCGTTTGCTGAAATTCGTCTATTGCATGTCCTCACAAGATGTTGGAGTCGTACAGAAACCGGTCAGTGTGAGGGAATAATGAAGTGAAAGCACAAACTAAGCACAAACAAATCATGACGTTACATTTAACTGTTCCTGAGGATGATTTGTGTTATATCGGCTTGTGGAAAAATATCAGTATAGTGTGTATGGCAGAAATGCACAACGATATGTCCAATGGGAGCTTGGCAGTGATGGGTCATGAACCTGAACATTCTGGTACATGTTCCAGTGCCTTAACTACTGTGCCAGCACATGCTGCTCATGCAAAATAAATAAAATAAAACTGGAAAGGGTCCCATAACTGATCCCACGATGTCTGAAAATCAGCTGCAGCAAAGCTTGTGGATACAAATACTGTCATTGTCTTGTATGAACGTTAGACCTTGTTAAGAAATCCATAATGGTTTGTACAGAAGCTACAGGACACGTTATGCTACGAACCAAGAAAAGTGCGTTTTAAGTTTAATGTGTATTTCTATTACAGTTCTTTAATATTTTTTGTTATTTATTGTTGCTATACCAGACCACGTTTTTGCTTCCTTGTTTAGGTTGTATGTAAATAAATAAAATATTTGTATATAATGAATGTTTCTTTACTTGCAGACCGTCTCTATTTCGCCACGCTGAGGACCAAACCGAAGAGCACAGCCAACACGCACTACTTCTGCACCGATGAGGAGTTTGTGTATGAAAAGTAAGTGAACCCTTCATACTAGCTGCAGCAGTACATTAATGGTGAAAATGAAATGGTTTTGGCACCTTTCCTCAAGATCTAATGATATTGCAAACATGACCCATGTCTCCAAAAGTATGTAGACATTCCTGTAATAAGTGATTGCTTTTATTTTAGTCACACTCGTAGTATGAAGTATAAAGGTATGGAATAATGTAATTCAGAGAAAAACAGACGACCTTGATAAGTAAATAGTGTTCCAACTAAAGTCAGTTGGGGCATCAGCTTCTGTCCATAACGTAACGGTTTGATGAAGAAATCTGGATCAACAGTTCCTGACCTCATAGTTCTTTATGTATTATATAGACAAAAGTTTGTGGACACCCCAAAATGACATCCAGATCATGGGTATTTGTGAGGAGTTTGCCCCCACATTTGTTACTACAGCAGCCTTTGCTCTTCAAAAAGGGTTCTCCTCTAAATTTTGGAACATGGTTGTGAGGTCATCTTCTGATGTTAGATAATAAGCCCACCTTTGCCATTCCAGTGCATTTACCTTCTGCATGAGACTATACAGTCGTATGAAAAAGTTTGGGCACCCCTGATAATTTTCATGATTTTAGTTTATAAATCATTGGTTGTTCAGATCAGCAACTTGAGTTATATATATCATATAGCAGATGAACACAGTGATATTTGAGAAGTGAAATGAAGTTTATAAGGATTTACAGAAAGTTGGCAGTAAATTATTCAGACAAATTAGGCAGGTGCATCAATTTGGGCACCCCAACAAAAAATGACATCAATATTTAGTAGATCCTCCTTTTGTAGAAATAACAGCCGCTAAACGCTTCCTACAGCTTCCAGTCTGGATTCTGGTTGAAGGTGCTTTGGACCATTCTTCTTTAGAAACATCTCCAGTTCAGTCAGGTTTGATGGTTTCCGAGCATGGACAGCTCACATTTGTCTAGGGACTGAGATGGCCATTCCAGAATGTTGTACTGGTTCCTCTGCATGAATGCCTTAGTAGATTTTGAGCAGGGTTTTGGGTCGTTGGCCTCGGTGCAACTTTGTCACTGATTCTTGAACATTGTTCTCAAGAATCTGGAGATATTAACTGGAATATGCGATCCTCAACTTTAACAAGATTCCTAGTACCTGCACTGGCCACACAGTCCCGCAGCCTGATGGAACCGCTACCAAATTTTACTGTGGGTAGCAAATGTTTGTCTTGGGATGTGTGCCGCTCCTTGTTATGTCCAAATAACTCAATTTTAGTTTCATCAGTACACAGCACTTTATTCCAAAATGAAGCTGGATTGTCCAAATGTGCTGTAGCACACCTCAAGTGACTGTGGCGTGTCTGCAGAAAAGGCTTCTTCTGCATTACTCTCCCATACAGCCTCTCCTTGTGCAAAGTGTGCTGTATAGTTGAACGATGATTAGTGACACCATCTGCAGCAAGATGAGGTTGTAGGTCTTTGAAGGTGGTCTGTGGCTTGACTATGACTGTTCTCACCATCCTTCGCCTCTGCCTATCTGAGATTCTTCTTGGTCTGCCACTTCGGGAGTTCCTTAACTAGAACTGTGTCTGTGGTCTTCCATTGCGTCACTATGTTCCTCACAGTGGAAACTGACAGCTGAAATCTCTGAGAGAGCTTTTCCCTTTCCCTGAACCATGATGTTGAACAACCTTTGTTTTCAGGCCATTTTGAGAGTTGTTTTGGGCTCCCATGTTGCCACTCTTCAGAGAAGATGCAAAGAGGAGAAAAACTTCCAATTGGCCACCTTAACACTTTCTCATAGTTGGATTCACTTGTGTATGTAGATCAAGGGTCAATGAGCTTACAAAACAAATTTTGTGTTCCAATAATTAGTGCTAAAGGTATTCAAATGACAAGGGTGCCCAAATTTATGCACCTGCCTAATTTTGTTTGAATAGTTACTGCACACTTTCTGTAAAACCTATAAACTTAATTCCACTTCTCAAATATCACGGTGTTCATCTGCTATATGATATATTTACCTGAAATTGCTGAGCTTCACAACCAATGATTTATAAAGAAAAATCATGAAAATTATCAGGGGTGCCCAAACTTTTTCATACAACTGTATATGTAAGCAATAATACACAAGATTAAGACTGTTTAAACAATAATAACCTAGAGTGTATTACTGTGATTTTATCACAGGTCCATTATCAACGTTTATTGTTACATTTTGAGATAAAGAGGACAGAGTTCTATCAGTTACCCTGCTGCTAAAACATCATCATTAGACTATGGGCTTCAGTCATAAAACTCACACGTCAGCTGATAAGTTTTTAATAAATGAAAAACTTATTTACATTCAGCAAAATAAAATTTATCTGATTTCTAAGGCAGGCTGTTACTAAGACATGCTATTCTAAAAACAGAAGAAAATGTGAGTGAGGTCCCGGTGTTATAACAGATCTAGGATTCCCTTTCCTTGATTAGTGATTTTGAATTTGTTAGATGAAGCTCTTAGTGTTAATCTTATCGGTCAAAAAGTCTAGATCATCAGCAGCTCGGTCGGGTTAATAAGAGCTGGGCTTAACAGATCCAGGTATGAAGCTCCGATCAGTCGGGGATGGTGTTTAATGAGACGCCGAGTTTAACACCAGCAAACACCGTGAAGGAAATCAGAAGGAAGGAGCTGCTGGAACCGGTGGAGCTGCTGATGCTGTATAACTCTCCCGGAACATTTCTGACTGATCCATCTAACCAAACCCAGCTAGAAGCTGCTCCAGCATTTCTGCTGATGGGACTCAAACTGATCTTCAGTCGAGCTGTGACTCCATTAAGAGCCCGGGACTTTTGATTTAAAGGAATTACTTTTTTAGTTTCTCGGCCTTTCCAGCTTAAGTCCTGGTTTGTAGTTAAGGCTGATGAACCTCGGCTTATTGGAACGATCAGGCTGCTTTATGGCTGGCATCGTTGCTAGGTTACGTCTGTGGCCAGTCAAATTGTGGGATTGGATTTAACTGTGGTGTATTATGTATATCATCCAGGTCACTTAAGCGAGACGACTGAAATGAAAAATGAACAAAACCCACAATGTTATTACACAGTTTTAATGTTTGTCTTACCATTTTGTTTTAGCTTTTACGCCGATTTTGGGCCCCTGAACCTCGCCATGCTGCACAGGTACTGCTGTAAACTCAACAAGAAGCTCAAGGTGAGTGTTCTGCGTGTCCCTCTGTCACCGGCGCTTCCCTGCTTCTAGAGGAATGCTCAGTATGTGCAAACAACAACCAAACAAACGAGCGTTTCCACCGACACCCTGTCGCTGTGTGTGCGTGTAAGATGATTGGTATTTAAACAGCGCCGGTGTTTTACTTCAGTGTTAGATCAATGCGAGGTGTGATCTGTTTCTCACCAAATAAGGCGCTGTCTGTGTGCTCCGTGGCAGCAGGTTTCTGAACGTCCACTGTACGACGTCACTTTTGGAATGAATTCCTTCGTTGTGAAATCTGGAACCACTGGCCTTAACGATCTGTTTTTGTCCTCTGACTCGCCGGCATCTGAGCTGAGCTGGCTTTTCCTCGTCCGGGGGTGATGCGAGGACGCGCTTGGGTGAAGGTCCCTGTGATGCTCAGCACTTTTAGTCTGGAGCTCAGCTCAGGAAGCACAATCCTGTACACAGACGCCGGTTGTCTGCGTGAGCTCTATGTTTAGACCTACGATCTGATCCATGTTCAGCATGAAGTCGCTCAATGGATTAAGCTCCTCATTAAGAGGTGCTCTGGACTGCACTGTTTGGCCAGATTCCAGTTTTTCCTCAGACTGGCTTTGACTAGGTTTATTTTAGAAAAACAACCAAAAAAATGGATATGCTTCAGCAACCTTGAGTATTTTTATGTCTGTATTTACTTGCTGATAAGATACTGAAATTAAGATGCACCGATGCCAGTTTATCTCGTCTTATACCTGAACTCTGGGTGTTGGCCCATACTGAGTATTGAGCTGATATCAGTGCTTCTTAAAAAAAACAAAACACCTTCTTACCCTAGTTTAGAGTTAGTGATTGGGTAATTACTGCAGTGATTTTAGGCTGACTAGCAAATTGAAGCCTTTTTTCTGATGATCCTCACTGGGTTTCTTATGGACACAGCAGGCATTGTGTGTGGGGAAAGGCTTTTACTTTCACTATTAAACATAGCTGTGAGTTCTAATGCCTATTTTCTAACATTTTAGGCTTTTTTTTCCCTCTCCAACCACATTTGTGAGTGAATTTGAGGGTTCATCACTGTCTTTCCAGGATCGTATAAGGTGTTAGACAGTTCTTAACCCAATTCTAGTCATTTTGGTTTGTCCTGCGTTCTCTTCTGCTCTTGATGCAGCAATACCTTGACCTTCTGAAACTCACTAGCATCTTTTCCATGATCATGGGTGACTTCATCCAACGTGGTTGTTTGTAAAATGAGAAGCTACATGTTGCTCCAATTAGAGTTCCAGTTAACCACGGCAGTAATTATCCATTCTTAACTATTTGCTTGTTTGAATCCTAATGATGGCTTGTTTTTGGCCAGGCAGTTATTATTATTATTTTTTTTTTTTTTTTTTTTTTTTTTTAGTGTGCATTAATGCAGTAACTTTTTGTGATATTTGAAAATGTCAGATCTTGAATTGAGCTCAATTTTAATGCAGACGTCAGTCTGCTTTGACATTTTATGATTAAATAGGTTGTGTTACAGATTTGTTTTTAAGGCTGCATTATTCATATAGTAGTGAGGATCCTGTCCTGGGTTTGCCTCTTTTTAGTCAAAGGCGTTTCTGAGCATCAGTGATGGGATTTAGGGTCAGCTCCAGCGTTATGAAACCGGGGAAGTATGAGGTCAGCGTGAGGGCTCTGTAGCAGCTGTGACGGATGCTGGTGTAGAAAAGCTTCATCCTCTTGACTCCTCTCCTATTCCTTACTGTTTCACTCTCACAGTATCTGTCTGATAATCGACAGACCTGTACTATGTGGTTTTCCCAGGTTGCCAGCTCCGGATTTCTTGAGCGAGGCAATGGTTATGCCAACTGATCATATCTGGGTTATAAAATCTTACTTATGTTTACCCAAACTCTGCAGTAAACAACGAATATATAATGTTAAAAAACATTCTTCTCTGTGATATAATGTCACAACGGGGTAATTCTGGTCGCATATCCAGCTCCTGTCACCCAAAGAACTTTGATACCTAGAAACTACTTAAGGAACAGATGAACCCACAATGTGACTTATTGTAAAGAACATCTCTAAAGTACTGGTAGGGATTGGAGCCAAGTCACGGAGGTCCACAGCCAACTGTCTGTACGTGGGCAGTACACCCTGAATGGGGTGGCAGACCATTGCAGCTTCCAATAAAAAAATGGAAGTTTCTCAAATTTTGTCTAAAAGCCATTTGTTTGCATTGTAAAGCTCCACATGTATTCCTTTATAAATTTAAAAGGATGTCAGCAAGGACAAAACCCACAGCGTCCAGAATGTGTCCAAGAACCACTAATAATATTAACATTTAATTAGGAAGTACTTTTAATTTTTGAAGCCAAAATGATTGTTTTGGTGGAGCTTTGAGAAAATCAATAAATCCTCATTTGGAGATGCACCGATCCCAGTTTATTCTCTTCTGATACCAATTCCAATACCTGAACTATGATCTGATGTCTTTGCTGTTTAAAATTTTATTTATATTCTTTGTACCTCGCTGTGTCTAACATGAGGCTGTAATGGAAAAAAAAAGAATAATACAGAATGAAAAACAATAAACTTTTTGTATTACAAACAACTTTTTGGTTAATGCTTATTAATAATCTAGTAAAATGACCATATTATTCTTCTTTCAGGTAACTAGACCTTTTTAGTCTACATGAAATTGATAATAATTTAAAGTCTTTGGCTGATGGAGCTGATGCGGAAAAATAATACTGCATGGGGCTTTTATTCTGCCGCACCGCAACCTAGAGGACCAGCCACGGCAGATATCAGACTTGATTTCTTTGAAGAAAGAAGTTTGCTATAGTGTCACCTTTTATCATTTTGGGACTTTCATGTTATACCTGGCGTATATCTGATCTGTTTAGGTCAGTATCGGTGCTGATTGGATCCTGAGTATCAGATCATGATCCTCAATCATAATGAATATTACTAGAATCAGTGATTCATTTTTAATCTGAAGGTTATAGAGCATGTTTGTGGTGCTTGGATAGCAGCTGAATCCTTTATCTGTGGTCCAACTTCTAAAATCAGATGTGTGTGTTTGTGTTTGTGTATTTGTTCTGTTCCTAAAGCTGGCCAGGTGTAGTTACCTCATGAATTCATGTTTTGGAATGTTAAAGGTAAAGATCTCCAGCAGAAGCATGAAGCTCTTTCCATTTCCGTTTTAACGCTCCCACGCTGCACCCCTGCCTCCCCTCCCGTCCCCTCCCTCCCTACCTAGCAGACAAGTCTGCGTGCCCCCGCCTTATGTTTGTACCATTTTCTCCGGGTCACTATGGGGACAGCATTCCTCGCAAACCCTTCGCCGGTTTAAGCCTGCTTGTGGAACGCGAAGGCAAAGGCAAGGAGGGATGGAAACTTAATAGGAGATTTAATAGAAATGAGAGCTTTAGTCATTATTGTAGACGTCCAGGCTGTTTTTCCTGCTTGTGAGTGCAGCTTTTTCATCCTCAAGCTGATCGAGCTGACATTATTTCATTTGGTTGCTTTACTTGATTCCATTCTGACATCACACCTGGCACACGCTAACAGCCCTGTTTTGTGTGAGAGAACCTCCCGGGTCTTTAAACTCAGACGTTTGTGAGATAACGGGATCAGACTGTACGTTCTGAGAGCGAGAGGCGCTGACGGCGCTGGTGTGAAAGGTCCCTCATCACGTATTTGATAATGACGTGTGAAGCGGTTCTGTCTCGTGTTACAGTGACCACACACTGAGTAAGAGCCAACAGAGCAGGGTTCTGTGTAATATGAAGTCAGCTACAGAGTTATTCCCACCGTGGTGTTTGTGGATTCGTTTCTTAATACACGACTTATTATATAAGATTACTTACCAAGGAGTTGTTGAGATCGAATGAAACTGTGTGAATGTAATAATGATATATGGAAGTGATTAATGTTTGTGTTTATTGGGGGAGAACTGTACAATTGAAAGGAGGCTCTAGTTACCCTGTTGGGCCGCCTCTAGCCTGGATACAGGATGAGATACGGTTGGGCATGGAGGCTGGGCATGGTATCTTGCGGCACATTTGCCCAGATGTTGCAGCTGGGCCTGTAGGTCCAGCACACTGGTAGGTTTCCGAAGCTGGCATCCCAGCTGGTCTCATAAATGCTCGAGGCCAAGGAAGTGTTGCAATCTGGCAGAGACTTTCCTGGGTAACCCTTGCTATGCCTGGGCGAGCATTATCCTGCTGAAAAATGGCAGTTGGAAGCCCTGCCATGAGAGGCCACATCTGGCCGCATTATGTCCTGCATGTATTGCTGAGCTGTTAGTGTCCCTTGTATCACTACTAGGGGTGACCGACTGTCGTGTTCGATGGCTCCCCAGATCATCACACCAGCATTTGGGGCAGTGTGGCGCTCACCTCAAAGCTGTCTGTCATCAGATCCCAAACAGAACCTGGATTTGTCGCTGCAGTAGGTAGCAGTGCAGGTTCATGACGCCAAAGGCGACGTCGGCTGGCTGTCAGTGGCAGGACACGTAACAAATTTCCTTCTGCTAAGCGCCTGGAAATGGTCCACTCAGAGACAACCTGCAGAAGCCTGTTTGACAGGTATTGATGTGGTCTGTCCTGGATTTGAGTCATTGTGGTGTCTTTTAGCCAGCTTTGGCCTCATACACAGTTACCTGAATCTGAGGGAGAGCAGGCCAGTCAGGATGGGAGATCATCCCCTGGAGCTGCATCATTGACCGCTTCCAGTCTTGTCCAGAGCACGGTTATTCCTGTGCTCCGTGTTCTCCAGAGATGGACACCAGAGCCCTGATTATTAGAATGAGAACACAGGGCTCAACTCTGATGCTCAAGTGATGAAGCAGCATTTCACTAATCCACCACCACTTAGGAGGATTAGCAGGATTAAAACGTGTGGAGATATTGTTGCAGCCTCTACGATTTATATTTAGGCAATTTCAGATGCCCTTGCTTTAGTACCACAGTAGGAAAATGCGTAGTCTATGTGTACTTGCTTACCGTGCTTCTTGGGACCTGTTCCAAATCGGTGATATTTACAGGTACCATAGAGATGTTTCCTAAAAGAACCCACGTATGCTCTAATGTAAACGATTTCTCATGGTGGTTTACAGAGCCAACTTGGCTACTGCAACGTTTAGAACGTTGAATAATGTGTTATTGTTGGTTGTAAAGTCATGGTTCGGTACATTGGTGTGTTTTTGGTACAGTGAGTAAAAGACGTGCAAAACGTGCAGCTTCTTTTATTAAGGATTTAATTTCCTGAACACGCAAGGAATGTACGTACAGGAACACAAGATACCGAAGGTGATCAAATAAATAATATTGAACAATTAGGTATGCGTCACTTTAAACATCAGCCGGAGTTGGGTTGGCTCGCATCGATTCCACACTCGCTGCTTCTGCTGCTCTCTCGCCGACTCATCCTGCTGCACGCTGATCCGGCCTGAGCCGCTGATTACTTCCTTTTTTGTTGTTGCTCAGATGGCTGCACGCCTTATTCCTCCTCCATAACATCTTAGTTGTGTGCATTTCTCTACTCTGTGTAGGGAAATTAAACTTTCTGCACCAGAGGCATCAGTCATTACAAGTGTGTTTCAGTCAATATGTCGTGAGGTAATATACTAAAATATGACTTATTAAGTAAGTTAATAACTGTAATAATAAGGAAAATAAACTCAATGGACCATGGACACATAAAGATCCTTTAAAGTGCAGCATGTAGAAAATAATTTGACTGGAATAAATTAAAGATAATCCGATATTATGAAGAGTATAACATGGAGAAAATATGAGACAAAAGTATATAGATAAATAAAATATTGAGTAGTAATAACGTATAGTTCATTAAATGGGGCTACGCCATTGATCGTACTCTCCATAGTGAAAAGTTTGTGGACACCCCTCCTCCAGCTGCTATAAAAGCTGTTCTTCTAAGAGGGCTTTCGACTATATGTTGGAACGTACTCACTACTTTGGAGCGGCTCACTTTTGACATTCCAGTGCCTGATTAGGCTGTGCTCAAGGTTCCCAAAGTTGGCCAATTCTCTATGGATCTTAAGGACAGAAAGGCAGAAAGTTGATGAACTGACTTGTTGGAAGTAAAAACTTAGTGTTGTGCCCTGCTGGGAGTCACTGGGGTATCAGTACCCATTCTACTGCCCCTGTTTGTCTGTGGGCAATCCAAAAATGTACACTTTGTTATGAACGTGTTACAAGTGAGTGTTGCTGACATAGCAGAGCTCAATCATTAGAAGGGGTGTCCGCAAACTTTTGGGCTTGGAGAGGAAAGGGTTTTACATTTATTGCACAGGGAAATGTAGGTGAGAGGGCACTGTGTCACTTTATTCGCTAAGGTTTCGGTCGCCCGGGCATCAGAACGTACATTTCTGTACGTGACTTGCATGGTTAAAGCGAGACCATATTCACTCCGACCATAATGCACATCGAACATCACCCCTAATATCTATACTTTTAAAATGTTGTTCAGCTCTAGTTCTTGCAGAGAGATACGAGAAAGTTTTGGCACCTTCAGCTGCCCTTGTTCGAGTGCTGCTCGTGAAAATTGCCTTGGGTTTGTCTATGTATGCGCTGATTTTTTTTCCCTTCCTCTGGGGTCGTGTTCCAAATCAGTGCTCTGTAAAGTTCACCGCCCTAGAGTACGGTTCCTAAAAGAACACACACATGCACACACTGGCTCTAGCTAATTAAGTCTCCATAATATAAATGGTGTTCGGTCGAATCTCCACCAGAACTGCTGTTGTTTGTCCACCTCACTTTGGTTTGCCACGTGCCACACAGTGTAAGCAGATGCCCCGAGGGCTTTTCAGTTCAAATCCGGTGCAGATTATCCTGCAGCTTCTGCCTGAGCCTGTTCGGCCCCCTGCATGATCTGCTTGCCTGCGGCATCAAATTGCAAAGCCGTGCGCCCGACACGCGCACACCTGCAGCCCACCTGCTGCCCTGCTCCCTGTCCCTGGTTTGCCTGCAGATTCGGGGGCAGGTGCTCGAGCGTCTGTCTGTGTCCCGAGTCCCCTGCATATGTTATGAGCTGCTCAGTCAGTCGGTGACCGGGCAATCACGGCATGAATAGCCAAGTATCGGGCTACCCTGTGCAGATTTGGTAGCGGTGATGAGCGACGGGGCGTATTGTCTGGTATCGGGTGTCTGGTACACTTTCCGTGGCCCCTAACATGCCATAATAAGTCCTAATAATGCCTGAGGTTTGGAGTGGAATTAAATGTCATTTAATCTTTGTGTTTAATCGATATAACATCCCACAATTAACAAGTCGAATGAGTTCTGAGACCTTAGGAGTCATCTGGAGAGGTGCCTAGAATTCTGTACACACTAAATGCTCCACCGATTTAAGTTAAAATGGAGTGGATTGTCATATTGAAGCTCGCAGAGGTCGGTTTAAATGGCGTGTGCAAAGGACTGGGCACCTTTCTGGATGATCCCGTATCAGTCTGTAATTCATAACCTTTTTTTTTTTCCCTCTTGCCATCTCCAGTCTTTGACACTGACCAGAAAGAGGATCGTGCACTACACCAGCTTTGACCAGCGCAAGAGAGCGAATGCTGCTGTTCTGATCGGTGCCTATGCTGTGAGTATCCGCTTTCTCTCCATAATCGATCTCGCCGCGCACTCTCCTGCCTTCTCTTTCGTGCTTTATCTGCACTCTCGCTCTCTCTCGGTTTCTCTTTCTCTCCCTTTC
Organism: Ancistrus triradiatus; assembly: GCA_025084515.1. Classification (NCBI taxonomy): domain Eukaryota; kingdom Metazoa; phylum Chordata; class Actinopteri; order Siluriformes; family Loricariidae; genus Ancistrus; species Ancistrus triradiatus. The sequence goes on along the minus strand of JAJAGP010000040.1, from coordinate 522,917 downwards.
TCTCGGTATAGAATGGGGCATGATGTCATAAGCAGGCAGTTTCCTCCAAAAGCCTCTCACTCCAGACTTTTGGAAGTGGGTGCGGTTGGGGTGGATTTCATTGAGTGTTGAGTTTGGCAGGATGTAGTACGACAGGTCAGGACAGAAACAGGCATGGAAGTCACGGTCCGGGTCACACCACAGTTTGGTCCAGCAGGGAAGAGAACAGCAGGAAAAGGAAAAACAACTGCATAAGATCCCTCTTCATTAGGGTTGGGTATCAAAACAAATAAAAAAGGAATTTTGGTTTCACTTGGTTTCTACTAACGCATTTTATGCTTCAAATAGTGCAAAAATACGTGTGTATTAAGGAAGCATCCATCTGCCAGGACCGGTAGAGATTACTTAGGTTCAGTAATAACTGGTTCATAGGTCGACGCTTTAGAACATGATGCTTTAGCCTCGTTAAGTTTTTTATTTATTTATTTATTTGGAATAGATTTTAATTGGAAGAAAAAAAACTTAACGTAAAAATGATTCATGTTTTTCACATCACCCATGAGGCACTGTCGATGAAACGTGCCCCTGAATGGACGATAGTCCCCGTGCCTCGATGTCCTGTTACGGAGCGCCCATTAGAGCAGAGCTCCATTACCATAAAGCCCGACAAGTCAAACATGAGTGTTTCTGAATGGCATCGCTTCAGCATCGAAGGCCTCCAGTGTCTCAGGCTCAGAGGAGCAACCTGGACTGTAATGACATGCTGTTAACAGCATCAGAGCAAAATGGGTTCCGCGATTGCTCTGCCATCTCTTAAGTGCTCTTATGACAAGTCCGTTCTTACTGCTTTTAACCAAAAAGGCTCATTAGGAATGACATGCATCATAAAATGATTATGATCTGATGAGTGCTATTATCTCTTCTGTACGGACCATCACTCAGGGTTGCTGTGTGCTGAGAGAAGTACCTGCTCTGAAGTAGGAACTGAAAAAAGTCCCTATACACATTGGTAGGCCTATCCTGTACTATTTTCGAATATCGGCCTCGTGAGCACAGATATGGGCTCAATTAATCAGACCCATATCTGCACTCAAGAGGCCGATTTTCACAAATGGTGGAGAAAATGCAGAGAAACATTTCATAGAGGCAATTCTGAGAAGATAAACTTCCAGCGTGATATCTTGGTGCTCTTAATTAGAACTGAAAGCTAAAAGATGCTGCTACCATGGGCACTACTCTAACATTTGTTTATTTCTTTGCAAGTATTTACACATTTTGTACCAAAAAGATGCTGTGTAATTTTTGTTAAGAGCAATAAAAGTTATGTAAAAAAGAAGTGCATTTATAGCTTAAATATATTAATTTAAGGTCAGCCATTTGTAATTTATTATTAGTTTTATCAGTTGCTGGGATAGTTGAGAATTTCCCTGACCAGAACAAGCTGGGATAAAACATTTTTATTTCTGTATTAGTCGTTTTCCTTAAACACTCCACAAAATAATCAGTAATTATTAGCCGAAAATCTGAAATAGTCACTTATTAGTCACTAAACACGCTAAAGATGTCCCGATACCGCCGTGTCCCTTCTGATGCCACCCATACCAAAGTCGTTCTCACATCGTCTGATGTGTAATAAACAGAACGCTGAAGTCTAAAACCGGCTTCAGCTAGAAAGGGTTTCGCTCTGATCTCTCGGTTCCTGCAGAGCCAATCACATCTTGGTATCTAAAGCTAGGTTTAGACTGTGAATCAGCGGCCTTAGAAGATTATTTACAACCCACACCTGTGAGATGATTCCAGAACAATCTTGCATGAGTTTCATAACAGACCGAGCGATATCACGTAATTATACAATGAAGGGTTTCTAACAAAATGACTAAGCGCTGCTGGCGTCATCGAGCTGGGAGGCATTAAACAGGGTCACGCTGTCGTAAAGGTGAATAAACTTGGTGTCTAAACAGCTTTTTCTTGCTACGTCCCAGCAGTTTTGTGCCTTCGTGATACAATGGGTGATGTATCAAAAACAGTCTGCATTTTGCTGCTCGAGCCTGGAGTCCTGCCTCCTGCATTGATATATGCTTTTGTCTTTATTGCAAAGCTTCGGACAGTGTCAGAACCTTGTAGTCAGTTGTCATTTAATCTCAGTAGCACTAAATCGTCTGCTGATGTTCTACGACATCCGATTGTAACCTGTGACCGAAAATCTGTAAAATCGGGTCGAAAATCGTACTGCCTAAAGCCAACTTAACCCAGCTCACCGAGAGAAGATGGGTTCCCGTTCACCTTGATTCCTGTGCTGATTCACCCTTGCACATCTTGGAAAGCTTCTCCTTGCCGCCGTTGCCTCTGGCTTATGGTTTGGGGATTAGACGTGTCGCTTTAATGTTGTTCTCCGACTATATCTTAAATAAGCCTCATTTCCAGCTAAGACGTTTCTTGTCATGTTGCATAACTCGATGTCATCCGTTTTTAATTATGTGCGCTTTAACAGCACCTTATCTCAAAATGAGGCGGATTAGTCATTGTAAATATGCATGGCTCTAAAATGGCAGGGATGTAGGAAGCAGGAAAGGAGCTACCATTCAAGCAGAACTAAGAGTCCATTGTGTAGCACCGTTTACAAGTGGGGACCGGAGAGGAGAGGTCTGTTCTGGCATCTGGTGTTTAAGTCGTTGATCTCTATGAGCTGTGTCTGACCGAGAATGGATCTAGGTTTCTTGCTCCTAATCCATGATGGAGCGTGTCAAGGCTTTTCAGTCTATGTTCTGGCCATCTGTTTGGCTCTGGATGCTCTGTTCTACAGCACAAACTCAAAGGCTCTGGGATTTTAGCCTTCGGTGCTTAAAAGTGCTTATTAGAGAGTTTTACTGATGTTTGATGAACCCAGTCATTAAAAGTAATGCGTAATAGATAATAATGTCACTACACTTCATCAAGGTATGTATAATAAAATCACAAGCTCGAAGAACTATGATATTAGGCAGGAAAAAACATTGTCTGTCTGAACTCGTACAGATTTATTTACAGAGGTGTGCTGAACAATTCTCAGGATACTGCTTTGTCGTCAGTAAGATGCAGGAGCTACACCATATGCAGTCAGACCTCATTATCTGAATATACCTGGTTCCTGGAAATGGCTTCATTTAATGAATAGTTGCATAATGGAAGCTCTTTATCTGATATTTCTTATGAAAAGTCTCTACCTCATTCTGGAAGCTTCAAAACCCTTCATACTGTGACGTAGCTTAATATGCTCGCTCACTCTCTCTTGCTCCTTGTATTTGTTTGTCTTAATGCGGTCACCATATGCTCCCAAAAGGAGACCGTGTAAGGACGTGGCAGGTCCCAACAACAAAATAGCCTTTTTCCTCCTCCAAAAGCCTCAACTTTTATTTGGAAAAACAAACAAGGCACTCATTTTCCTTTGGTTACTCCGGTTAGGTGTAGGTGTGACCATAGAACGGAAAGTCCACAAACAGATAATGATACAAAGGCTGCATGTGTCACATGTACAGAAGGAAACGTTAAAACCAAATAGGACACAGCGGGCACGTTTGTCTGACAATAACCATGTGTTGGAGTGCATGCCATGTCACGTTCTCCTAGTCTGCCAGTGCATGAGTGCAAATAAAAGATAATAGATCTCCTCTGCAGCCTCACAGTGAGTTTCTAATTGAATGTGTATGAACAGAGTGGAGCTGCTTACTGATACTAAAGAAGTGGAAGGTGCAGGTAGAGGCACACTTGTTCAGAGATGCCAATTTGTCGGTTACGTTAGCTGGTTTTATTTCATCATCGTTATAGTGGGTTGGTGGTTTGTATAAAGGTAAATACGGTTAAATTACTAATAAAATGTTCAGACCGATCTATTGTCAGACAGAACTTCAAGACGATTTCAATCTTAGAAGTGATTGACCAAGAAAGGTCACTCAAAGCGAGGCCTACAATATTTCCCAAGGACACACAGGAATCCAGGGTAACTTCTAAGCAACTAAAGGCCTCTCACATTGGCTAATGTTAGTGTTTGGGAGTTCACCATCAGGAGAACACTGAACAGCAAAGGTGTGCAAAGTCACTGCTCTCCAAAAGAACATTTCTGCCTGATCATGTGGACAAGATTCAAGACTATTAGCAAAACACTTTGTAGATGAATGAGACCAATGTGTAGTTACATCTGGAGAAAGGAAAGCACTCCTTCCAGCCTAATAACCTTATCCTGTCTGTGAAACGTGGTGGCGGTAGTATGATGGCTTGGGCCTGTTTTGCTGCATCTGGATCAGGACGACTTGCCGTTACTGATGGATCAATGAAGTCTGAATTATACCAGCAAATTCTAAAGGGAAATATCAGGGCATCAGTCCATGAACTGAATCTCGAGGATGTGGGTCATGCAGATGAATAAAGTTGTTTTGGAATGGCCGAACCCCCTTGAACTAGGGAAAAGTGTGGTTAAGAATGTAAAAATTAAGCAAAAGCAAGTAGTTATTGTTGGTCCTGAGCAGCAGTGTGAACATAGTGTATGGTTAGTGAATAATAAGTGTCTTGTAACAGGACTGATCAGAGTAACAGAAGTGTGGTGAAGTAGGGGCTGTGGCTAAGGTACTGGACTATGGACCAGAACGTCCAGAGTTCAAATCCCACCTCTGTCAAGCTGGCACTGTTGGGTCCCTGAGCAAGGCTTAACCCGCAATTGCTTGGATTGTAAGACTATCAGTCGTAAGGATACGAGCGTCTGCTAAACGACATAATTGTAAGTAAAGTGAGCGTTAAAGTCGACTGAGCAGTGTGTCAGTGCAGCAGGAGGTGTGACTGTACGTCCCGCGTTAAACTAATTATCGCACCTAGAGGAACATGAAAGCAGAGGCTGTGTCCTCAAAGCTGCTGTCTGAAGAAACCCTGCCGCGAGGCTAAATGTAACCCGGACCCTGAACTTGAGCTTAAATTAGCTGCCTTTTACAAAAGGAAACTTGTATACAGCCTAAAAAGCTCGTTCCCACGCCTTTTGTGAGCAGATCTCATCCAAAAACATCAGGTTGAATCCCCTTCTTCCAGAGTTTAAGCTTCATGTTACGTGGTCTGGAACCCGGTTCAGTCAGTACATCGTCTCTGAGAACCGCTGATGAATCCATATCTGATGAAGCTCCTCTGAGAAAGGCGCACTCTGCTGCTTTGTCTGCCACTGCTAGTTTCTTCTGGCCTGGCGTTCAATCGGGAAGCCGGTTATGTAACTCGTGTGTGTGTGTGTGTGTGTGTGTGTGTGTGTGTGTGTGTGTGTGTGTGTGTGTGGTTTTTATTGATCCGGTCATGTGTGGCCTGGAATCCTTTGCCCTTTAATATGGGCGTCATGGGATTTCATTTGAGTGAGATTGTAGGTGTCGAACAGCCGAGTTTGAAGAGTCTGTGATTTTCTGTGGGTCATATAGGAACACATGGACGGGGACAAAGACACACACACACACACAGCTTAATCTGTGGGTCTGAAGCCGGATCTTGTTGTCTGACTGCTGTATATTTTATGGGCTCATGCAGCAGTAACAAAAGAGCCCTCGTATTCAGGCCACTCAGTCTCCACATGCATTTATGAGGGCCTCCCAATGACTTTGTGTTATTCTAGCTAAATAATGGAAGCCCTGCACCCAACCATAACCTTACCAACCTAAAGCAAATCTGTTTCTTCTTAGTTGTTTTAAACAAAGCAGCCCAACGTCACTGTTTTGTCATTTAAACTGTTTTATCTTTATTATTATACAAGTTTGCATCCGATTATATGTCTCTGGTCTGATGAGGGTATTATGCAGTATTAACTGACACAACCCATATATTACCTTACCGCATACAATACTGCATAAAAGTCTTAGGCCATTGTAAGATTTGTTGTTTTAGCAGGGGTGTAATGACCATATGTAATTATTTCTGTCTCTTTATTGGAAGAAAACCAGAAAATGCATGACATTTGTATGCAGTATTTGAAGAAAACCCCAAATAAAAATAGGCTACAGTGTAAATATTAGGCGTGACCTCCCCTTGCGCTCGGGCAATAGCAGTGACTGGCAGCTTCATCAGGCTGCCGTGGCTGTTTTGGAAGGGTTGCAGCCAAGAAAGCACTTTTTCAAAAAGGGAACCGGGTGAAAAAACTAATGCTAAAGCTCACAAAGATTGGAATGAAGATCAGTGGAAAAGAGGATTATGGAGTGACGAATCCAAGTTTCAAAACTTCGGTCCAGTCATCGACGATATCTTGTCTACGGTCGTTATACCATTGCTAAATCAACAAATTTAATGGTGGCCTAAGACTTTTGCACAGTATGGTATGTTATCTGAAATTGTTGCAATATCAGATGTAACAGTACCGACTCTGGTGGAACCGTCTAGTGTTGTGCTCCTTATAAGCACAGTGCTGATGAGACCCGATGTGCTCTGGCCCAGATGCAGCAAAACAGGGAAATAAAGTGATATTACCGCCACCATGTTTCACATACGAGTTAAGGATCGTATTCTGAAAAATGCTATAAATGTTAAGCAACGCATACTTTATCTCTTAAATCACTTCTCCATTCAAAACGACACCGGTGCACTTGCACTGTCTGGCCAAAAGTTTGTAGACACCCCGTCTAATTATTGAGCTCTGCTATGTCAATACCTACTTGTAACACTGATGGTCAAAAGCTTACTTTTCTGGCAGTAGAATGGGTTGTACTGATACCCCAGTGCCACTCTATAGGACATGTTCATAGGTTTCTGCTTCCAACAAGTCACTTCAACTTTATCATTAAGTTCATTAACTTTATCAACTCCATCAGACACCTTGATAATGCACTAGAATGCCAAAAAATGTCTGCTCCAAAATCTAGTGGGAAACCCTTTTAGAAGGACAAAGGCTGTTGTCGTAGGAAATGTGGGAGCAAACGGCATACTAATACCCATGTATAGATGTAATGTTTGGGTGACCACAAACTTTTGGCTATAGTGTTCTGAGAAATGTGTTCTTGAAATACTACCAAGCTTTTTTTGGCTCAACAGCTGCTTTCCAAAACCAATTGTAAAAAAAAATTACCAAAATGTTTTTGTACAAACAAGAACAGTAAATCTGTCTCCAACGTCTAGTTAAAGATACTCATCTGCAAGTTTCCATGACCTGCTCAGAACCACTGCAGTGAAGTACAAATAGCCTTCTGGACAGTAGAGCCATTATTACAGAGCTGTTTATACTTTGGGACTGTGTGCAGGATCTCGGCTGTGTTGTGGGTTCAGCTCAGAGTTATAGCTGTCTTTGTCGTACGCTTTCGTAAATATACTGGAATCTTCTGGAAAGAATGTGTTGGAATTAGCCTGCTGAGCCGATGAGAGATTTGGCTGGAATCTCATTATGGTCTTATGTGTTCCACTGTCGCTCTCTGAGAATGATTACTGTAGCGATGAATCACTGGTGTGTGTGTGTGTGTGTGTGTGTGTGTGTGTGTGTGTGTGCTTTTTGTCTGTGAGCTGTGATGTACAAGTCTTCAGCTTGAGAAGAGTCCCTTTGTGCAGAGTCTCATCTCAGTGGAACATTCCTCCTTCCGTCATCTTCTCCTTTTAGGGAGGGAGGAGGCCGGGATTGTAATTAGTGCAGGGGTGAAAAGGCCCCTCTGCATTTTAACAGGTTTTCCCATAATTGTGCGTGAAGTTAATGAAGCTGTTAGTCATGTGCTGACAGGTGGTTCAGATATAATGAATATAAAGTAAACTTCTTGTAAATACCGAAAGGATAAATTATCGGTTTTAATATCGGTATCAGTCACAAAAATGTACTAATAATTGGTTATTGTATCGGCCCGAGATATCGGTGCATCTCTAGTTTTCATCATGAAATATAGGTCGTCAACAAATTTTTCGCCATAGTTTTCGTTAACGAGATGAGCACTGCTGCACACTTCTGATTCAGTATGCCATCATGCTCTCAGACAGGACTGTAGGAGAACAGCCCCAGATATTTTGACATTTCCACCGCAGTATCTGTTACTTTTGTTTTTTAGACATCATCAGTTTTCCGAGACATGTTTTGTTTGCAGTGTGCTTGTGATATCTGTCTTAAAATGAATACTACTTGGTTTGTCATGTTGTTTTCTAGTTTAGGTGTGGCTTAAGTGTCCAAATATTTTTGGCTCAATTTGTATGTTTATAGCCTGAGTCTGACTATCCTTAATGATATGTAATTAGGTGAGATTAATCTTCTGGTATCTGGTATTTTGGTATCTAGTTACGAGCTGCATGTTTGTGTTGGTTGGACTAGAAATGCGATCAAACGAAGCCAAACCTCGGCAACAGGCTGCTCCTGCAGAGAAGGAAATGCCGTGGTACTTGTGTGTTCATGCTGTTTTGTCTCTCTCCCTCAGGTGATTTACCTGAAGAAAACACCAGAAGAGGCCTACAGGGCTTTGATATCCGGCTCCAACGCCTCCTACCTGCCCTTCAGGTGAGAAACCTTCAGGCGACAGACTTTGCTTTGAGATTAAACAAACAGGACCTTTGGCTTTCCTGCTACGTACAGGTGTGCGTTTGTGCAGCTGCGTTTCCTGTGTGCGATACCTGACGCTACGACGACCTGCTAGCCAAACAAAACCTCGTACGCTTGAGCTCGCTCTGTTTGCCTGGGCTGCTGACGTCAGATCAGATGTTCTGTATTCAGAATGTTTTTGATTCGCTATTCCTCACCTTCTCTCGTTATTCCTGATCTCTCAGTCGTGTTCATGAAGTCTGAACCTCCTACCACCAAATCTTTAACGTGCTTATCTTGCATGTGCTTGACGTCACAACCCTGCCAATGTGAAGTACTAAAGTTCTCGTCATTAATCCGTTCCAGAAAGCTCGTCGAGAACTGAAAAAGACGAGTCCTGAGTGTTTCCCACAAGGGATGATGTAAATGGAATGAATGGGTTCCAGACCCCCAGAAAATCCCCCCTGTATAAGGCATTATATGCATTAATGGAGCTCCCTGATTTATGATGGGGATATGTTCAAATTCTTCATAAGTTAAATGGATCATGACCTGGTGTGTTTAGAACGTCTGTACTGTATCGTAGCACCTACAGTTATCCAAAATCATTAACGCAAAGTTTATTTTTTAAGTGTTTTATTTAGTTTTGTCATTTCTGCCACAAAACTGTGCAGAAATCTTTGCATCTGCTTTCCAAAGACACCACAACAAAGCGTATTAAACCAGTTATCAACTAAACTTCAGGCCACACATCATCCACGCTTATTTATTTATCTATAGACCAAAATGCATTTAAGTCCCGGCACATCAGGTCAGGGAGCAGCACCAGCTTGGATTATCTCACTGCAGATCTCTGGCCTCTAATTTGAGATTACGCGACGGGCGGCTCAGGGGAGAGAGAATCTCGGCCTGTGCAGAGCCTCTTATTTAAAGAGAAAAGCCACTTAGCATGTGTTCCTCTGTAATTCCCTGTAAAATAATTTTCTGCTGAAATCCCATCTCAAATTAAATCTTCCATTCGCTCTAGGATTGGACGACATGAATGATTCAGGTTTCTCATCATCTTTTTTCACAAAGCGATCGCGAGAACAGTCGGACTGAACTTTTCTTCCTTGATCCACGCAAATAAACCTAGAGTTTGGATTCGACCATTGTTTGCAAACTATGCAGAGATGACAGGGGAACGACTGATCTGTTTAGCGCCCTAAAAAGAGGACCAGACATCGCAGGGACTGAACGCTGGCGCACCAACTTTTCATCCAGACATGGCACCAAATCAAACAACAATAGGATTGCTGTGGTATTTTATCTGACTAAGGATCCGACGTCCAAGAAAACAGATCGAGGGTATTAAGCTACTTCTATGAACAGTTGAGCCTCGTTACTGCTTACCTAGCATGTATGCAGAGTGATAATTGAATACAAAATTAAAATCTCCAATTTTTTTATTGTCTTATTAGAGTTCATTATTATTAGGGATGCGCCGATACCTGATGTTCCAAGTATATGCTGATCCCGAGTACCAATACCAAATCTATGTAACTTAACTACTCGATAGGTGCCTTTAAATCCTGATATTAATAGCGTTCCAATGTATATAGTTTGGCATGCCTTTATTTTGGCAAAAGCAGAGTTCTGTATCCCAAATAAGATTTTTAACAGAGCTCAGAAAGGGATTGTGGATGAGAAGATGATCAGGTGAATTTCGCAAATGGATTTATTGAGGACAGGAGTTACTGTACTTTGCTGACTGTGTGTTCTGGTGCTTCTGCAGGTAATAGGACAACTGAGCGTGTTTGCATTGTGTAGGCCAGATGTTAATTGTACTCGAGTTCTGTAGTGTGTGTGTGAAGGCTGGATGGTAATTAGAGGAACCCTGTGTGTGCATGGTGTGTAATCGGCTTTGAAGCAGCCTCTATTAAAGGCATGACTGAGTGTCTTTAGAGTGCCATGAAAGTCAAACGTGTTTCCGAGGCTCACTTTGCTTCTTGGCGTGTTCTCACTGTGCAGTTTGTGAATAAAGTGTACATTAGATCAGAACCGATTTGGCAGGCTTCAAAATGCCCAGTCCTAATGTTCCTAATCCAAACGGAAATGTGTCAAACCTCCAGCCCTTTCACGCTCTCTCCAGCGTAATCAATGCCCTCTTATTCTCTGTCTGCTGGTAATGAATGAACTTTGTTGTGACTGGGCAAAGCTTGGTTAGTACTGTCTGGTACTGTCAAGACTTCCTGCTGCTACATTCATGCATTCGTGCATCTTTTGGGATTTCGTGGAGGATCCTACGCTGGCTCTCGATTTGCATGCACTTTGCACTTGCTATCTTGTAACTACAATACATGATTAAAGAATGCTGGGTAATGAATGGTCGTTAAGGAGGGTGCCGGCTACGCCCAAGGCCATTCTTTTGTTACCCATTCACGTGTAATCCAGAACGCAACCAAGAGTAAACATCTACAGTGTTTAGTACATTTATCACATGAGCAGGTCAGGGGTCCTGCTCTAAGACCCAACAGGGGAAGCCTGGGCCTTAGAGGATAGTTAGGATTTGAACTCACAACCTTCTGATTATTTCAGAGCCTTAACCACTGAGCCACAGTTTCTTGAAGTGGCAATGAAATCCCAAAAAATACTTGTCTGGTGTGTATAGTTTTGAGGTGGGAAAAAAAATCGAGTGCTTTTGGTGTGTAACGATTTTTAGAGTGGAATGGAAAAAATATATACGTTTTAAAACATGCGGGGGGAATTAAGCATGTCACTTGTTGCATGCATAAGTTTTGGCGCCTTTCCAGATGATCCATGGGTGTTTTTGTCCGGTCTCAGGATTTGCATTAACAGATTATGACTTCTGTACCATTTGAGGAATGTCGTATAACTTTATTGCCCATTAAATGTCATTCGATTGTCGGTGCTTAAAGCTTTTCACGAGATCAAATGGTTACGAAGTGCAAATCGAGGTGTTTATGTAATAAACCACAAACTGGCTCTGTGCTGGAGGCTTTCCCAAAGTTTTGACTGTTTTTCCGGTCCGTCCACGCCGAGGTCTGGATGCAGACGTTGCGTTCGGCGCATTGGCGCTTATTTTATAATCTTGCTCTTTACACGTTCTGCTGCTTTCACGCTGTGTGGGTGTTTTTGAAAGAGTCGCTTTGTGATCGTTCCCAAGCATTACAGCCTGACAGATGAGCATTTATTTATCTGCCAGTCATGTTTGAGCTCGAGCAGAACAATCCAGTCCTCTCAGCTTGTCTGAGCTTGTGGGGTAGCTAATATTTGTCTGGCCTTTAATCGGTGTATTAGTCTTATTTGTTGGTGTCAGGCTCCACCCTGCAGGAGTTATTATGGTTATTACATAAGAGTTGCATCAAGGGTTCAGAAGGTTAATTTGCCTGCTAAGTTGATTTCACGTTCGACGCTTCGGCATAACGAGAAGCTGATGTTTAATTAATGTGCCGCAGGTCTGTCCCGCCCTCGGGACTGTTTGTGACAGGACAAGTGTCCAGTTAACCCTGTGACAAAGCTGCGCTTGTTAGAGACTGTATGCTGTTGTGGTGATGAAAAGAGCTTTGTCAGAAGGCTCTGTTGTCACTTTCAGAGCCTTGGCACTCTCGGGGGCAAAGTCTGCGAAATCCGGTTATGTAATGCCCTGTAGTTAGCTAATAGAGGAAGGAAACACACTTGTTTGTTAGGGTCTAACAAGAGATGGAACTGAATTGTTCCCTTATGTGGAATTGGACTGACTTCATAGGTTGGGTTCTTGGTCCTGGAAGCTGAGTGCTGAATCAAGGTGGATGTTCCATAAGAAGAACTTGATGCCAGCCCTGGCAACGATTTATAAGCATTGGTATAAGGGCTCATTTATTCAAGGTTGAGAAGTCGACCTGAACATGCTTTCTGTTGATATAAAAACCTTGTCCAGGCCCAAAAATTGCACTGGTCCATGTTTTGTTGTTCGTTAGGGTTTGTTTTTGCTATTAGAAAGAACAGGGATGGTAATGAAGCGGTCTTTAAAAAGCATGATCATGTACAATACTGTCCAAAAGTCTTAGGCCACCAGTAGATTTGGTGTTTTAACAGCATTGTAATGACCATGTTATTTATTGGAGAGAAAGCTGAGAGAACGCTGACCACTGATGCCAGGTTTGCGAGGATCTGGCAACCCAGACCCATTTCCCCCGATTGCACACAGGACGCACGCTGTTTTGTAGCTGTTAGCAGTTTATTACCTCTGAACTATTTGAATTCCCAATCGCATCTGTATCGTATATAATCCTATTTATAGTAGGTTTTTACAACATCTTAATCATTTTCTTCTCGTATCGGCGGATTATATTTTTTGCTGCTAATCATTATTTAGTAACTTTACAGGTATACCGACTTGTGTTTGCAGTAATTAGCCATTAGCTAATTACCAGAGTTGCGTCTTCTTTTGCAGTAGTGTTTTTTTTTATAACTTTTTTAGTCTTTTTCCACTTTATTTCTGAGACTTAGTTTTTTGTGACGTTTTGTATTGACTTAACTTGTATTAACGCTTTAATCGAGCATTGCATTGGACCATCGGCTGCAGCTGAACCATATCTTCACTTGGCACCCCACAACACCACCCGAAGCGAAGTAGCTTTAATTCATTAATTGTAATAACATGGCTTCTGCTGTGCTTGTTCCCTGTGCTGAGTGTGGCATGTTTAGCTATTCTTCCTCCGTCATTAGTGTAAATTTTACTTGTGATAGGTGTAGGCTTGTAGCTAGTCTGACGGAGAAGATTGTAGTTTTAGAGGCGCGCATCCAGACATTAGAGAAGGCTAGCTCAGCTCCTAGCTTAGCAGATCTGGATGAAACAGGTGAAGTTGGAGCCCCGGCAAAGTCCTCGCAGCAGGGCAAGTGGGTGACGGTTCGGCGACGTAGTCGTAAGGCTAGTCCACGAGAGCACCACTCTTTACGTGTCCAACAGGTTTGCCCTCCTCAGTGATGCACCCACTGAGCAGCCTGTTGAAAGAGCTCTGGTCATAGGTGACTCTATTTTACGACACGTGAAAGTAGCTACCCCTTTAGGGACACCAGCAGCTAGAGTTACATGTATCCACGGAGCTAGAGTGCCGGACATTGTAACGATTCTTAGTGAACTCGAGAGCCGTAGATTCTCTACGATAGTTATTCGTGTAGGGGCTAATGATATACGCCTTCGTCAGTCAGAGGTTACTAAGGCTAATTTTGTAGAGGTGGTTAGAGTGGTGAAGGCGATGTCCGATGCAGTAGTGTGCTCTGGCCCCATCCCAATGCGGCGAGGTGACCAAGCCTACAGCAGGTTATGGTCGCTGAACTGCTGGCTGTCCAAGTGGTGCTCTGAAAACAACGTGGGCTTTATAGACAACTGGACAGCCTTTGAGGGTAAGCCTGGCCTTTTAGGATGGGACGGTGTCCATCCCACTCGGAAGGGTGCCGCTCTCATCTCCTGCAACATTGCCCATAGTCTTATGGCCCGATTGGTTAGGGGCTGACTATCCAGAGCAGGGGTCAGGCAGCAGACAAACCGGCTTAACCAACTGTCTGCTGGTAGCCATATACCGTCACCCAGAACCCACATTATTGAAACTGTGTCTGTTACCCGCATCTGCCCTAAACGTAAACGCTCTCAAAAGGTCTGTTTTAATAACCTCATTAGTATAAAGAGATAGCTTCCCAGATAGCACAAATAGCTCCCAAAGAAATAACAACATTAGACTAAAGCTAGGATTACTTAACGTTAGATCACTTACAAACAAAGCAGTGATTTTAAATGAAATAATCACTGATAAACGTTTACATGCTCTCTGTCTCACTGAGACTTGGATTAGACCTGATGAATATTTAGCCTTAAATGAAGCCTCACCTCCTGGATGCAGTCATGCTAATCGCCCTCGTCCTAATGGTCGGGGGAGGCATAGCCACAATTTTTGACAAAGAGCTAGGTGTTACAACTAAATCCCATTACAGGGCTAATGAAATACTGATTCTTAATGTGACTGATCCATCATTATGGAAGTCAAAACCACACTCTTTTCAGCTTATCACTATTTACCTCCCTCCTGGTCCCTATTCAGAATTTCTTCAGGAATTTGCTAACTTTCTTTCCTGCTTACTACTGTCAACAGATAAGGCTTTAATTGTAGGTGATTTCAATATTCACTTTGACAATGAGCAGGATCCACTTATAATTGCTTTCGAGTCCATCTTAGAATCCATGGGTATCACTCAGAATGTGATGGGACCAACCCACCGCTGTAATCATACTTTAGATCTAATATTAACATTTGATATCAAAATAGATAACCTTGATGTTTTCCCCCAAAGTGATTCGATTTCAGATCACTATCTTTTAGTATTTGAGCTATCTCTAATAAATAAAATCCTTCTGCCTCGTTATCACACTAAGCACACTATCACATCTGCTACTCCAGCTGCGTTTATTAAAAACCTACCAGACTTAAAATTTAATACACCTATGGAGATAAATCATCTTGTGTAAATGAGCAATTAGAATGTGTGCTTCGCTCAACCCTGGACATGACTGCCCCTGCTAGGGTCAAACGTATTAGGGAAAAAAGGCTAGCACCATGGTATAATGACCACACCCCTACCTTAAAGCAAAGAACATGGCATTTAGAGCACAAGTGGAGACATAGTAAATTGGAGGTGTTTAAGATTGCTTGGAGGGACAGCATGGCAGAGTATAAGCATGCCCTCACTAAAGCTAAGGCTGCATACACCTCTTAAATCATAGAGAAAAATAAGAATAATCCAAGATTTCTCTTTAATACAGTCTCCAAATTACCAAAAAAAACCACAGAAAGTGATTCTCACGTTCTGTGTAATTTTAACAGTAATGATTTCATGACTTTCTTTAATAATAAGATAGAAAACATTAGGCATAAAACTCAATGCTCATCACATCACCAAACTATTCAGCCACCTTCCAGATGCAGCACTAGTGAAGACATCAGTTTAATAATCTTTTACCCCAATTACTAATACTGAACTATCCGCACTGATCAGCTCGTCTAAGTCATCAACATGTTTATTAGATCCAATTCCTACACGTTCACTCAAACAAGTATTACCCAGTGTTATAGAGCCAGTGTTAGTTATTTTAAATTCATCCCTTACCTTTGGTTATGTGCCCAAATCCTTTAAGTGTGCCGTTATCAAACCACTGATTAAAAAAAGCCAATCCTGACCCTTGTGTGATATCTAATTCTAGACCAATTTCAAATCTACCATTTCTGTAAAAGATCTTAGAAAAAGCCGTCTATTAGCAGCTCTGCAGTTACCTCCAAAGGAAGGAAATTTATGAAACATTTCAGTCTGGCATCATAGTACTGAAACAGCATTAATTAGGGTACTAAATGACTTGTTAATGTCCTCAGATAAGGGATGTTTTTAATTTCTTGTTCTGTTAGATTTAAGTGCAGCATTTGACACTATAGATCATGATGTTTTACTAAATAGACTAGAAAATACTGTAGGTATTAAGGGATCAGCACTTTCTTGGTTTAAATCCTACTTAACTGACCGGTACCAGTTCATATAAATAATCTAAGGTCTAAGCTCTCAAAAGTGAAGTATGGCATGCCTCAGGGGTCAGTGCTTGGCCAGCTTTTATTCTCTCTGTACATGCTGCCACTAGGCTCAGTTATTCGCAAACATGGCATTAGTTTCCACTGCTATGCAGATGATACACAGCTGTACATATCAGCCAAACCTAATGACAGCCTTACAATCAACAAAATTGAGGACTGTGTAAAGGAAATAAAAGATTGGATGTTATTTAATTTTCTCTTACTTAACTCAGATAAAACTGAGGTTCTATTAGTGGGACCCAAGGCTGTGAGAGACAGGTTGGCTACATCTATCCTAAATCTAGATGGCTGTCCAGTATTGCCCAGTCCGTCTGTAAAAAACTTAGGTGTCACATTTGATTCAGATCTCTCCTTTGATGCGCACATTAGCAGCATCACTCGAATTGCTTTCTTTCAATTATGTAATATCGCTAAACTTAGAAATATCCTCTTTTAATGATGCAGAAAAACTTGTTCATGCGTTTATAACCTCAAGGTTGGATTACTGTAACGCCTTACTTACTGGATGCTCTAGTAAATCTATAAATAAATAGTAGTAGTAAATCTTCAGTTAGTTCAGAATGTTCAGAATGCAGCTGCCCGAGTGCTAACTCGAACTAGAAAATTTGATTATATCACTCCTGTTCTATCATCACTACACTGGTTACCAGTCAAATTCCGCATTTATTACAAAATACTTCTTATAACTTATAAAGCTCTACAGCGCCTGGCCCCACATTATCTGAGTGAACTCTTAGAGTTTTACAATCCAACTCGTCTACTTCGTTCGCAAGGTGCAGGACTTCTTTTAGTTCCTAGAATTAAAAAAGTCACAGCCGGGGGCCTGTCTCATACATGGCCCCCCAACTATGGAATAAACTTCCCACTTTCGTTCGAGATTCAGACACTCTCCAAAATTTTAAGTCTAGGCTAAAGACATACCTATTTGCGCAGGCTTTAGACCGGGATGCATGGCTTGGGTCACTGGGGCCGGAGTCTGGAGTCATGTCTGGCCTGTCTGCCTTGTTCGTTAGCCGGGAGTGTCGAGTGGGCGGTCTGGCTGAACTGGGCTTCGGTCCTCTTGATCTTGACTCATGCATCCTTGCCTTAGAATAAGGGCAGAGCTGGAGGTTCATAGTCAAAGAGTTTTATGGTGATCAGAGACGTTGGGTTGCTGTCTTCTGCCTCCCGTGGAGTTGCCGATGTCTCATGTGATCCCTTTTGGCTGTGTTACTGACTCTTTCTAGCTATGCTGCTATAGCTAATGCTGTCTAATAGTCTCATGCTACACATGGCATCAGTGATTGTTAATAAACACTGTGCTCTTAATCAATAACTAATTACATTTTCTGTTTTCTCTCTGAGCTGTGTTCCGGTACCAGTTCCAACCCCACACATGATGTTCATCCGCTGCAGCTTCACTGAAGCTGCTTCCGTCATCAGCTCGAGCCCCATCATACCAGGGCCACTTAATGCCGATGTGTATATTTCACATTTTATTTGAACTATAACTCCATGACTTTAGTTTCATTCTTAGATTTATCATCTATGCCGCCCAAGGAGGTTGGGTGCCTTTTGAGTCTTGGTCCTCCCAAGGTTTCTTCCTATAACACTCAGGAGGAGTTTTTCCTTGCCACTGTCGCCATAGGCTTGCTCAATTTGGGATTGGACGTAGATATTAGGAGATAATCTAAACTTGTAAAGTTGCTTTGAGACAATGCTCCATTGTAAAAAGCGCTATAGAAATAAATCTGACTTGACTTGATTGGCCTCTTTGTTAAAGATGCAAACAGACAATGTAGGAAATGTGTACATAATAAAAATAGAACAAACAGGCTTAGTCAGTATTTAGTCTGACATCACTGAGAAAGTATTTTGTTGGCTGCTTCCCTTCCAAAAAGGCCATTCCTGATTGCACTGTACCAGGGTCAACTTGGCATCCTGAAGAAGCTGCCAGAGGTACAAATGTCCTGTACATTCTGGTCTAAAACAACAAATCTAATCGTGGCCTAAGACTTTTGCACAGGAAACCACACTGGTTTCTAGATTCTGGACTGGATGTACCTGTACATGTATCTTGATCAGAGGTGAAGCTGTGAGGCGAATGTGTTCCAGTGCTTTTTGTAGTTTTCCTGTAAACCACAAGATCCAAATTGTATTGAACGCACCTTTAAATGTTGTTGACTTTAAAGATGCCAATGCATGCTGAACATAACACAGAAAACCATCATTGAGGTCCTACGTACAGGCATGGCTCGTCCGCATTACAGGACATTGCCTGGACGTTACCATAGTCCAATCCCACAGTATAAATAACAACCAAATGTCTACAGCTAGACATTTTTCCACCGTCACACGGTAGTACGGAGGTTTGTGGTTTTCATCCAGATCTGGTTGTAGTCTTTTTTTGGACCAAATGTAAACAGCTATTGATTTTAATTTCATTTACCTCTTCAATCAGGAGCCATTGTTCTTTTGCTTCTGTGACCACAGCACCTTGAGTTGGCTTCATGTTTTGGCAGTCTGCAGACTTTATCAGGGACCTGTTGGAACAGTGAAAGCTGGACGTATCTAGATGTAGATAGAAATGTTGATGATCTTGGGCGTGTTATGCTTCAGTTCTTTGTTGATGTAGGTATGCGAGGGCAGAGCTTTGTTTGCTGTCTCATACAAAGTGTTGAATGCATTTCTAGGGGAAATTGGAAGCTGCAACATGAACCCGGGCTTGATGTTTGTTGCACAACACCCGTAGTGACCCTGATCAGGATGAATCTGTCAGTGCATTTGAATGAAACGGTCATTTTCACGTGTTTTCGAACCATTCTTGAGTCAGTTAGGCCTTGCACGTTTCTCTTGCACGTGTCTACCCGTCTCACTTCTGCAGATCCTTCTGTCGGACCTGTTTGTGCAAGCGCTAGTTCTTCCACGCCCTGTTTCCTGAGAAAAGGGCTGGTCTGAGTTCACAGGTTCTTCACTTCCTTCTCTCTTGTTTCATTTCTGTATGAAGACCTGGAGAGACTGAAGCCATCGCGTTATAGAAAACATTCACGGCTTCATGCTTCTGCACTGTCACTCGGCCATGTGGGCTGTGTCCAGCTATTATCAGTTTTGCATTAAACAGGAATTATTTAGTGTTATACGTAGTGTTAAACTCCCTGCTTTTGCTTTCTTGAATTTTTTCACATCATGACCTTAAACAACAAAGACACGAGTGAGGATGAGTGCAGGAAGCTCTAGTGTGGTTTTGTGGTCATGAGCAGACACTTAGATAAATAATCAGACACTTCCATCCAGTCCCTGTGAGCTTTATCACCATCATTCTCCAGCCTTTCAGTTCTATTCCACCAGATCTTTGCTTTAATATTCATGTTTTTAGAGGCAGCCTGTTGCTCGTCCTATAAGCTCTTAAGGGCTGTTCTGCCCGGCAACCGAGCTCTGATTAGTCAGCCTGATTTTAACAATGCAGAAATTGAAACAGGCTCCGTCCATTTCGGACTCGACACAATGGTATTTTATTTGGCTGTTGCTCTTTTTTTCGTATACGCCATTTATTTGCCTCCTCTACTCCATCCATCAGCAGAATGGGACCCACATGTCATGTTTCACCCCTGCTTTTCCATCACATCAGGGTCACCTGATGGCAAAAGGTGGCTCTGAAGTATTAAACCCGGGCCTGAAGACTTCCACCCTGTTATTCTAGGTCTTTACTCTATTAATTAACCCACTGCTCATTGTGCCAGTCCATCGCTTGGCATGTTGACTTTAGACTGGAACAAACCTCCTTAGTTTGTGCAGCACCTTCCTAATCAACAGTATAAGAAAGTTGTAAAGCCCGGTCTGTTTATGGCCTCTTATTTTGATTGTTACTACAGTCGGGGCTGAATCGATCAGGTCTGTGATCTATCTAAGGTTGTACATCCTGCTGTAAATCCATTATCACCCGACACCATGGTGATTAAGCCTTTATATCTGTGTGTATGATCAGGCTTCGGGTTTGGCACCTGGTTATTTGTTGATCTCCGCCTCGAGACACCTGCTATCTTGTGATTTATCTGGTGGATTCTCCAGAGCCTGAGGGACCCAATACGATTTTTTAAGAGGCACTCCCTGCTTTATTGCTTTTTTTTTAGTGAGGGTTATATATTCCTCATGATGGTTCTTTAATGTGTGCCAGCGCAAGTCGATCCAGTCTGCAGGAGAACATTAACAGACACTCAGCAGAAGCTCTAAATGCTTTGTCTACCTCTAAGGTCTGATGAGGCGCTTCCAGCACATTCAGAACCTCTGAGAGGCGCACAGGCAGTTTGTCATTTTAATTTCAAATGAAGGGTTCATATAATTCATGAGCTGCTGTCTTAATCTTGTTTTTCTGTGCACGCCGTTTCAATGGGTAGCATTCAAATTTCGAAATCGGCTTGCGTTACTTTGCACGATTGGGAACGAGCGTGGGAGCCCCTGCTGAATCGCGACCCACATTTCATCCGCCCACATCACCTTTTACAGGTTTTTTAAAATTCTTGTCTGAAATCTGGAGCACACCGAGCTTGTGTTTTGAATGATTAAAGTAATTTGTTACGAGCTCACATGAACTGTGATTACAGATCACTATCCTAATGTCTGTGGAGGAGATTTTCACTTTTGACCTGCTGCTGCTCAAATGTAAACCCGTATTCACACTCTGGTACAGGAGAGCGAAGGAAGCGGACATGGTTTGTGATTACTTTTTAACTTTGGATACCTTTTAAGTTCTTGAGAGGCTGCAGTAACATCTGGACTCTAGCACATGAATTAGAAGAGCAGAGAATGTTCTAAATTATAGTAATAGGTGTAGCATTGAGGCAGGGGTGTGTGATATTGTCAAAAAATACATTGATTTGTCTGGGATTTTATCGGTAATGATAATTAGAAGATACTTTGGCAGTGTATATCTTGACAGCATTTATGTTTTGCCATCTCTTCCAAGGTCTTTTTTTGTGCTACTGCCTTCCCTGGTTTAAGCCCATCATGGACAGCTACCTCCCAAAATTTGTCCTGATCTTCATGTTCTGCATGGTGGTTAGTTCGTGGATTGCGAAATAAGTTAGTTGTCGAGCTGTCTTTAGCACCAAACCAATTTCCAGCAAACCGAACCCAATCCGAACAGGGCATAAAACCAACTTTAACTATGGAAATGAAATGAGTCCAGTATAGCAGCGCACCACGAGCTCAGCTCCTCACATGATGACTAACCTCTTTACTTTTGTCTAAAGCGAGGGATCAGTCAGCATCTGGGACACAAGTTTTACACGCAGCGTGCTGCTCTATTTTTAATCCTGTACACTCAGGCCAGGCTTTCTGTTCCGTGCTGACTTTGAGGATTGCAGAAATAACGAGAGTCCACAGAGACCCGAGACCTTTGGTTACTAGGATGAGAGAAACGTTGGCACTGCCACCTCCAAGTGTGCGATCAGACACGGTCTCTGTATTCATTTAATACACTCGCTCCTCTCTGCTTTTTTAGGGACGCTTCGTTTGGAAATTGCACATACAACCTGACGGTTCTGGACTGTTTGCAGGGAGTCGGGAAGGTAGGATGATTACACTGCGCACCCAGCACTGAACCAAATAAATAAAGTACCCACACTGACATGTGAACTATCTGGATGGGCCGAGCAGTACATTCAGGGTTTAAATGAGTAGAAAACTTAATGTACAAATGATTTACGTGTATAGTGGACATATAAAAAATAATCACATGAGCCTAAACGGCACATTTTTCACCATTTTCTTGGAATTCGTAAGAGTGGGATCGTTAAAATGCAAATGATACCCAACCATGGGTTCCACCGGTCAAACTCAGAAAGATTTATCATTGTCTTAGGGGTATTCTGTATAAAATATATATATTGTACGTTTAAAGGCTTTTACTTTTTTCAATTTCAGAGAGCACTTAGTTATTTAAATTGGGTGAAATTGTTTTATTTTGTTGCAGTAGCATTATTTAACCCTCCTAATTTCTATTAACTACAGGAGAAGGGATTCTTTGTTTAAATTTTAATGCAAGAAAAGAACGCATTACTTTAAATTGTTAATCTTAAGGTATGGTGAAGCTACAAGAGCATTTTGTTTACAGTTTTAAATCTGTTTCTAGTTATTATTTTTTATTATTCCTAAGTTTTTTTTTGGTTAAAAACATACAAAAAAATTGCATTGCTTTTGCATTATTTGCACTTAAATGAATAAAACAAATGATATTTATTTTTTATATTGAAATTAGTGTACAGGTCATTTATACACACAGCAATAAATCATGTGAATCAAATTGAATCGTGAGCAGTGTATTCTTTCGCCCCTAATTTTTAATGAAAATATGAAACGACTAATTTATTAAACATGCATTTCATCTTTATCGTGACTGTTGCAGCTGTAGGTGTTATTTTTTTACACTTTACACCGTGATCTCATCAAAGCTGGGCACGTGCACAATCCTTAAATACCATTTTGAAGGTGTGGATAGACTAAGGTACGTCAAAAAGTCCTAGGCGTGATGCACGTTCAGGAACCACACCCGTACGGGTTAGAATAATTAACGATGTTTACAGTCCGGCCCCTGTGCAGCGCAGATCTCTGTGGATTCACAGCAGCATTTTGAACGACAGGCTTTTTCATGCACAGTGCAGATGAAGCGGCGCTTCTTTTTTTTTTTTATATAGAAAAGTCTTTTGCATAAGAACAAAGAGTGAGAGAGAGACGCGTGGTAACGCCGAGCTGTAGGAGAAATTAAATCTGTCACTTCTCTTCACCAAGCTTATGTAAGTTTTGCCAGCTGGAGTTGTTTTTCTACTTCACACAATGAACCAGCCTCAGTTCCAGACCAGCTTTCACCAGCAAAACTTTTAAATCAAACAAAAGAATGTCTTGCTTTAGCCCTGGTAAAGTATTTAGCCTGGTTACCTGGTGTTTCTAAATATAATCAGACGGAATGACATCAGCGTGTTAATACTCAAAGCATTCGTTCATTAGATGGGGGATGGAGGGATGAATAGAAAGGGTGCGGAAGGACTAGAGCAAAGTTGGTTCATGAGAAAGTGATGTGATTAAGAAGGAAAATGAGGATCGCAGTGCAAACCATTAACCAGTGCACTCGGCTACTGCAGGTGTGTGCTGGAACGTAAACATGAGGGGTGTTTTCACAGGAAAACTGCAGAGATGCCACTGAAAATATGAGTGATTCTAACGACCTGATACTTTTGTTCACCAGAAGACAAAAATGCATTGATAGACCGTATTAGGAATAATGAATGATGAACCGGAGACTTGGGTGAATATGAACCAGTTTATATAGCCATAGGTTAATGACTTTGCCCAACTTTAGCGTCGATCGTGTTTTAAACGCGTTTAATGTACGTGCGTGACGTGACGGGAGTGATGAACGCTGGGAAATGTAGTCAGGAAATGCCCTGGTCATGTTTTAAATGTCAAATTTCTGTTTAGTTGTTCTAACTTATTATTCCGTAGCATTCAGATTTTAAGAATGGGATTCAGGAACTTCTGAAATCAAGGAATCAATGGTGAAGTGTCTTGTTCAAGGACTCTGAGATTTGACCCCAGAACCCTATGGTCAACAGTCCACGACTACACCATCTGAGACGCCACTGGTTATAACAGTGTGGATGTTCAATATTTAACATGGGTTATTTCCTAATCCTTCAGGTTATGCCACAATCCAATACGCTTGCAGCCCATTTGAGCCCAGAGCGTTGGTTTTGTGGGCGTGTACCAACACGGCGGAGTCTGAAGCTCAGCCTGAGCTCCTCTGACAGTGCAGGAAGGAATCCGTCCTCGTCGGTCAGGAAAGAAAACATTCTTCCACTCTTTCCATCCCGAGTGTTCACAGCATGACATCACTCCTCCTCCTGTGAAAATCAACTCGCTGCCTTTAAAGACAAACATCACTCCCTCTTTCTGTTCTACTGCCCAAAATAACCTCCTCCGCCCTCCTCCTTCTCCTGCTTCGACCTGGCTTTATTAAACATACCACACTTATTAGCTGTGCCAGTTGACTGGGGTTTTCAGTGCCAGCGTTACTCTAGAAATGCCGCTCCGACTGCTAATTAAAAGCCAGTTAAACATCCGGCTAGCCGGACCGTCTGATTGCTTCCTACTGTGTACGGGATTGACGGGTGTAAGAAGATGCAAATTAAATTCATATAAACCGCCCTCTCTTCTTCTGATCTTTAATTTTGCATCCTCAATCAGATGCTCAGGGGAGAACGTGGCCGTCAGAATGTGTGTACACCTGACGTGGATTAGGACCTAACGAGTCAATTAAGGTTGAGACCTGATAAATCAACATCCGATGCAGACACAGCCTCGAGCGTCAGAGCGGATCATTACAGGATTCACTTTCGATTCTTTGAAACGAGGAGGGCAGCAGGAATATATTAGACCAGAGAGCACTTACATAACCGGAAACACCTGCGAGAACTCGTAATAATAACCTCTGCACAGATGTTAGCCCCGTCATGAAGACCAAGCCAGGAACTGCTGCGTCTGTCTGTGCCAAACTGTCTTTCCCGTCCCTTTTAAAGAAGTAGTTAAGTGGGTGCAAAGGGTACAAATGCAGTACCTATGCAGGCATTGCTGGGTTTACTCTCCAACATCAAAGTCAAGGGATGCACCGATCCGATACTAGGATCAGCCCTGATATTAGCAAGATTAGCTGGATCGAGTATCGGAAAACTAAGCTCACCATGGAGCGATCCGTTCACTTTAATTTCGTGAGTTATGCCAACAAGTCTGGTGACAACATGGAACATCTGCAAAATAAATGTTGCAAGGGTTTGACTCCTTTTTTAAAATTTGAGTGCCTTGCCAAGGTCCTGCACAGTTTATTTTAGTGACAAATAAATGTAGTAGATTTATATGTGTGGTAATTTATATTTTGTTACAAAGCTGGTAATGAGATTGCAACGTGACCAAAGTACAGTAAGTAAGATTGTCAGCTGTGTGAGCGTTATTTTAATTTAGACTCTGCTGAATTCATGCAGTGATTATGGTGCAAAAGTATTAGGCCACCGTGAGATGTGTTGTTTTAGCAGTGGTGTAATGTATAGAATTATTTCTGTCTATTAGAATACAACCAGAAAATACAAAATGTGTATGCTTTATTAAGAAACTGAAAAGTAAATCAGAAAAAAGCTTTTATTGGCTACAGTGCTGAGTGTTTAGTGCATCCTCCCCTTACACTCGAGCAACTCGGGCATCCGGCAGCTTCATCGGGATGCCAAGTACACCCTTGATCAGGAATGGTCCTTTTTAAGGGTAGCTACCAGGAACCCACTTTTTCGGAAGGGTAAGATACTAAAGCTCACAAAGGTTGGAATCAAGGTCAGTGGAAAAGATTATGGAGTTTTGAGGAATCGTAGTCGACAATGTTATATGGTCATTCTGTTGATGTTAAAACCTAAGATTTTTGCAGGGTACTGTACTTGCGTAAATCCTAAATGGTTCCACTGAGCTGAAATTTGAAGCGTCTCGGTGTCTCTGATGAAGGATGTGACACAATGTTTTGTGGAGTGAGGTCATGTCAGTTTTGGTTAATAACACTCATGAGCTCATCCTTTTGTGTTCATCTACGCAGTCTAATCAGTCGTTTTACTCCTGATAGTCTGACTTAAGCCGTGACTCATCCTCCAGCTGAACAGAGCAGAGACACACTTATCCTTTTGATTATCACCTGCTGTAAGAGCAAGTGTTGCTTAGCTTCTGTGCCGTGTGAATGCCAGTGCTAGGTTTGGGCTGATAATTAAGCTCGGAGATAAATCATATGAACATGAATTCGTATAGTTTTATAATTCATAGAGCCTAATTACCATATGGAGTGCTGTGTGCAGATGTAAGGGCGCTCGGTGAATGTGGGATGCTGCTCTGCTCTCTCAGCTCGTCGTGGTTGCAGGTGACCTTTGTCCGCCTTTACTTGGTGGTAAATAAGGAGGTGTGGCCGCTGTTGATCTTTAGGGTTGTTGCAGTTATGTGGAGGTTGTTTGTGTGCGCAGAGCACGTGGATCGTTGGAATAAGTTGTCAACCAGGGGTGGATTCATGAAAGCTTTCTTATGGAAAAAACTTGCAGAAGTTCTTGGGACGAACACTAAGACGTTCATAACAATGTCCTTAAATGCAATTCTTAAAAAAAAAGCCTGAAGTTCTTTCCTCTAGGATTTGTTTTTGCAGCAGCAGCAGCAGTAGCCGTATCATGCTTGGTTGTAACATTAGCTAACTTGGCTTTAAGCAGTTGTTTACAGAAGAGGCTGTCTGCTTTTCTCTGTGTAAATCAAGTCACGTGATCTGCTGTAGCTTTCTGTGATCTGTTATGGCTTTAGTTTAATGTAGTACTGCCGAAACGTGGCACGATTAAGAACTGGACAGTACTCGGAGTCGGTGTGCGCCGTGCCGATGAGAGACGGGCTTTGTTACATCACGAATGTTCATTTCAAATGTAACATCCATCTCACTAAAGTTAATCTACCTAAAAAGTCACTGGATTTATTATAGATGTCATTCTTCATGGTTCAAGTTCTGCCTGTGTGTGACTCCTGGCCTGGCCTGAGAGCCTGAGTGGTGATGGGCTTGCAAATTAGACCACTGTTCTGCTCGAGCACCAATTCATCAGTGTTAGGTATCTATTTTTAAATGGTTTGTGTTTCTTTCAGGCCCTGCAGCACGGATTCTTGAATTTTGAGACGTTTGATGTGACTGAGTACGAGCACTATGAGGTACGTCTGCTTTTCAGCAACACACACGCAGTGTCTAGACTGCCTGCTTATCCTGGATCCTCGTACATAAACAGCTGATTGTGCTGCCGCTCTGGTTAGACGCTGTAACAGTCGCCTGTGCGCTTGATTTAAAAGACTAAACAGCTTTTTGTAGGCTTATTCTAACCTGAAGGACTGGGAGATGAATTCACTTGACTCAGTGTGTCTCGGTTTGAGTGGCTGATGGATGGCTGAGTGTTACATAAAGAATAAAATGATAGAAAAAAGCAAAGCGTAGAGTGTTCAGCTGCAGTGGAATAAAACAGTGATAATCACATTCCCTGATTGTAGATGTTTGTCTTTGAATGTGTAAGCTTTATTAACATTGAACATAAAGGCAAATTAGATAGCTCTGAATAGAATTTTTTCTCTTGCTCTGTCTCATGCTCTTTTTTACTGCTACTCTCTGTCTCTCTCTTGCTCTCTCTCGCATTCCTGGTCTCTTGTTCTTTTTGTCTCGCTCTTTGTCTCATCTTTGGTCACTCTCTCACTCTTTCTGTCTCGTCTCTTGATCTCGTCCTTGGTTGCTTTTTTTAATCTCATTTTGGATCTCTCACTCTTTCGCTTGTCTCTGGTCTTTCTTGTCTCTTGCTTTTTATTTTTAATCTCATCTTTGGTCTCTCATTCTGTCTCGTCTCTCGCTTTCTCACTTTCTGTTTCACTCTTGGTCTCTCGCTCTTTCTGGCATTTATATATTGGCACAGCTTTGAAATAAAATGAAAAAGTTAATAAGGTCACACATTTACCAAAAATATGTAAGACACAAACATCAAAGTGAGATGAAGATTAGAAAGAGCAGCAAGTAGATTCAGAAAAGAAGAATTAAGAAACAAGTTCATTCTCTCTCTCAGCGTGTAGAGAACGGAGACTTCAACTGGATCGTCCCCGGCAAGTTCCTGGCGTTCAGCGGGCCGCACCCGAAGAGTAAAGTAGAAAATGGTGAGCTGCACGTTTTTACACCGCTCTGTAATGAGTCCCACCTGCCTCGGTGTTCCTGCACCTATCAGGTGACACAGCGGCTGGAGCTTTGGTGCAGCTGAACACACTGGATTTCTTCTGCTGGTCACTCACTGTCCATGAGATGGCGCTGTGGGTCCAGTAACAGTTCAGTACATTAAAGTTCCAGGGAGGGTGAAGTAAAGGTTGTAGTCTGGCAAACTTGAGCATTAGGTTTTTGTGTGGAACTCGATGGCCTGGGTGTGGCCTAATATTCTAATGAGCACACCTGAGCTCGTCTCATTGATGATTGGTTGGTAATGTTCTCCCGCCATGTTCCAGGTTACCCCCTCCACGCCCCGGAGGCTTATTTCCCCTACTTCCGAAATCACAATGTCACCACCATCGTCCGCCTCAATAAGAAGATCTACGATGCCAAGCGCTTCACGGACGCCGGCTTCGACCATTATGACCTGTTCTTCGTGGACGGGAGCACGCCCAGTGACGCCATCATGCGCCGCTTCCTGCACATCTGCGAGAACGCCGACGGAGCCGTGGCCGTTCACTGCAAGGGTGAGGGACGGACACACACACAGTACCACAATTTCTAGATCTATTTTCCCTTTTTGATTGTGTGAAACGGCCACAGGGTGGCACTGTTGGTTTAGAATCCACTGAATCGTTTGTGCGTCCCTGTACCAGCCCAGCTTTGCTCTACCTCACCTGTCGATCAGGTGTGAGGACCGGCCCACGGGCTGCGTTTCTGTCACATCTGACTACAGTTATTCATTAAAAGCAGTTCTGTTTGCAATACATAGTTACTCTGCTATGAATTTGGATGGAGGCCTCATCCTGTTCATTTACTAAACAGATTATTCGTTTGTGCGTTCCAGCGGGTTTGGGCAGGACCGGCACTCTGATTGGCTGTTACCTGATGAAGCATCACCGCTTTACGGCGGCCGAAACCATCGCGTGGATCCGTATCTGCAGGCCCGGCTCCATCATCGGGCCCCAGCAGCACTTTCTAGAGGAGTGAGTAGAATAAATTCGCAGGAGGCCACGTGCGTTATCTTTGCGATGCTGCGATAGGAGTGCGTCTTTGGCCCATGCCCTGTTGATTGCTTTTCTTTAAGTGTGTGGGAGAACACGCCTCTCTGTGGAGGACAGGAAGGAGTCGCCGGAGATACAGGACTAATGCGAGTGAGAGCCCGTCAGGTTTGGGTCCGGTCCAGATGGCTCGGAGCGCGTGTTTGTATTGGGGCGCCGCCGAGCACGATGGTCCGATTCTGTCACCGCTGAGCCTGTGCAGGCGTCTATAGATCCTGCTGGCCTTGGTGCCGGAGCGCTGAGAGAATGGGACTGTTATCTCTGAGCATACCTTCTGCCTGAGGCCACTGTCGCTGTGACATGAAGTTGGCTCTATAGATCTCACGCATGGAGCAGCGACACCGATGTTCTGCATTCCAAGGAGGATTAAATCTCATGAGGAGATGAAGGGTGAACCAGTGAGTTATACCAGGTTTAAGCAGGATTGATTCCTTGATGGTTGGTTGAAAGGAATCTTAAGGGGTCTGAAGATCAAGCGTGCTAGTAAACACAGAGCCAAAAGTTTGAAGACGCTCAAAGAATTTCAGAAAATCAAGCCTGCACTCCTCTGCTACGATGTCAGACAATAAACCCTGTGTCACTGAGAGAGTTTGTATGCACTTCAAAATCCGATTTACTGGATTATTTCTGTAATATGATCAAGTTTACATGCAGTTCAATAATCAGACAACTGGAAACATCAGGCAGTAATCGGATTTCTGCTTTGCAACCAGCCAATAATCTCACAGAAGAATGTGACGTTAACTTCAAACTAATATTAGATACTAGAAAGAATGAAGAATTTTATTATGTACCACGGTTCAGCGTCTCCACAAAGTGTTCCATAGCCGAAAAAGTGGTCGAAAAAATAAAATCTTTAGAATACGCTTACCTGGCAACCCTGGGGTGAAGTCTGCCCTATACATAACTGCAGAAATGCAACCCTGATCGGATTAAGTGCATAAAGGGTTGTTCCATAATAAATAAGCACAAACAAGCTCTTGCATTTCATTAAGATTATTTATTCTAAAATAAGTGTATGCTCTCATAGTATTTTCACTGATTTTCTTCCTGTTGTAAATAAGTAAAGGGTTCATAACGTCACAAAGACATCGTATCACCCCAGTGAACCTGACAACTGACACTGGATAAGTAAAACTGCTTATTCCTGCCACCGGGTCATACTTCTGTTTTCTTTGAAATGCTTTCAGGTTAGTTATAAATGTAATCATGTTGGGTGGTTCTCAATTTTTTGCAGATAATGTTTTTCGGGATGCCCACCCCCTGTTCTTAAAATACGACTTCTGACAGACACTAACAAGGGTGTCTACATACTTTTGAGTGTTTAGCGTGTTTATGTTGGAGGGTAACTGTTTCTAAGTGCAGAAAGCACAAAGCGCTGGTGGACGGTCGGATGACTGGATGATCTTTCCGTTTAGGAAGCAGGCCGGCCTGTGGGCTCTGGGAGACGCACATCGCTCGAAGCAGCAGAAATCCCGGCTGTACGAGGAGAGCGGCATGCCTCGCCTCATCGCCAACATGGACGACCTGAGC